>JAAXYA010000063.1:0-155111 GCA_013305525.1 Aspergillus quadrilineatus | reverse complement strand
TAACCCACCCCAAAACCCGCGTGGGCGGATCAGCTAGCCCTGAAAACCCGCCCCAACCCGTGGTTTAACAAGTCTAGGCAAGACAAGTCAGCTATCGTTAACGGGTAATAAGCAACTTATTGATAAGGATCTACTTTATCAGGGTAGATTTTACCAATGCTACGATTTGCTGATTATTTAACAAGTATTTAAGGGTAAACCCTAAAAAAGCTACCAGAGCAGGAAGGGGCTCTTTAAGCTATCAAATATGTGTCTCAAATACTTACAGCGTAATGGCTGTCATAACATGATCACGTTAGGAACAATAGGAGGAACTGAGGGTTTTATGGTAGTAGCTTCACTGAATATTGATGCCTCATGGCCCCGAATCTAATATTCCAAAACTAGCAATTGGGTTAAACTTATCAATTGGTAGACCTGCCCATGCCAACCGATCCATAGCTGATGACCAAAGCCTATCGTCTTGCAGCACCTAAGAGCGACTCACAATTTCTCTAAGTAGACGAGACACTAAGATGACGCCACTTCGCGTCCGATTCGGCAAGAGCTTGGGCGGCCTTGCCGGCGTACTCAACCGCGTCGGGGCCGATTAGGAGACGAAGAGGAGGCTCAGCCTCTTTAGTGAGCTGAAGGATAATACCGGCAATCTTGTTCGGAAGGGAAGGCTCAGATCCAGAGGATTTACGGAGGAAATCCGCAAAGGCGCCCACTGTATGCTGGTAGGGCTCGCTGACAGGCGGCACGTCCATGGAAGAGCCGGCCCAATCGGTTCGGATACCACCAGGCTCAAGCACAGTAGTCCTGATTCCGAACGGCGCGATTTCTTGGGCAAGAACAGTTGAAAATCCACCGACTGCCCACTTTGCGCTTTGATAGGCAGAAAGACCAGGCGCACCAAGGCGGCCACCTAGGGAGGAGATTTGGAAAATATGCCCAGACTTTTGCTGGCGAAGAATAGGAAGGACAGCTTTTGACACATAGACAACGCCGAATAAGTTGGCATTAACCTGCGCATGAAAATCATCGACCGTGATATCCTCCACGGAGGCAGTGTTGGCGTATCCGGCGTTATTCACAACGAAGTCGATACGGCCAAACTTCTCGTGTCCAGACTCGACAGCCTGAACAACGTGATCATTGTTGGTGACGTCCAAGGCGAGGGCGTAGACGCGATCTCCGTATTTTTTCACCGGGCCATCGAGTTGCTGAGGGCTGCGCGCTGTGGCGATAACAGAGTCGCCTGATTCGAGGGCAGCTTCGGCGATAGCAAGGCCAAGGCCTCGAGAGGAGCCAGTGATGAACCAGACTGGAGACATGGCGAGAATAATATAGAGTAGTTAATATACTTGGGATAATTGAGGAGTTTGTTGAATGTGCTGGAATTGTGTGCAATTTATATTTGTTGCATCCTGAAGTTACTTAGTCACCGTGAATTATCATTCCACTCAGATAGCGGCCGCAGGGCCCGCAACAGCCAACTTACAGCGGCCGCAGGTATATAACGCCGCAAATTTGACCCGGATGTGCAGCAATGTCCGACTTATGTCCGCTTTTTTTCCCACTGGGTGCTTGGGAGCACCCAAAAAGTAAGCTAAAGAGTCTTTAAAGCTAGTTCTCCGAGTGCGCGCACGTTTGACGCCAGATTGGACAAGTCGTAAGATTTGATCCGAACCGCAAGCTTGAGCTTACCTCTATCGTTTCTGTTCTTAGCCTTTCATCACCATTATGAATCCCACCACAAAGTATGCCGGCGCTCATGAGTGCCCCAGGGGCCAAATGATATCCGTCCGATTGCGCAACAAATCATCAGCGACGAGGGCGCCGAAGGTAACTAGCCTACAAAGTCATCCTAATTACTGGCAGTTCTTCTGGCATCGGTAATGAGACCGCTCGCTCACTGTTATCGACCGGTGTCGCCTTGTATCTTACGGCTCGGAATGTCAACAACGCACGGGCAGAGAGTTAGGAGACCTTGCCAGCGCGGGACAAGGTGCACTTGCTTGAATCGGACCTTAACTCGTTCGCGAGTGTCCGCCTGTGTGCCGCGGAGTTTTTATCTCGCTCGTCCACCCTCAATATCCTCATATGCAATGCCGGAACCATGATACCCCCGGAGGGACGGACCGTCGACGGCTTCGAGACCCAATATAGAGTCAATCTCCTCGCCCACTTCCTCCTTGCACAGCTGCTGAAAAATACTCTCATCACCTCAACCACGCCAGAACTGCCTTCACTTATCGTGATGGTCTCATCCAGCGGCCATCGAGCCAGCAAAGTGCTGTTCGACGACTATAACTTCACGAACAATGGCTACGAACCATTGGCCGCTTACGGCCAGAGCAAGAAGGCCATGATTTGGCCAGCCAATGAGCTTGACCGGCGGTACGGAGCTTTATGCTCACATGCGCACAGCTTGCATCTAGGAAATAGCGCCAGTTGATTGCATAAATTCGACCCCGAAGAGCCAAAGCAACAGTGGTCTAACTACCCACCTCACAAAATCGGCCAAGTCGACAAAACAAAGAGCTGCCACTACTGTCTGGGCATCAATTGCGAAATGCTTGCACAACAAAGGCGGCTTGTACCTCGAGAACTGTCAGATCATCGAACCTCTGCCAATCAGCAATTTTACGCAGAGAATAGAGCCTATGTCGACCGTATGTGACAGCTAGTCATATATGGAACTTTCCTATTTGGGATATTGGAACTGCAAGCTCCGGCTCGCCGATGCTTATGCAGAGACTTCTGCTATTTCCACGGTTCATGAGTTATGTTTCTTCCAACTGCCGTATTAGGCTAGGTTGCTTATTATTTGTTATGTATTTAAACCGACTTATAGCTAGATTGGAAGAATCAGACCTTCATTCTTTTATATTATTTGACGGCTATTGCTGGTAATTACGTCTAATTTGACGCTCCGTAGCCTAATTTGGAGATTTTATGTAATATGGGTTCTTGGCGGATAACCCGCGGGTCATGGTCTAGACCTTGGACCACTGCTGCATCATGTCGGCGGAGTTAAGCATCGGCTGATGAAAGTTCTGCCCAAAGCCGTAGCTGGCATTGATGTCTTGGATGTCGATGCGATCCAGCAGATACTGGATTATATATTCCAAGATCATGGTGATGACAAGTGAGGGCGGGGTGACAAGTTCTGCTCCCCTGGGATGACAATGTTCTGGCAGTGCAGTATATTCGCGATCGGATAAGGCTCAGTCAAATGGAATCTTGACACTTGAAAGCGGAAAAGTCGATTGCAGATTGGGTTTCATGGTGCATGAGCAACCTAAGGAGAAGACCTCCCTTTCACAAAGCGAGTAAACTTGGAATCATCAGATGGATAAGCTTAAAGCTGCACAAGGCCCACCTGGACTTGTATGCGGCCGCTTGGAGAGTATCAGACAGCCGAGGCTTGTCCTTATGTATGATTAGATAAGCCACTATATTTTCGCCTTTTCCGCCGAGAGCGGCCGCTTTGGCAATAATACAACCGTCTACCTCATTGGGTTTTCTTGCTCCACGTCTCCAGTGTTTATACACTCCCTGACATGACCGCTGACTCCCAGAAAATATGGATATGAGAACTTCTAGCGAGGCTAACATTGCCCCGCATGCTTGCGTTTCATGCCGGAAAAATAAGCGGCGGTGTGACAAAGGGTTGCCCAGTTGCTTCCTATGTGTGAGGTTAGACTCATCTGTGCCCTACTGGGTCACAAGCTCTAGTAAAATGGCTTTCACTGATTCGTGACGATTAGGGCAGGCCGCTTCTGTGACTATTCATATCTCCCACAAACGGAGTCTTCAAACACCATAAATGATTTACGATCTCGTGTTGACGAACTAGAACATCGCGTCCTACAGCTGTATAGCTCAACACCGCTCTCGCATGCTATCAACGACCTGCCTACTTATAGCGCTGCGCTGAACGAACAGAATTACCCTAATCTCTACATGCAGGCCTTCTATCTCGACTCGGATGTCTGGTCCTCATCCGACCTTACACGTCAGCCTACTAGTATCGTATCGTCGGCAGAAATACTAGCATATCTCGACGATGTTGACGAGCTAAAGCGCAAATATTTCAACTCCGTGCATACCTGGATGCCCATCATTAGCAAAATGCGGCTCAATCGATTGACGCATTCAGATATGGGAAGAACAAGACCGGATGTCGCCTTGTTGCTTCTATGCATGAAACTTGTGTCTGAAGGCGTAGCTGAAGATGAAAATAAGCCATCTGACCGGTATATGGCGGCAAAACGCTTTTGTGCGGTGCTGGAGTGCGGTGGACTGCTTACCTTGCGCTCCCTCCAGGCCAGTCTTTTGTTAGCAGTCTATGAAGTAGGCCATGCTATCTATCCAGCTGCTGCATTGACTCTCGGTCGCTGCGTGAGACACGCGAGCGCACTTGGTCTACACAACCAAGATGCTCCTCAGCTGGCGGGTAAGATCCGAAGCTGGGTGGATTGGGAAGAGCGACAACGTGGATGGTGGATGATTGTTATTCTCGACAGGTCAGTAAGCTCGTACCTTGTTATAGAAGGGAAACCCCTCTTTGCCGCCATTGTTCTAGTCCTCTTTCCCCAAAGTATTTCCTGGTAACCTAGGTATCAGATTTGTCGTAGTCGGAACGAGCAATCAGCCATTATGCACCGAGGATCCAAGTGTTATGGGACGTGTATAGACGGATCTTCCTATCTAAACATGCCGTATGTACAAGAAGGAATCGCTAAAGAAGAGAGAGAAAGAAGGATTGTTGTTGTGAGGAAGTCTTGCAGGTTCTCACCGCCTTCAGGACAACGCAGGCCTTGGCCGAGTCGCTAAGGTCTAAGGTCCTTGTATAGGCAAAGGACCCATAACACCAAGTAAGGATACGATACTTCCAAGCTGCGAACCTGCCTGGGAATAGTGGTGTAAGTGAATAACCAGGGACGCTGAAAAATCACTCGGCAACATAAATTGACTTTGTCTATCAGGTCATTGTACCCCCAGTACGTGTCCTGCTCTCTTCTATGGATATGGATTCAACGTTGATCAGCCCATTTGCCCGTCTTGGCCAAGCCGCCAACCTACTTGGCCGGGTTATCAGACACTGCAATGATACGACTGCGGAAATAGAGCACGTCCTGAACAATGCCGAGCTCCTGTTTGGTACAATAACGTCACTTCTTGATATTCTTGCTACAGATGATCACGCGAGCCAGCAATCCTTCAATGTTGCAACTGCGTTTTGTCTAAGGCATATAACCCTGCCCATCTTCAAAGATCTTTATGGAATCACTAATTATCTGCAGTGCTCTCTTCAAACTTGCAGACCATCACTCGTGCTTCCAGTTCAGCCAGAATTTTGAGGTGGCTGTCAGCTCACGAATTCGGGCATTGATGCAGCATGCTTTACACACAATTGAACAAACGTGCGAAAAAGTGCTATTATTCATCCATCAGCTCCCACAGCATGACAGAGAGCCCTGTACGAATATATCCCCTTTCCACATTCACTGTATATACAGTTGTGCGGCCAATTTCGCGTGGATGGCTTCCGAGACAGGCAGCCCGGAGTATGCCGCTGCGAAGCTTTCTTGTCAAAGTATGCTCCAATCTATAAAAGGGCGATGGAAATCTGCAGGTAGGTCGTATCGCTGCGTACTGAATGTAAACTACAAGAGAGGTCTCGAATGAGTATTGAACTAACCATCCAAAATATGTAGGAGTTTATATCGAGCTGCTGCGGCTGGCGGACGCTTCTTTTAGCGAAGAGTTGTAACCAATATCAACATGAAAATAAACGAGCGGGTATTTCGAGAATTCAAGTATTGTTTGATCAAGACAATCAAGTAAGCTATACTCCAATAGCTCCTTTCCTTCTCCTGCTTAACTCGGGTACCTCTGAACGACTCAGAATTCCGCTTGGTATACATAACACCGGAGTCTAAAGTCTTGGCCTACATGCATATTCAGAAGCCCGAATCCAAGCACCCAGTCACCCTCTGTCGACAGAGTAAAGTCGATGCTTATATCTTTTCCTTAGCCGATTCACTGGGCGAACCCTCGCGGACGCGTGGCCAACATTGAGTGAGAGGTTGAGGCGTCATACTGTGAATAATTTGGTGTATATTTGCGAATTTCCTGCTGCGCGTAGGGGGGGGTGTGCTTGGAGGCGATGTTGGAAAACACATACAAGATCCGTATCTCATTCGGTACGAACAGCTGAGAACTTCTGCCCCAATGGATAGCTGCCGAACATTAGACATGAAGAGTTCGGTGGCTGATTTCGACGACACAGGGTGCCTGTTCTCCAATAAGCTTACAAAGCCTGCACTCAAAAGGCTCGCAAGGCTCAATTGCAGTCTTGCCATTGTTTTGCATAAATATCATCATGCCCACCATAATTAAAGAATGTCTTACCCCTGCCGCGGGTCAATTTTATCCTAAACTTGAAGCTGTTTCTTCACATTTTCATGTCCATACTGTCGAAGATGATTAGCATTTTCGAGGAGACTTGTGCCGCGGCCTTTCATCTCGTCTATTGCAATATACTGATAGAACTGTCGGGTAGAACCTGATAGTTGGGTGCCGCGTGAGTGGGATCTGCAGATACTGAAGGTAAAAACTTTCTTACATAGGAGCGGTTACAATCTCTCAGATTTCCGCAATGTCCACGACATGGTGAGAGACACAATCCAAGTTAGCTAAACGCTCGAATCAGCAGAGCATACAATACATTGCGTCGTGGACGAACAAAAATCCGCTGGCGCGCCGAGGACCCGCAAACTGTGGCAGACATTTGAGAACTCTGGCTAGATGCACAGTCGCAGCTACTTTGACTGTTAAAGGGAATCCACTCGCTTAAAATACGGTCAATCAAGATGAGGGGAAGCAACAGCCTTGCTCACGGTTTGCGGACTACATTATCATCGATTAAATGAAACTGAACCGTTTCGTCTACTACCAGACCGGCACCAGCTACCACTTAAAATGTCCATCCCTATGAGCCCACTCGACGCAGAGACCATCGCCGCCGCAAAGGCAACCTCCGATGAAGAAGGATACGCAGTAATGCCCTCCATCCTCAACAGCTCATCCATAAATTTCGTGCACTCGCGCCTCTAGTCCGCCGCAACAGAGACCCAAAACTGTGAAACAGCTCTGCACATGTCCGCTCTCGATCCGAACGCCTCAAACATCCGCGTATTCTACCTCATGGAACTAGACGCAGTATTCCGCGAAGTAATCCAGCACCCCGCCGCACTCCAGGTCGCAGAACTCTTTGTCGGCGACCAGCTCCTCGTGTCGAATTTCACGGCGAATATTGCCAGACCGGGGTCGGGTTCTATGCAGCTCCATTCGGACCAGTCGCTTGTTGTGCCTGACCCCTGGGAACATGCTTGAGGGGTGAATATCATCTGGTGTCTCACGGATGTGTATTTCGAGAATGGGGCTACGTTGTTTATACCCGGGAGCCATAAGTGAAAGCGCAAGGATGAGGTTCCGCCGAATGCGTCATCAATGTTGAAGCCGTTTGTTGCAAAGGCGGGCTCGGTTGTTGTTATGGATGCGCGTGTCTGGCATACGTCTGGTAACAATGTTACGCAGGACCAGGAGCGGGCGTTGCTGTTTGGGCTATATACGGCGCCGTTCTTAAGAAAACAGGTAAATTGGACGGCGGTGTTTGCGAGGGAGGCGGAGGGGGTGTTGAGCCCGGAATTGCGTGAGTTGCTGCGGGTTGATATTGCTACAAACGTGGGAAGAGTGTCGAATATTCAAGCTGGGATTGAGTAACATGAGGCTCAGAGAGCGCGTATTTATTAAACTGTGTTTGATTGAAGAGAGCTATAACTATTGTACAGGGCCAACCATGATTAAGACATTCTCCCATTTCACTATCAAAATATGATATTTTGCTACAATGTTATTCTAGGCCTCCATTCAGTTCCGTATGAATGGAACAAGCCGAGTTCTAGCATAAATATGAGCAGGAAGCTTGTCATCCCGGAAGGTCACGTCTCTATACCTTCAAGGCCATCTTAGTCGGCCACAGATTAAAACACTTCTCCCAGTCCAGTTTCACTTTCGAGAGGGAACAAAAATATGTCATCCTCGTCAATCATGTTGAGTAGATAGGATAGTCTCCAGTGATCAATTTGTGCACGTCGTCTTTTTGACGTGGCGAGTGGTGCCCGTGCATGTCTTTAATGGCATCCATGTTCCTGAATGAAAGGGCCGTCAATCCAGGGGGTAATATAGAATGCTTCTCGTGTTGGGGACGGTGCTATGTTGTTCGGAAGGGATATCTTCGTTGACAAGCCGGATAAGAAGCTCTGATTATATACCGGCGAAGGCTTCTAGGGTCATGTAAATGCATAGCAAATGGTGCCACACAGCCAAATAGCTAGGGTGGGTAGGATAAATAAACTGCTGTTGGGATCGGGGTCTATATAGTGTGTTTACAGTCACTCATCACAATCTTTAACCAAGGACTGTTGGATGTTGCATCGTCAAGTTCATAACAGCGAAGCATATCTAGAGCGAGGTCTACACATTCCCAATTGAGAAGGTTGAGCGTGATTTAAGGTTGAATAACCTAATCCAGCAAGTGGGCCCCACAGCGGTCCGTTCCACAGTAGCCGCGTCGCTTTCTCTTTTCGGAATGTTAAGCGGCCAGCTGGAGTTCAGGTCACCAGCCCACTTGGCTTAAGAGTATGCTATTCCATGTGCGTATTATTTGATACCCGCTGTTAAGAATAGCATAGAGGAAGTTAACTTTCTGTAGTGCCCGGAGCGCGTCTCCTTGCCGTTGTCAAATGTCGGGCAACAGACGGCCGATAGTCAGTATATCCAAACTTTTTAGAGGGAAATAAACACCCTTATGCAGAGTGCGATAAGTATTGGCAGCAGCTCTACTGGCAGCTGTTTTACCGTCGATTTCCTGTTCTCTTACATACTGCTTTAGTTTGGGCATTGTATCTGGGATTTGATAATATATATATGTATGGTTCATAGCCTCTCTTTCAAGCGTTTAAAAATTTCCTATGGTCTAGCTTATCTTTTTTTGTATTAACTTCTTGCAAGTATCTTCAACCGTAGAGGCGATAGTAAATCCATCAATGTATTCTAGACAAGCAATACAATGGACAATGATCGGAAATCCTGCTCCGCGCCCCACTTGTTTCCCCACGAAATTTGGCTGCGACTTCAACCTCTTGACATCGCAACGATGTCAACGCAAAGGCCTGCCCTGTAGCCCGTGACCGCGGAGAACAAGCTAGTCTCTTTCATTGGTCAGAAGCCAAGTTAACGTGTAAAAAATAGGCTGGTAAGAAATGCCAACATAACACCCCTTGAATAGGGAAGTCCAACTGATAGACCCCAGTCCAAATTGCCGCAACGGATCAAATGCGATGAGCAAACGCCCTGTAGATATTGTGATCGCCGCGGTCTAGACTGCAGAAAGGCCGTCTTTATCGTCCCAGAGCGATGGTCCAACGCACAGGCGCCTCGAAGGGCAACCCAGGAATCACAGCCTGTGATTACAAGCACAACACCAACCTCGGATAGACAACCCACACCAGAAGAAAATACTCACATACCGGGATCGATATATGAGATCTTCCAGAATGTATTCGGGATCAATCACGACCAGCCGGTCACAGTTGATCTACACTCCACAATCCCGTCCGATGACATTCTAACGGGAGAAAAAGCCGGACTGCTAAGATTCTATCCAAACGGCATTGGAGTCTAAATGGATATCTTTGATTGCTTACATACATACCAGCACGAGGTACTCCAGTATTCCCTCTCATCGCCACTTCTCATGCACGCCATCCGGGCCCTGTCGGCGAAACAAATGAGTCTGATCCAGAATAAATTCCTATGAGAACCTGGTTCTTCTCGCTTCTACGGCCAGAGCCTTAGTCTTCTTATCAAAGAGCTAACCAACAGAGCAGTAGATCTGATGGCGAACTTCTACTAGCAGCGGACAATATTACTCTCAAGTTACGAGTTGCTCACGCAGCCCGGCATCAACTACCAAAGACAGCTGTCGAATCTGCGCACCCAGAAGAGCTATCCCAGTGCAACGAAGTGGTCTGTGCACCTTGAGATTGGAGCCTGATATAAAGCCGGTTAATGAGGCTGAGAGTGTGGTAGGGGTCAACCTTCCACGCCGGAGAAGAGCTGTGTAGAGCTTATCAGTCGGAGACTGTTCGCATGGGCCAACTGCTTCATCTAGTGCTTGAGGTGCAAGATAACGGGTCTCCGGCACTGATTAGTTACCGCAGAGTCCTTATTCAGGTGACGAATAAGAAATTATTGGGCGGTGGTGGTACTGAGGCGATTGGCGATACTATGCGAGGCGTTGTTGCCGGGACAAGGGCGGCATAAATATGCTACAAGTGTAACTGCTGGTGGCATTTGATATATATATAGCAAAAGCAACACTACAAGAACTCTCCAACATTTTCACGAATTGGCCCCACCGCATCCAGAAGCTCTCTTACAGTCTTGGGACTGGTGACGCTCAGTGTGAAATCAGGCTTGCGGCCGGGCTCACATAGAGTCAGCACAAATCGCCCGCCAGTATCCTTTCTGGACGTGACAACAAATTCAGAGTCAAACTGCGTATGTCGCCGTTAGCTGGACGTCACTGATAGCATTTTATAATTCTGACTGAACTGACTGACCTGCTTCACCAACACATACGAGGCTCCGTCATCGATAATGTGCTTCGGCTGAGGGAGAGGATTCAGAACAAGTAAACGCGGGCCAGTAAGGGGATAGACGATAACCACAATTCTAAGCGGAGCGGCTCGACTAAGTCCACGTTTCGGCTGCCACAGGAGATCGTCAAACAGGATGCTTGCATTGGGCGAGATAACCCGGCTGCTGAGTGTAGGCCCCAGCTGCGCGCTCAATTTGTTCACTCGCACATTGTTCTGAGCCTTGGCGATCTCCGTCTCGCACTTCTGGACAAGCTCTCTGATATCATTAATTATCTCTTGCGTGGCGTGGTACCTGTGGCGCTCATTATGCGGGTCGCTACATTCTAGGACGACCCGGAGTAGCAGCGTGTATCTTTGAATGCGTGTTATCGGGGCCTTCATGTGTGTCGACCACGGGAGCCGTACGCTGGCTTTGTGGTCCATTGACTGGGTTAGGAATGTATTGAAGCTTGGATCTTGTGATGAAGCTTCAGCCTGGACTACAGAGTGCAGTTGTGGGTAGAGGGCACTGAATTCCAGATAAATCGGAGTGGCTTCGAGGAGCCATTGCTGAAAGATATCAGCATGGTTAGTAACCCACGGCCCCTCTGCCTTTTGCCTTTCAATCAACGGGTCGTATAAGAATGTCTTGTGCAAATGGTAAAAGCGTTCGTGGAAGCCAAAGTATTGTTCGGCAAACTCCTGGTTTGACCCGCTGGAGACAATTGTGGACGGATGGAGTGCGAGGCGATGGTAGTAAAGATAATGGATAACCTGGGTAGACTTAAGAAACCCTTCCTCTGTCGTTATTATCTCGTGCAAGAGGTTCTGGCGGTTGACCTCCTTGCTGGGGACAGAAGCGAGGTCCTCTGGCTTCAGCGCCCATTGATCCCCCCAGGCAAGCACGTTGTAGTCCTTGTGTAGAAATTGCTTCAATGGTTCATTTGTCTTGGACATACTGAGGCTAGCCGCAGTTCTATTTCCCTCGCCTTCTTCTCCATTTCCTAGTTTAGCAGGGGTTGGGGTCGACGCTCCTAGAGCGTGTCATTAGTACTGCCATTATAAATGAAAGCGTGCCGCTGCCGACATACCAGATGTTCTCTGTATAGCTGCGGCTTCTGAGACCTCACCAGCACCATTCGTGCTTTCCTGGACCGCTCTCTCCCGAGCATATGCCTTTGCCAGAGTCTGGCGATATACAGCCGAGTTGACGACCTCGTCATCAAATTCGAACAACTTGGAACTATACAGTGAGGACCCACCGTCGGAAATGCTGAAAGTTCTAAAGGACATGTCATAGATAGATCTCGGTGCTCGCGGGGCCTTGTTGGCTGATGAAGAGATTCGCGACGTATGCTGGGCTACTTCACCGAGAATTGTCATATTCTGGTCCATCATTTGCTTGAGCTCAACTATCGTGTCACTGTTGCACAATATATTAGAGAAAATGATCAAAAGCATATAGGCTTAGTTCAGTGTTTACACTCCCAATAGCTGCAGAAGCAAGGTAAGTGCTGTCTGCAGACCGCGCATCTGGTTCAAAACATCCTTCATCGTGCTTTCATTCCACATATACCGCACCTTCGCAGTAAAGCGCAGGTCTATTGGGGCCTCCGGCAGTGCTGACTCTGTTAGCTTTGAGACCTCGCTTTGCAGCACATCGAAAACGAGATAGCACCCTGTCAGGGCCTGGTCTAGGGTCGATTCAAGACTGGGTTGGCTATGCAGCTTATCCAACACAGACTTCGGGTCTCGCAGCAGATGACTCTGTATATGGGTCATGGATGCAGAGATGAGTGTTGTTTCGGTGCATATTGCGGAGATGGTGAGGTTTGCATTGTCAAATTTATCCTTCAGATCGTGCAGGGCTTTAGCGGTTTGCACGCAGCTCGCCGTGAGGCCGGCCACACTTGCTGATATTGAAAGGAAATCCATGAGGAAGGCAGCTGGAAAGAAGCAGCGATGGATTGAACGGCTGAAATGAGGGGTCTGTGGCAGTGCAGATGCGATTGCAGATCGCTAGGGCTGTGAGGCTGACAGCTGAGTCAGCCTACATGCACCATTGCATTCTATCTATTGCATTAATCAGGAACCGAATGATTCAAGCAGGAGCATGTCGATGGTCATCTCTGAGTAGGCATGCAGATGTTGGGATGCCTTGCCGAAGCTGGCGTCTATATACATGGCAAATGTCGAACAAGCAGAGCCCCCGGTTATAGTGGGCGAGATGTATCGGATGTTGAGGAGCACACAAATTTACAGGAATAATTAATGTTTGTACTATTAAACTTCGCATAATTGCGCTCTCAATAATTAGTTTTGTTGAAAGCTCCGCTCATTCGATATATAGGGGCTCACCACCACTGCTGCAGGACTAGCACGAAACCTAGGGCGACAACTTGCACAGCACTTAAAACAGATCGGGCAACAGTCTCTCGAGCGCCTGGGCTAATGCTGAGTCTATCAATCCCTGGCACGGCTTGGTACCCAATACGGGATTCTTTCCTTCTCCCAGTATCCACCTATCTTACCGCGTGGTGCTGACTGGCTGACTGGTGGTGAGATTAACTGGCCATGAAAGCGTGATTTTTATGAACATAACCCGGGTAAATATCTGGAGCGACTAGAGAAACTACTCGTTAATTAGCGCCGGTAACACCATGACTGGGCTCATAGTGCAGCCTTGATTAGCCGGAGTGTCAGCAGATGTCACTTTTGCCTGGTCTATCCTCTATGAATCCCCTAGTATACACGGTCCCTGGATTTCGAGGCTTTCCTCCGTTGGACAGAATGCAAAGTGGGAAGGTAGTCGAGAATGTGCGTTGAGACGCATCTCTTCCGTTTCATCGACCCGACTTTCAACTAGAGAAAGGTCATAGAATCCCACGTAGATACCCGGCAATATGCACCAACCGACGATACTGCGCATTTTTCCTTTGCTGGGCTTTCATGGCCCTCAGATTTGTCTTTAAGCGTTCCCTACCGGACCGGTGTATCTTTAGAAAAGCCAAATTCCTGAGTTGACTGATGAACATCCACGTCCTCGTACCGTTGTAGGGTAGTATTGTATGAGGAATATGGGAGTCTCTTCTTTCTGCACAGAAATGCACTATAATTTCTATAAGCATTGTGGAACCGGTGTCATCTCTGAACACACTTATATCCATGACTATATCCGTCAATATCAGCATCTTGCACTATGGAGGCTACGGTCCCCTACATGGAACGTCCCGCCAAATGCAAGCGTGAATTGTCCTGCAGTCGATCTGATCCTGCCGACAAAAGCAGAAGCGCAAAACCCATGGAGCCACCAAGTCAAAACTCCACACAGGTATGTGAAGAAGCAAGCTCTGCACGGACCCAAGGACTCCATATTCCTCATACTTCTACAGCTGGTACCTCCCACCAATGATGAGAAAGCGGTGATATCTACCCGGTCATTTTTTTCCGTATGTTTGCTTGTTCTGAGCTATTGGATATAATAAACAGGTCTTATCATGAAGACATCTGTTAACAACGGTGTGATTTTAGGGAATTTTTGGGACAAGCTTCTTCAGCTTCCAAGGCAGCTCGAGTGGTGGCTGGGCCGTATCAGCCAACTTCTGGTTGTACTGGGCTGTGACAGTCTCTCTCTAACGTTTGTAACTGTCCTGTCCTGGGCTTTGTGGCATTGGCGATGGCCGCTGGAGGCGCGTCCCAGAGGTCGAGGCAGCACAAAGTCGAAAATAGGTTCTTTTTAAAGGCTGTTCATGTCCCAAAGCAAAGCCCAACGTCATGAATCCGTATAGGTAATGGTTAATTAGGATATGGATGTTCTTATTTGCAGCTGCGACGTCTTTGAACAGTCGGGCCATCAAGAACCATTTGTACTCCTATATAATGTTGTTGGATTTGGAAACATGTTCGTTCAACAATGCAGGACATAGCAGTGAATGGACAGAAAGGTTCGGCATGACGCCTAATGATTCAGGCAAGGGGAGTAGTAATATAGGCCATTAGATAAAGGCTGAGATTTCTTTCGATGGAAGGTGCTATCACAGCGTGCCCGGTCTAACCTATTCCATATGTTAATCGACCATAATTACCTGAGGCCAATATTTAGACAGAAGCCGTTCAGAACATTCAAGCAACTATTCCGGCGCTCATGTCTATAATCCTAAGCATGGAGAAGAGAATTATGTATTTGACTTTGTTTGTGGGAGTTCTTCCTACGAAGTCCTAACCTGACAAGTATGTAGTTAGGAGCGGTAAATCCAGTTGCTTTATCTTGCAAAAGCGCCCGGAAAATATATTAATGCAGCTTATCCTAAGCACTGGTTCGTTTGTGCCTAATAATAGACTGCAATTGGCTAATTAGCGCTATATACCTCCATCATAAACATACATCGGTCCGGCTCGCCTGGTGGTAAAAGTGCCCGATCAATGCGATATTTGTCCGGCTGCTGAACAATGCAAAGCAGCTCCGGTTTGAGCCTGCAGGCGCACAAAAGTCAAGGTGAGGTGATTACCTGTTGCTCGCCTCACCTTAATTCAATGTTCACTGTTGTTGGTGTAATGCAGTGACTCCTGCATGCTCAGGTTGTAAAATAGTGGGATTAGCCTGTCGCTACGCCAGTCTGCCCAAGCAGAGAGGCCTCAAACTTCGCAACATCTTAAAAGCTCATCTGTGCTAGGGAAGGTATCTGCGAAATACCCCATCTACAAATGGCCTTGTACCGGCAGACATAGTATTGGTCAATTATTTAGCCGACAAAGAATCGTACCCGCCAGAAAATGGTTTGTTCGCAGGGAAACACGCTGTCTTTTGCTGTGGCAGTAACAGGACCGAAACTAGCAAAAAAGGGGGCTACAGGTCGGCCATCACAAATTCACAAGTGCCAACTCAACTGTCAAGTTGGTCGGAGGCTGGCAGCAAACACCGCACGATGGCAACTGCCATCAAGAAACCCTCGCGCCATATGCAGCAGAGGGCACTCCCATTTCTGCAGCAGGTGACCACACGGTGCATTAATTCATATATGAATGGATTTACCCATCATCCCCTTATATATGAGGCTTCCGAGCGCAGTAGTGTAACAATGTTGGTAACTGATTCTGCACAGTGGATGACTACCATGACCAACAATTGGCATTCATGCTGAATGAAGTGCCTATGGTCCTTCACGAGAATGCCTAAATCAGACCATTACAACATCTCACCTGTGGCCAGCCAACGGCAGCGCCTAATGCTACTCGCTCAAACACTGAGCATCAGCAAGACGAGCAGTTCAAAAACAGATCAATACGGGCGCTCGGCTATCTGTCAAGCTTTGTCTTACGGCCGCTGGCCTCATCCATTGCATGAGAATGCTGAATACATTGTGGTGCCAGAGCCTGCAAAACCCTAATGTTGAAACTCTTCCAAGGCATGTCTTGTTGAGCTGTGCGTGACCTTCAGAATTACACTGGACGGTCTACCTACCTACCTGGCTTTAAATCCCGGTCGCCTGGCTGAGATATCATCTGCACTATCACCAGTAACAGCAACATTATCATGATCATTAGCATCACGAGGGCTCCACCAAGTACAGCAGCAATCCAGGCGGAGGGCTTTCTGGGCCCAGGGGGCCAATTTAATGGCAACCTTCAACTTTCTCGTCCCGTCATCCTGCAAAAAGGCAGCGACCTTGGTTTCCGCTCCAGGTTGGGGCTCCTGATAACCCTACCATTCCCATGGCTCGAAAGACAGATTGCAAGCGACCTCAATACTGCGGTGGGCTTGGCATATGCTGCCTTCCGGGCCAATGAAGAACTATGTTTAGGAGAACCTTCATATGAAGCACAAGAAAAAAGAAAAAACATACAACAGCTGGGATTCGCATGTGGTCACCCACCATACTACTAACCAGCCGGCGTGTGGCTTAAGTACGGCTGAGCGGACGGGAAGCCCTGTTCTCCACACCCTGTGGTCGTATGTACTTATTATTCTAATAAAATATCCTTCACGGACAGCTTTTTGCCTCTACTGTCGCTCGACTTGGGTAAAATCAGAGTGAGATTAGGGTGAGATTATCACCACCTGCTCACCTGCTCCCTGTGTCCCCTTCTACCCTACCTCGCGCGACCAGCTTTTCTTTCCCAGCCAAAAAAACTAACTAGTGCTTGCTCGCTTACAGCAATTGTTCAAAGGCTGGCTATCTAAGCTGGTCTTTAAACACCAGTGCGCTTAGCAGTACATAGCCGCAAAACCTGCCCGATGTTTGAAAAGACCACCGGCACAAGAGTCGGTCAAGCGAAGGGTTGAAAGACATGATCCCGATCCTGATAAAACCAAGCTTGGACGGCTGACCCTAAATTTCAAGATTCACATCACGCAGACTGACCAGGATGCATACATTTGCGCCATTCATTGGCAGGTTGCTCAAGGTACCTCTCTTGAGAACATTTACTTCTACATGGCCCAGAACGCCGGTACCACTCCACAAGGAATCTTCATGTCCAATCTGACATTCGTTGGCGGGACCTTGGGTGAGCATCACCTTTGACCATGAGCGGCGCCAATACTAACAAGCCTCGGCAAGCGCATACTTGGGAAATCAACAGTTTACTAGTAGTCACTTGGTGTTTGTAGATTGCAATACAACACTCACCCATTGGGACTGGGCCTGGACCATGCAGGATTGTTATCGAGAGCTGCGGTACTGGAATCATTATTGTTGGTGGAGTGAGTTATGCTAACCCTATATGAAATATTCCCCCCTAGGTCTAACATGTCTTCAAGGCGGGTGGCCCGTTCAGTACTGGTCAAGGGATAGGATCCTTTGCTTTGGTCGACGCTATCATCGCGAATGTGGCGACTCGGATCACTACTACCCTGTACAACGAGAGCTCGACTGCACTACTTTTGCACAATGTTGGTTTCTATAATACCCAGAACGCTATCCTGAATTACATGTCAACAAAAGCCTCGTTCCCGGCGGCCATCAAACCATCCTTGACTCCTGGGATATGGGGATTGTCAATGGCCCAGAAGGTGCAAGATTGTTTCTGGTGTTAATCTACTGGCATTGAACTGCTCTTCGTCTCTTGTGGGAGACACTGTCTACAATGCCGGACGCCTAATTTCTCAGCTGTCGGCGGCCAAAATACAATGATAATGGAAACTCCCAAGTTCTGGATGTCAAGGCACTCGGAGCAAAAGGTGACGGCAAAACCGACGGCAAAACCGACGACACACTGGGTTGAATAGTATTTTTGCCCGTGGTGCTAATATGTCCTCTATTGTTTCTTTCCTTATGGAGTCTTTGTTATAATAATACGCTGAAGATTCTGCATAACTCTGGGATCTTGGGCCAAGCCTGGTCTCAAATCATGGTAATTGGTTCCAAATTTGAAGATGCACGGAATCCTGTGTCGCAGTAAAGGTAGGGTATAATGGCGATGTTAGTTTTGTTAAGATTAAAGATCTCCTTTTTACTGTCTCAGGCCCTGCTGCAGGCGCTCTACTGGTGGAGTGAAATATTCATGAGCTATCTCAGGCCTCAGCTGGGTTATGGGGTATGGATTTGCTAGTGAATGCATTATACCATTCTCTTCCTTGGCTAACTGTGGACTAGCAAATATAGACTCTCACTTTCGGGTTTGTTGGTGCTGCAGGCTCTTCTCTGCAAGCCAAAGAATGTCCCAAAAGGGCAGTGTTGATAGGCCTGTATCGCGGCTGCTTTGCTGCTGCGGCTGACACATGGCTCCTCTGCCTATTTTGAGAATGTCTGGGTCTGGACGGCTGACCATGACCTGGATGGTGTTTCCCAGGATCAGCGTGATGTTCATTCTGCTCGTGGACTTCTGATTGAAAGTCAAGGTCCTACTCGGCAGTATGGAACAGCTTCCGATCACCAGGTCTTCAATCAATATGAGCTCTACCAAGCAAAAGATATTGTTCTGGGTATGATTCAGACCGAGTCTCCCTACTACCAGCCGGTGCCACCGGCCCCAAACCATTTACGCCTGGCCTTTTCCTAGGAGACCCGGATTTCAGTAATTGCAATTCCACTTCCACAACCTGTCCTTTCGCCTGGGGGAAGCGGATCTTGGATTCATCATCCGTGCATCTCCTTGGAGCTGGTATGTTCACTCCATAGCCAGTCTGCCACTTCCCTTACATTCCATTCTGATATTGATTTCGAATGTAGGCTTTTACAGTTAGTTCTCCGACTATTCTCAGGACTGCGTGGATAAGGACTACCGCCAGGACAGAATTTTCTAGATAGAGGAAGCTATGATGTCTGTATACACAACTTAATTACCAAGGCTACTTCAGAAATAGTGAGCCCTGTCGGTGAAGTCCCAACATATGCCAAGGACAATAAGAATTTTTTCCTTTCCTCTTTGCTTGCCTGGGTCTGAGGACCAAAGAAAGTTGTTGGCAGTCGCGAGTGCCGGGGCTTCTACATTTGGGACTCTAACTCAGACTCCGACTCCAACGCTCTCAAGGGTCTTTCAAATGCTTGTAAGACTTCTCTTACCCAGTTGGCCAAGTGCGACCCGTACGCATCGATGTTCCTGGACAATACATGCAGAGGCTTACTGAAAAACACCACCCTTACCAATTCTGTTTGTGATGACGGCTGTGCTGCATCTTTAAAGAGCTGGTTTGACAATGTCGACTCAACCTGCACAGGCTGCAACGTCTCTGCGTCTGCTGTTACTAAATATGGTGACCAGGTCTGGTCTGTTTGCAATGAAACTTGTCTCAGGGATCCTACAAGTGGTAAATACTGCAATGTTGAGTCTCCTATCTTGCCTGCCTCCATTGATACAATATATCTGATTCCTCCATTCATAAACCAGATGAAATTGCAGGGTTTTCGCCAGTTGATTTCTTGCAAGTATGCCTAAAGACGAGTTCTGCTCTTTCTCCTTTGTAAAGCGAGGACCTGTGAATTTCCTTCTTCGGTAGTTTTGCCGCTTGCGGCATGGTCGCTCCATACACCGTACTGTTATCACCGCCCGCCCTTCTCCGTGGACTATATAAGAACCGTCCTCGCCTTGCTCCTCTCCATTTCTCTTTCTTCCTCGACTGCCCTCCTATATTCTGCACTCACCCGGCCGCACCCCGTCGTCTCATCTGCTGCAGAGATGGCCGCCCCCTTTGCCCCCTTTTCGGCCCCTTTTTTCTCGTCGGAAATTGCGGCTGCGCCCTTTATTCGCTGTCCCTTCTGTCACGGCCCTGCGTGCCGCGATCCTGTTCAAACAGGGTAAAGTTTGTATAGTTATGTATTGGGAAAATATACCGCTAAGCCAAAAAGGCGTCCTGACTTCCAAATTAGTCTTAGACAGTCATATTTTCTAGTCGACATTATGTTAATTTTGCCACTACACCAAAAAGGGTCAACCCTTATTAGTAAGGGCTTTTATTTTGGTTGTCAGCATATTGTCGGAGCATGGGTTCCTCCCCTGTCCTTGGGGTGCCCGGTCTGCACAGTCTTAGTCAGCATCTCATTAGTATTTAGCCTAGCTTCCTTGTGCATCCTCACCCCTGAATACCAGACTATGTCAAATCACTGAGCATGCCTCATCAAAGCCTCTGCTTTGTTGTATCATACTACCATAGCTCCTTCACGTTCGGATCATTGTTCCTCCGTATGTTGTCGCAGCGCTAGCTGCGGCACAGCAGTTCTATTGGCTGACAACATCCGTCGAGCTGACAGTTGAACACTCTTGAACCTCTAAGTTTAGCTTACTCAATCACCATGTCTCGATGGATGGGTGACTTACTGGTCCCGCTCGCTTCAGGGCCAAAGCCATTGCTCACTTTCTAAGAGAATTTTCCTTCCTCAAATTTCTTTCTCTTTCAGAAAAGAAGCCCTCCGGAGGCGGAAGGATTGCTTGCTGGGGAGCAGACGGTGTAGGTTGGTTGAAGGGAGAGAAGGAGAGGTTCTACTCCGCAACAGGAGGGACGGTTCTTGCAGGGACCGGCGGATATTGCGAAGTGGATCTCTTGCTCCGGAGGGCTTTTTCTGCGCGGTGTCTCTGAGATGAAGGGTGATCTCCGTCTGGCGCTCGAGCGAACTATAAGAAACCCCAACCCAAGCAGCAAAGTCACCATAACGACTTGTGCAGTGCTTTCCATCTTGGGCAAGGAAGACAGTCCAAAAGCAGTTGGGTGAAGAAAATAAAGAAAATCAATTTAGAATAGCGGTCTCTGGCTTCTGAGGGGTGGCAGAGGGGATTTCAACCATGATGATCTGACCAGCGTTCAGCCTTAGATAAACCCATCTCGGAAGGCATCGCCCTGCCCCCGGCCATCTATGGGCCTGACCAGAAACGGAATAGCCTGCCTCCATCGTGGACCCTTGCCAAGACCTCTCCACATCGCCGTCGGCGAACTTGGAAGACCTCTCCTCTCACCATTTCCTTTGCCATCTCTTTGGGCGCTTCATGGAACCCCTTGGCAACCTGTATATGTGCTGAGAGAACTACCATGGAGTCTCCACAGTCCCGTCGATGGCCACCCAGAAGCATCCGTGCGTCAATGAATAGCCAGGAAGCCGCGAGAACTCGCATCGCGTACGACTCCTCGCCCCTAGAAATGGCCAAATAGCTAACACAAACACGCAGATGCACTGCTTGTCGTGAGCGCAAAATCAAGTGCTCCGGGGAGCAACCGTGCCGATACTGTACGAAGCGGGAATTGCAATGTGTTGTTCCTGAAAATAGCAAGCGCAAGCTCTACTCTGTCGCGTTCGTCCTTAGAGCCGCCAATGGGTCTGTTTGTGCTAACGTACCTCTAGATACGTTCAGGATTTGGAAAGGAGGGTACTTTCTCAAGAGTCCAGCGGGCGGGAAAACGGACGGGTCACACCTGCCGTGTCCTGGCAAGAGGACACAGAGGAGATCTACAATGCTCCGGAAGCCAGCGCCCAGCCCGATGGTGAAGGCGAGGGTTCCAGCTCAAATGGTAAAATGGCCACGAGCGAAAGTTTTCGTGAGTACGATTTACCCGAGTGTTGACGTTGCTAACGGTTACATAGCCATAGATACAGATATGGTCATGTCTTCAAGTTCAGCATTTAGCTCTCACATCAAGGCTATCTCTGCTGTCAGGTCAGTCGGGATTCGGCCTGTAGGGCGATCCTCGAAGACAGCAGACAACGCGTACGAGCTTCCGCTGCCATTGGGAGGCCGAATCGGCGCCCCTTCGATTGAGAACTGGCCGACCGAGCAGGAATCACGGGAGCTTGTGAATACAATCGCAAACTCTATTGGACACATACAGCATTTATTTGATCCAAGATCATTCTTCGACCGCTTGTCTGTCATCTATGATTCTGACTACTCCATTGCGTGGCAGAACGATGCCACGACTGCTGAGATACTGATGGTTCTTGCTGTCGGAAAGCTGTTACGTGGACAGATTGACGACAATGAATCTTTCCCAGGTTTTAGTTACTTTGCTGAAGCCATGAAGTATACTGCAAGCTTATGCTATATGCATTCGGCCGGGATGCTTGGGATAGAGGTCATGGGCTTAATAGCTTTCTACCTTCAGTGTGCCGACCGAAAGGAGGATGCCTATATCTACGTAAGTGGCAAAGGTTATTGATGCATGCAACTGACTTTCTCAGGCGGGCATGGGTCTACGAATCGCGATCTCAATGGGCCTTCATAGAGAGAATATTACGTCGTTGACCCGATCGGAGAGAGTCCACTGCAATCGCCTTTGGTGGACAGTATACATGCAAGAGAGGTATGCAGAACAGGCGGCGCCCTGAAGAGTTTCACTTAATAACGTCAAACAGAAGGCTTGCTGCGGCAACTGGGAACCCTCCTGGTATTCAGGATGAGGCAATCCGAGTCGGTTACCCTGATGATTTCCCAGGATTTACAAACCCCGCTGCACTAAATGTCAATATTAGCATTGCGAAGGCTACTGGCCAAATCTTACAAGGTAAGTCCAGCACCTTCTATAATTTATTGGTTGCTAATGAGGGTTTAGTGATTTACGGTCACAAAATGCAGACAGAGAGGACCTTTGTCAAAGGAGTCCAGGGAATTCTTGTCTCCCTGCATCAAATATCTAACACCATCCCTAGGGAGTTGGAACTGGACTTCTCCGAAAAGCCGCTCACTGTCACACGAGCAAGAGCAACCCTTTACTTAATGCTTTACCAGGTATGATCCTTTCAACGAAGTAGTTATTCGCCGCTAATAGTATAGGCTATTATGCTTGCTACACGCCCAACGCTTCTATACCTGGTCGGCAAAGTCGCCAAGGGCCAAGGTGACCATGACCTTTTGCTTCAGCCTCTACATCAATTTGCGACCACCTGCATTGATTCAGCGCAGCGGAGTCTAGCAATCCTATGCGCATTGAGAAATCAAAAACTTCTCGGTAGTTGTTCGTGCCATTTACCCGAACTCAAAGCTGATTAGAAAAGCAAACTTTGGCTTCTTCGACTTGGATGCCATATTTTCCGTCGCCTTTGTCCTTGTCCTAGCCGGGACAATCTACCCCAGCAAAGGATCGTATAGCCGCGATATCCATCTTGCGCTCGACCTGCTCAACCACTTGAGTCTCAATGGGAACAAAGCAGCACGCAATCGACGAGCTGATATCGTGCAAATGTGCGATCATCTTGGAATTACGAGAGAAGGGCCTGTCCTGGCGTCACATCAGGGACAACTTTCATACAGTATGCATCAAGCGACAGAGCTGGAACAAACTACGGTCCCTGCAAGAGAAGCAGAGACTTTACCAGACAATACAACACCCATCGACTTTTCAGAACCCGCGTTGCAGTGGGTACACGGTATTGACGAGTTGTTGCTGCAGCAGGACCCGCACGACTTCTACTCGCTTTACTGTAATGATACCTTCCCACTCACGGGCACCGTTGAAACGGACTGGGAGGCTCTAGAAGCGCAGATATTTCATTGAATCGATATCTGTGACGCAGAAGAAAAGCTGGTATTCGTCAATCTAATCAAACACGGATCTTAATCCCGCATTACTCGGTCTGGCAATGGGTCAAATAGTCATACACCCGATTCATTGCCGTTGTAGCGGTGTAAACTTGGGTTTCGCTAGTTGTGGCTCCAATATGGGGTGTGCTGATGACCCTCCCAGTGGCCCATAGCTTGCTGTATCTTCCCAACGTTGGTGGTTCCTCGTCGTGACAGTCCAGTCCGACGCCATACAGCGCCCCTTCATTCAATGCGGCTATCAAGTCCTCCTCATTTACAATACCGCCGCGTGCAGCATTAACGAGGATGGCACTCTTTTTCATCTTGCGAATCTGGGGCGCGGCTATGAAATTGCGGGTCTTTGGAGTCAAAGGTAGATGCAGAGTCAAAACGTCCACATGGGGCAGCATATCGTCAATGTTATCAACTCTGATATGGTCAAGGTCGGACCATGCATCCTTCGGCGCGAACGGGTCATATGCGAAAATCGGAGAGTTAAAAGCGCCCCGGAATATCTTCCCTACCGCCAATCCAATGTTGCCCATGCCAACAATCCCGATGGCTTTCCCTTGAAGAGTTGTGCCAGAACAATGTTCCTTGCGTACTTGGATATTTGCTGCCTGGTTGACCACAATCGTCCGCAGCTGTCGTGCGACCGCCATTGTCAAGGATAAGACGAGTTCGGCGACAGACTGCGCATTTGCTCCGGGCGTGTTGAGAATGGGTATACCCCTCTTGGCGCAGGCATCTTGATCGATAATGTCGATACCCACACCTTGCTTGCCAATTGCCTTGAGATTTTTTGCTTGGGATATATCATCGGCTGATATGGTCAACTCGCGGACAAGGATCGCCGTTGCGTTCTTGCGCCAGTTGTTGACTTCGGGGTCAGTTGGAAGCACGGTATTGAAGAGTGACTGGCAGTGCGCCACTGCTGCAGGTGGAAACTGCTCGAGGAGGTAGATTGTGGGACGGGGACCGATTGAGCCCATGATGAAAGCTGTTTGCTGTTTCAGAGGTATAGTTCAAGGTGAGCTACATCACTAGATCTAGGTCGCTGGAGGATATTTGTGCTAAATAGTCGAGTCGAATCATCTACACGGAGAGTTTCCGGGCACTCAACACTATCCCAACTCCCCAGCTGAGACTGCCTGCTCTCGCCTGTCTTCTCCGCGTCGCCACTCACGCGACTGTTGGTCTCCATAATGCGGCTTTTACATCCGTGGGCTAACCCAGCCTTGGCAGGTCAAAGTGGGAAAGCCTGAGCTCGATGCTCCAAGAGTCAGACCATTCTCCAGAGAAAAACTGTAAAGTCTGCCTCCATTTTACTAGATGGACCATAAAAAGGGTCTTGCCATCCCCACGGGGAAGTGAAGGGACATAAACTCGCAAGCCTCTTTACATTCTATCGACTCTACACCGCTTAGCATTATGGCCCCGTCTATCAAGGAAGACGTTCATATGGAGGAATCTGTGGGCTTCGAGGCCAGAAAAGAGACAAACAATAATGTCGTGATTGACCCGGAGGCCGAAAGGAAGGTGGTCAAGAAACTTGACCGCGTCATTATGCCCCTCATGGCAATTGTCTACTTCTTTCAATGTTCGTCAACTCAACAAATGGGATGAATATTCGCTGACCGAGACAGATTTGGATAAGCAGAGTATCAACTACGCGGCTATCTTTGACCTGCGGGAAGACCTTCACCTTTCCGGATCCGAATTCTCCTGGGCCGTCTCCCTGTTCTACTTTGGTCAACTTGTTGCTCAGTACCCAGCGGCTTATCTCATGAGTCGGGTCCGGGTCATATACTTTGTTGGGGTTGCGATGTGAGTTATGCATCGAGATTCTGAACTTTTTTTGATAGGCGCTGATGGTGAATGCAGTGTACTCTGGGGGGCTGCTGAGATGTGTCTTGCAGCGTCGCATGCCTTCAGCAGTATCGGCGCCATTCGGTTTCTCCTCGGCTTCTTTGAGGGCGCAGTGAGCCCGTCATTTGTGATCATTACCAGCAACTGGTACTGCCGTCGAGAGCATCCAGTTCGGGTGGCGTACGTTGTCCTGCTCTCAAAACCATTGTCTAGCTAACCTTTGAAGAACATGGGTTTCCATGTTTGGTGTTTCGCAGATTGTCGGTGCACTCATGATGTACGGCGTGGGTGGTGCTACTATGACTTTACAGACCTGGAGAGTCATGTTTCTCCTATGTGGAGGACTGACGGTGCTGGCTGGCGCTCTCTTCCTCTGGCTGATGCCCCGCGACACTACGACCGCCTGGTTTCTAAATGGGGAGGAACGCAGAATCGCAACAGACCGCCTGACAAGAGACCGTGCCACTCGCGAGCAGACTAGTTTCGACTGGGCCCAGGCCAAAGAAGCCGTCACAGATCCTCGCACACTTATTTACGGTCTCATGGCACTTCTGATCACGATGCCAACGGCAATTGTCAAGTTCTCATCCATCGTCATTGAGGGGTTCGGCTTCAGCAAGTTCCAAACAATGCTTGTCGGGCTTCCGGGAGGGGCCATTGCCTTTGCTCTTGTCTGGATTGGCGCGCTCATACCCATGAAATGGCCGAACGCCCGCTGTTTCGGTGGAATCTTTCTTTGCTCTATGCCTATGATCGGCAGTTTGCTCCTCCTCATCCTTCCAGCATCCAACAGCTGGGGCATTGTGGTTAGCACATGGCTGGCAGCATGCACCGCGCCACCTCTCGGTATAGCCGTCGGTCTCATGGCGTCCAACGTGCGAGGAAACACGAAGAAGTCCGTGGTCGGCGCAATCTTCTTCGTCCTCTATTGCGTCGGATGCATTGCTTCGCCACAGCTGTGGCAAGCCGAGGACGCGCCGCGGTATATCAAGGGGTGTATCACGAGCGTCGTCAGTTGGGGCTTGCTGATTATCGTGCTTCTGGTCTTTTATGCTACTGCTCGGTACTCAAACCGTAAGCGCGACAAGGGGTTGTATGGTGGATCTGAGGAGCCCATTATCACTGCTGACTCGGACTTGACGGAGAGGCAGGACAGAGGGTTTAGGTACACGCATTAGGTATGCGCCATTGTGCTGGTATATCGGGTGATTAAGTAGGTGGACGACAGCTTAGAATAAGAGATTATTCGGTAATACGAACTACATTGTGTTAGGTAAACAAAGTCAAGTCCCCGTTTGGACTGCTGGTAGTCTCCTACATACTGCAGAATTTAACGCTCAGCTCGCAGTTCAGCTCTGACTTGATGCTAATTTTGCCACCGCACATCAAATATTCTCGCAATGCGTCAATGTTGGTCGTCCATCCGCCTGCTCATTAGAATGTATAGGTACTGAAAAGTATAGAACTATAGACACACGCGCATCCTGACAGTACTACCAACGAACAGCGAACAAGCACGTAAAATCGTTTTAAATGAGTCCCAATACTGTCAGGCACCAAGTTACCCAGAAAGACAATGCAGGCGGTTACGACGTATTCTATCAATCGATCACAGCCCTGGGCCTGATGACGCTGCGCACTCTTAGCAGAATCTACCCCCACACGACCCCAAAGGTCCCTTCAACCAAGCTCGGCCTGCATGACTCGAAAAACCCCACAAGTGTCTCTTTCTCCCACGGCAGCAACAGCCGCACCTACCCCACTGCTAATAATCGACGGCTGCGACATCCGGCGTTAAGTAGCTACTATACCACAGAGAGCTTTAAAGAATTGGTGGTTTTCGACTACTGCGATATTTACGCTTTGGTTTCTGGATACCTATCCGGTCAATGTACCCGTTATACGCGAGAAATTGCCGCCATCACGTCCCCCGACTTATCCCCATTCTCCGCCGATTCGAGGTAGGATTCGGAAGGCATTCTTCCTTAAATATTAGGATCCAACCCTGGTTCTATGTGGACACTACATCTTTCTCATCATATACGCCGTATAGACACCACAAATCAGAGACATGGCCTCATCTACATTCCCAAACAATCTCATCACCCGCGCCAGCCAGGGTAAAGTATGCCGGGTACGTACCTCCACCCGCTTTCCGATCTATTCACCTCCTTCACGCTTCATGAAAACAAAAGCCCACACATCCACACCTAACTAATCAATGCCTAGACGTTGGGCATAAAATTCATAACCTCCCCCGAAATAATCTACATCGCGCGCAACGCCGGCTTCCACGCCCTCTTCATCGACCTCGAGCACTCATCCCTCTCCCTCGAGACCGCAAGCCACCTGTGCGTCACGGGGATGAATGCCTGTCTCTCGCCGATAGTCCGTGTACCGGGACAGGCGGGGCCCGGGTTCATACAGCGCGTGCTGGATAATGGGGCGCAGGGGGTTATTGTGCCGCATGTTGATACTGTTGGTGTGTATTCCATTGTCTCGGATCTAAATCGGCGCTAATAAGATGGAGAGGAGAGAGGCTAATGATATTAATGAGCAGAACAAGCCCTCGCCGCCGTAAAAAGCGCCAAATATCCACCGTTAGGAAAGCGCTCTGCCACAGGGATGCTGCCGCACATGGGGTATCGGTCCGCATCGATATCCGACGTGTGCACGGTGGGAAATGCACAGCTCTCTACAGTCGTCGTCATGATCGAGTCCCCCGAAGCAGTCGCCAACATCGGAAAAATCGCAGCCGTCGAGGGCGTCGACGTCGTCTTGGTTGGAACAAACGATTTAAGCATTGAACTCGGCGTCGCAGGCGACTTTGATCATCCGACATTTGTGGAGAGCATGCAGACCATTGCCGCGGCGGTCAAGCAGCACGGAAAAATACTCGGTGTCGCCGGGATATATAATCGGCCGGACTTACTGAGAGGGTATATCCATGAGCTTGGGGCGCGGTTCGTGGTTGGACATGTGGATCTGCCGATGGTCGCAAAGGTCGCGGGGGCTACAGCCGAAGAGCTGGTGCAGCTGGAAGAAGAAGAATAATGATAATGCTAAACGAGCATGAACTGCCAAGGCTTCCAGCTCACTACGGGGAAGACGCGCTGTGGTTGGGCAAGCCGCCACACCAATGGTCCAAAATTAGCCAGGGCAGCGGCTAGAGCGTGCCGATGCCCGAGCCAATGGAACCCTAGAGTAGGCTTAGTGCAGGGAGCTGTCTAAAAGGCCATACCCACAAGAAGCATCTATTTTAGATGGTGCAAACAATAAGGCCAGCGCTTCGCAAGAACAACTGAATAATAAAAAGGCAGCTGTGCCAGAAACAGAGCAAAAGTAACCCCTTTTCCTTTATTGTGTATATCCACTTGCTCTCGAAAGTCCAGCCACCCCATATTATATCATTAGCCGGCACTACAGTCAATAAATGGAATCTGCTCCCCGTCTTCGAGTTCCGCCCATTTAGCCGTCAGCGGACATGGACCTTCTTAGTGATACCATATCCAAGGCTGGCAAGGCAAGACGCCCAGTTCTTCTCTCGTTTGATGAGATGCCAGAATGGTTCCGGCGTGAATCCAACCAGTGGATTCTCCATAGCTATCGGCCTATCTCAGGCTCGGCTCATGCTTCATTCTATAGTTGGCTGTATAGGCACGAGACAGTGAATATTTATTCCCACCTTATCCCAGCTGTTCTCTTCCTACTTGGCGACTGGCATATCCAGCAGTACCTTGCCAGTAGATACTCCGGGCTTACTAGCACTGATTTTATTGCTTTCTCTATCTTTGTCTTAACGGCATCGCAGAAATACCAAGTGACTTGAGTGAATTGTTCAGAGACATCCTGAGACGTGATAATGAGAATATAGAAGATCTTCTCCTTTGCATCCTCTGGATTCTTTACGCAAAGCGGCCCTTGCAACCAAAGGAGTTCTACCATGCTCTGTGGTCAGGCTTGTCTTTGAAAGGTCTAGTCGATCCTGAAATCCCGGATGTCAGTTTTCGAGATGACAGTAATACCATATCACAAATGTGTCATCAGCTCCTCGAAAGGCCTTGCTGAGATAACGAAATCTGAAAAACCAACAATCCAGTTTATCCATGAATCTGTCCGAGACTTCCTTATCAAGGACAATGGTTTGCATGAATTGTGGCCTGATCTGGGATTAGACTTTGAAAGCCAAGGCCATGAGACACTCAAACAATCTTGCAGCTTATACGTGAACCATGTCTTAGGGCTAGCAGATGTTAGCAGGCAGCTGGCAGAGGCCGAACCCAAGGAGCATATGGAAATACCAAAAAAGTACCCATTTCTGGAGTATGCTACCCAACATGTTCTCAACCACGCTAATGCTGCGGCAAAATTGGTTCCTCAAGACAACTTTCTGTCTGCCTTTCCTGTTTCGGAATGGGTTAATGCTAGCAACATTTTTGAAAAATTCAAGGCTCGCAGGTATAGCCCAGATATCAGTCTTTTTTACCTACTTGCAGAAAAAGGACTCTCAGAGCTGATCAGCACAAGGCTCAAGGTTAATAAAGATGTTCATGTTTTGGGAGGGAGATACAGGTACCCGTTATTTGCTGCTTTAGCCACCTGCAACAGAGATGCTGCTGCTACTCTTCTAATGTCGCCTTCAAGATTCTGTAACGGAGTTGATATTACAGAGGGCCTGAACCACCGGAAAGATTTGAAAGGTTATGAAAATCGGACACCGTTATCATGGGCTGCCCAGGAAGGTCGAGCTAGCATTGTCAAGTTGCTTCTCCAAACAGGCAGCAGTGTGAATAAAGTGGACTTGGGCGGCGAAACACCACTTTTGCGGGCTTTGGGGAATGGTCATGAGGCCATGGCAAGACTACTGATTGACAAGGGAGCTGATGTCAATGCCAGTGGTAAAGATGGAATGACACCACTTATCTGGGCCTTGAGAAATGGCCATGAGGCCGTGGCAAGGCTACTGATTGACAAGGGAGCTAATGTCAATGCCAGTGATAAAGATGGAATGACACCACTTATCTTGGCCTTAGAAAATGGCCATGAGGCCGTGGCAAGGCTACTGATTGACAAGGGAGCTGATGTCAATGCCAGTGGTAAAGATGGAATGACACCACTTATCTGGGCCTTAGTTACTGGCAGTGAGGCCGTGAAAAGACTACTGATAGATAAGGGAGCTGATGTCAATGCCAGCAACAAATATGGATAGACATGACTTATCGGGGGCTTGCTGTCCTCTAGCCTGGTGCCAACTACGCCAGCACGATCTTCATCAACTCGATATGCGCCAACTAACCGTTATCATCCACCTGTTACGCTGGACGCATAGGTACATCAAACCAGTGCGAGCCAACAACAGCCATTTCACCGGCTGGCGCATCGAACGCGAGCTCGTCCTAGAATATTTTCTACTCGGACGTGTAGGGTTGGAGTATACAAGATACCGTTGGCGATGAGGTAACTCTCGGCATCGTGAGAAGACAGTGATCCCGAATGTCAGCTTCAAATCCATCTACAGCACGTACAAACGTTCCCGAATCGGTGCTCCTACTTGGTCTCCGTGGGGAAATTGGCCCTCGGCGCACCCCGGCTGCGAGATACCTCACCGGGTCTGAGCCTTAACATGATAGCTGCTTTGCTGTGCACACCGAACGAACCGCACTCGTACACGTACTCCGTGTATATCAGACCAGTCGAATCCGCCGATCCCAGGATCTCTTGTTCTAGGCGGGTACCACCGGACTCGGTTGGTTGGAGAAGAAAGCAGCCATTTGATTGTAGACTCCGCAGGAACCTCCTGATCGACTATAGGACATCGGGCTCGGCGTTGCAGAAGCTGGTTCTCCCTTCCCGGCTTTCACGGACACACATCGAGGCGGGTTATTCCTCGATGATGCATATGCGAACGGCGGCATGGTCCTCCCACAACTCGTCTCAATCAATCCCACGAAGCCATACATGTTTCCATCCGTAGCAATATGTAATTCAATCACGACCTTCTTCCCTGTATCTTTCGCCCCCCAATCTATGGGCAGTCAAAACGGGCATCTGCCCTCGAAGACCTGGCCAGGGTAGCGCCGGATGCTTCTTCCGCTCATGTCCAACATACATTGTCCATAGTTGCTGCTCCAAACCTGTATCTAGCTAGTTTTAGGAAGTTCTGTTTAGACAGCACGTCCAGATGCCCCTTGGGAGCCGGGGATCACGTGGGCCCCGTGATCCGCCGAGTGACGTTAAATAATAAAAAACAAAAAAAAAAAAAAAAAAAAAAAAACAACAAAACCACGTCAGGTCTAAGTAATTAGCCAATGATGGCGGATTTATTCATCCACAATTGTGGCGTGCTGAGACACTGCCTAACTTAGTAGTGCGACGCTGAAGGATGAGCTAACACACAACTAGTGACCAGTCGCGCGACGATCGGGTGACTCTCACCCCCATCACCCACCCCGCTCACCTCATCGCGCGACATCAGGGCGGCACTGCTCACCTACTAGAATTAGAAGGGCAGGCGTCGAGGCGCTCGTAGATTTTTGCTCGCTAGGAAGATCCATCTAAATACGTCCCATTACAGGATCTCCTTCCATGCCACATCATCCAGATAAGTATGGTAGAGTATCTGAAGTATTTTCTTTAGATATTACATACTAAAGCTCCAGAGTACTTCCACATCCATTTCTTTACAAAGCAGTTTAGAACGGATGATTTAACACTTGCTCGTGCACCACGAATACTAGATCGAGAGTATTGTATCTAACAACAGATTAATGACTGGTTCCCAACTGCTTTACAAGTACTTGCACTCTGAATTAAATCCTCTGCCTCATGAAATTGTCTACTAATTGATACAATATAAGTGTAGCCATTGACATCAGTACATGGGTACTCAGGGAGATCATCTGAATACTCGATATATAGTATGCGAAGAGGATTTGATTTTGCATCTGTTAGGTGAATGAAAGCACTTGGTCGCTAATAATTCCAAACTAATTAGTAAGTTCTTAGCAACCAGTTGAGTGTTATACCTCTTTACTTTCCTCGACATCGCCTGTATTTGAAGATACATCTTCAATCTCACCAAAACTAAAAGAAATATCCTCTGAGTCCATGTTATTATGACTGACATAATCAGTTTACAACTGGTTGAGAAGTAGTATCGAATTCCTTCCAAAAATTGTACAGGGACGAAATATATAAGGAATATAAATGAAAATGAATTTCGCGGTATGTTGTAGGGTATTTAGAACTCAGGTGCCGCGCCGCTTCTGCCAAACCTGGTGGGGCCGGCTTGCGGCGTCTGGGAAGCGGCACCTGACCTGTGTACTCCGTTGCCGTGGTCAGTATAGCAAGATGAAATATAATACCTAAATGTTATATAAGAGGAATCTGAATCGATCAGGATCCCAGAATATCATGGTTAACCATATTAATCCCTTCCGACTTCGCAATGCCGTTTGTCTTCTGGCCGCGTGCGCTAGTCTACCGAGGCTTCCCTACAGCTTCCGTCCCAAGGAGACCAGTCTGGAAACCCATTACTGGTATGAGTGACAAAATCTAAACTCGCTTCTTTATCAGCGCTGATGCCTCGCCAGGTTGATCAGCTCCCGACCGCCTTCAATTTCAACACTTCCAACAGCGCGGTTGCCAATGCCTCCAGCACCTATTGAAGCTGGACGTATGCACTGGAGACGACAACCACGAGTATCCGATTCTATCTCGTGTCCTGACACCTATGCCTAATCGGTATACTGCGGTGTCATCTACAGCACCAACGGACCGGTCTATCATCAATCCTCCAAGCTGACGGTGCAGGATTTCGCCGTCAACAGCCGGGATGGCAGATACAGCATCACTACCGACGACGCCATAATCTGCTCCTTCATTCCAGTTAGGCTGCCAAGCAACCACGTACTACTACCAATGGGAGCGACGTTCTCTCTGACATCACCTAGGATCTCTCAGCACCCGCACGAAACGCCGGTATCGGCAGTCTGTTCGTATTCGGCGCTAATTCCACCGAGCAACGGACCATGCCGACCGGTAAAACCTTGAGCTCGTTCTTCAGGCAGACAAGAAGGCCACTTTGACAAGAAGCGGTCTCAGAAGTGGTTTGACCGCCAGTGGAACCTCGAGCTGGCGCAACCCCCCTCAACTGGACCTGGTGTCAACTGCATATTAACAAAGGGAAAAAGCGCGCATAATAATATCCAATCCATTGTGAATAATACAATAGGTACGAGCATTGCGCCGCTGCAGGTCGGGGTCAACGTCGTCCAGGCTGTAAGTCCTCTGAACCCTTGTGTCAGGCCTGGACTTCGCCGAACTCGAACAGCACGTACGAGCAGGCCTGGAACGTTGTTATCCCGGAAGGCACCAGTATGACTATTGAATCCGCGCACGAGGATTAGGAGTTGCATACTAGTGCCCTCTGGGCCTACACTGGATTTGGCAATGTCACTGAATCCCATGTCTCAGGTGATGCCGTCACCAGATGCCGACTGGTCGGGATTCAGACTTTGTTCTAAACAGCTCATTGTATCTCGGTCGCTTCCCAAGATCTCGCCGTCTTTTTGCACAGCCTGAGCTCGTGTCGGATGTGTGAAGGTTGTCTGTTTACTATATTCAGGGGTGAAGGAAGGGCATTACAGACATTGACCGCTATTTAGTACTAACACTAAGATGGAAGTGCCATGGGCTTCAGCTAACTTATATATCTATATTTTTTTTGGCTCCTTGAGGAGACAGGCTTGTGAGATGCCTACTCGGGTCTAAGGAAATTTGCTTCTGGGTTACGGGTTTCAGCATCTTTTTTTTTTTCGAGTAAAGGCTGCTTTTCCTGGTAGGCTGGTGTAGGATTTGGGTCATTGGTATTGTAGAGGACCTTTACCCAACAAGAAGGACTTCTAGTAAGGAAACAATACTGCAGAGGATTGTTAGGTTACGTTGACATGGCTGTATGAACGGGCACATTTGAGACTGACAAGGCAGAGCTGTAAAGGTTCCACTGCATTGATATAAACCATACTAAAGACATAATTCTGACTACGTTTCTGGAATTTAATGAAACCTTCGCTGTGCTGGTTATTGGAGCCGCCGTCAACTCATAAACGTATTTGGTATCAAGGACCGTTGAGTATCTTATTGTCACATACGATGTACACTGGTCCCAGCCCGAGTCCGGAGCTAACGAAACTATGAGTAAACTACTGCAGACCCAGGGTGGAATGAAACCATGTGAGGGCAGAATCAACTCGCATAGTCGATCAGATCGTGGCTGTGGTTGCTCAAAATTCCCTCTGCTCATGAGATGCCCCAGCTTAGGGTTTCAAAATCCGCTCTCCACCGGGCATTCTAAGCTCGTGATTAATTTCCTAGTCACCAATTTGATCCCATAGCTGTGATAAATCTTCGCAACACGACGGCTTTCTCTTGCCTCTTTTTATAATTGAATGAAGCGATGGCTTCCTATCAGAGAGTCTGGACAATGAGGCGCAGGTGTCAGATCAGGGGCTCTAAAGGGCGTTGCCCATCGCATGCTGCAGATCCAAAGCATCTCGTGATCAGGATGGCATGAAAATAGTTCAGCTAGCCACTTATGAGAGAATGATCGACTGGGCTCCAAGGGCAGCTGAAGCTCTACCTGTCTGAATGGCTAGACCGTTCTGGCAGGCATGCTCGTCGTCCTACCACAAACACGTATCCAATAGTCAGCCAGGCCGAAAGTCATAGTCTTGCCTATTTTTACACTTGATATATTGATGATCTCGTTCTGGGAGTCGGGAACTTTTCCAGCACTGGTTATGCTGTTGCCAAATGGCATTTTATGAGATTTCTAGAACATTTACATATGCTTATTACCCTGTTTCCGTTGGCAAATCGACGCGGACTATGCCTTTTGGATAAATAAGCATCGAGCCGTTGATATTAAGAAGAATCAAAAGAGATGGCTGTGCTGGTACGCCACAATTGATCAGCAGAGGGCATCCGGTCTAGCCTGGGAGACAATATATCTCCAGATTAGGGGCGCAGCATCAGATCCCCACAAACCTTCTGACGAACGCCACAAGGCCGCTGACTGAAACGCCAAGTATTGCACTTTCTGTAAGCTTGCGCTTATCGAGCCGGCCATCCTGGCTGCATTTTAAGGGTCTACTTTGTACGTGCACATCCATATGCGGCAGGGCGGAAGACGCTCCCATCGCCGTCCTGTACAACCGAGAAGTGATACAACACTCAGCAGTGTTTTAATGACGCCACTCAACAGTACTGCTCAGGGGCTGAGCGTTGCTGCCTGCCAAGTGCTGCATGTCTCAGCAAAATAAGACATTAATACTGGCTCGGACCGGTTACATCACTCAGGGGAAGTCTCTGGAAAGAGTGGACCAGGAACTAGTATTTTTACTCTGAGTAGAATGGCCTTCTTCATGTGGCGCCTCTCTCTCCATGCCCAAAGACCTAGTGGGTCAGTAGCCTGACGGAGTTAGACATCCGACGTCAATCGTCCTGAACTCATTCTTCTTGTGGAGATCCGGCGAGCATCCGAGACATTCTGTGGAGAAATGAGGTCAACAGCCGAGGTTTCAGTCATCAAGTGCAGATCAATCCTGACCTTGGTGGAGGCCAATCACTCCTCATCAGGGTCATTTGATGTATTGGGCAAGGTAGAGTCAGCCTATAAATACAGCCCATTGCCGTCGTCTCATTCCGTCATCATCATCAACAACCTGTCACCCATCAGCCTATCCAACAGCCTATCTCAGTCAATCCCAACGACTCATTGTCATCCTCGAATTTAGCAAAATGAAGCTCACTTCTACCGCCGCTCTCGCCTCTCTGGCCGCCGCTGCTACCGCTGCTCCCTCCAGCCCCGAGACCTTTGGCCTTGTTGCCATCCGCTCTGGTGACGCTGTCCAGTACGCTGGCTTCAACGCTGCTCTCGGCAGCATCTTCGCCGGCCTCCCCAAGCAGAATGCCACCTGTGAGGGCACTGACAGCGGTTTCGCGACGTTCTACATCAAGGATGGAGCCCTCTACCTCTACGGTTCCGAGGAGGCCCAGGAAATCTATGTCGACCGTTCCGGCATGGGTATGACCGCTGTCCCATCCCGTATTGCTGTTCAATACTAACAAACGACAGGCCAGGGCGTGATCGGATACACCACCGGTGACAATGCCAGTGGCCCTCGCAACAGCGAGCGGACCGGCTGGTCCATTGACGAAAACAACCACCTCGTGTTTGACGGCAACAGCCTCATCGCTTGCCCCAACAGCATCGATGGTGCCTACAGCATCTGGGCCTCTGCTGGCGTCGCCAACCCGGGCGGCAACAAGGACTGCGTCGGCATCGCTGCCCGTGTTGAGAAGACCGAGAACCCCGTTGCTTGCACTTACTCCTCTTAAGCAGGCCTTCCGGATCCCTTGTACATAGATCTGCTCGAATTGTATATTAGCAATTAGACCGAATCTAAGGTCCTTCTCTATTGGTATTATGCGATCTATACAGGGGTATCCTGTATCTTCCTGCAGGATGCTTCTGCCTGATCGATTGTACTGGCTTTTTCTCCCTTAGGCGCCTAACCCCCACTTAATCGCTCTATTTGGTGTTTGCATCCCTTGATTCTGCCAATAACAACCCCTGCAAATCGTAGTCCGACGCCTCCGCACGACGCAGAATGGACAGCCTCACAGGCTTTCTAGCCTGTCTGAACTGGGCTGGACCTCAGCTTGGAGGGGTAGTTCGTGTTCACTGGCCCTATATAATAACCACAAAGTCCACGAGGTAATCCAAACCACTGTTATCTTCCCGGGCCTCCAGCCTACAGTAGAGCATTAGAGCATGACGAAGTCACCTCTACAACCAGATCCCCCTCGGGCTGTCACAGTATACACGAACACGCGCCTCGACCAAGCGGCGCAAGGTCCCCTTTTCGTAGCGCAGCGCTTCTCACACTCACAGGCTACCACTATTGGACCACACCTGCGCGCAAGCCTGAGACAGTGTTCGTCCCAGAATCGTGCTCTGATCATGTAAGCCTGCATTATTGAATAGGGTTTGATGGAAAGGGTAGTGATTAATACAACACACAGCGCATTTGCTGGCAGTCCGTCAGAATCGTGGCTTCTTGATGCGCTTTATTCGGAGTTCAATGGCTTCCCTCGAGATCTTTTCAACTACCTCAATCTCGAAAGCGGGCAAGGGCCAAGTACGGCAATAAGGCCGTCCTACGACGAGGAGAAGAAAGGTATGTGCCGGGTGTCTTCGAGCTTGCTGCGCCAGCTGAGAAAGATCCGACTCAAACAGAATTCAGTTTCCTATTAAACCACCTCTCAGTAAGCCATGGCCCGACAGAGCAGAATGTCCCAACTATGAATTTCGAAGACGGGACGATCACGGTCCAAGGCGTAGCAGCACTCATCCTCTCCGCCTCCCGACTCGACCGCAACATAGAGGGCAATGATCCAGTCATCATTCTCTGGCTGGCGAGTCTGGCACTGCTCCCGCGGCTAGACAGGTACCTAGGGGCCCCCAGTAACAGCTGGCGTATGAACCGGCTCCTCCACTGTCCGCTCTGGATTTACATGGACCTCTTTCAGGCCTGTGGCGACTGGCTCGGTGTGTGGGATGTGGCCCGGCGCGACGTTGCCCGTCGCGATGCTCAAGCATATGAGGACTCGTTGCGTCCTTCGACGCTGCATCTGACGCGCAAGCTGCACAAAGCCGCGTCGAATGTGATTACGCTGCGCGAGGATCTGAGACTGCACATTGCCTCCTTCGAGCGCATCCGGGACTGCATCTCGCAACGTACAATGGGCCCATGGCCATCGGAATCTCCGTTCAGGGAAACACTAGCCGAAAGGGCGGCTGACCTGCTGGATGACTTGCATCATCACTGGGAAACGTCGGCGGTGATCTCAAGCCAGTATAGCAGCTTGCTTGGATTAGTAAGTGGTTTTTCGGCTTATAGTGTTTGCTTCTTGGATCCGTCGAATGAGGCCAATAATGTTATGTTTCTTGGAGGTTTTCAACACCGAAACCGTCGCCCAAGGACAAGCAGTTGCTCGGCTCAACATAATGGCATTTGCATTCCTACCTCTATCCTTCGTCTCAGTGAGTATCAGCAGTCCGACCTTGGCTGGTCATTGCAATTCATACGTATATAAACAGGGCATCTTCGGGATGACTACCTTCTCTGTGTCCGCAGTCTGGTACCCTCTCTGGGCTGCTGTCACCCTCATCACCGTGATCACAGCAGCCTACCTCGCGGGGAAACTCTCGGGGGGGAATTCGACTGGGCCCTACTCGTTCTTCCGTCAACACTTTGCAAACAGACTGCGCCGACATCCGCCCTATCCATCGCCAGCAAATCATGATCTATCCAGCAGACTGGCTATCGTGCCAGCAGCGGCTGCTCCGCCAACTCAGCCACCGCGCGGCTCAGCGCGCTGGGATAGCGTTCGAGAAAATAAACCTAGTCAACGGGCGAGGAGAATGACTGAACGTCAGGAGCGCCTTCGGCGGAATGCACCTGGTACTGCTGATATACAGCATGCACAGAGCCCACTAGAGTTCGAGTGGTGGGATATTCCACACCCAGTCAGGGGTCCACGATCAGAGAGTATATTCGCTCACGGAGACTGGGGAGTGCAACATTCCAAGGAAAAAAACACAGAGCATACGGGTGAAGGACCCGCCATGTCACAGTTTGATCCGCAACTCCATCGTGCTCCCGTCGATGATGACCTCAGAACACATTCAAAGAAGAGGAGGAGGGTCCAAAGAGGAGTCACGCTTCTTGGCCAACCGCTGGATAACCGCGAGGATTGACCCCGTTCGTTTGTCTGCCTTAGGTATATCTGAATGGAGACCCAGGCAGTCTCCTGTCTAGGTCGATTAGTCTGAGAACTGACGTACTACAGATATTGAGGTAGTCCAGTCCTGAGACTTCCACTCATATAATTAGCGTAGGTAAGGACAGAATCTACCCGGAATGTTCTCTTCTCGGAAATGGCCTGGAAGTATGCTCAGCGTGGAGTATACCTGGAAATAACCCTGTTTTCTTTTCTCTAGGCAATGCATTACTCAGCTGGTCGCTATAACAAGGCCTTCTATCTATTATATATAAATAAATTTGCATTTCTGGGCAGTAATTTTGGGGTATATAAGTTTTATTCCTTCCTTCATCTTCCCCCAGTCTACAATCGCCTCCCGCTTCGCGTTCTATAACGTCAGATCATCCAAGGCTGAGCAGCCCAATGTCAAGACTCGATCGTCCAGTCAGCTACGATAGTCCTCTCTCAGGTTATTGTAGAACAATAGAAGGCTCAGACGTTCAAGCTCTTCCAGTCAGATCAGAACCAAGTCTGTTGTTTCACGCAACGCTTGTTCAGACCATAAGTCTGTACCATCCTGCGCCTAACATGGCCAGGCTTTCCCATTCCGCGACCCGGTGCACCATTTTATCTTTGGACAACAATCAATAATCTCATGAACGCCATGGATACACTACTAGGAATTCATGATCTTGCTCCACCCGGCCAACCATCGTTGCCGCGCAGGCCGCGCATTGTGGACGCTCTTTCGCTTTGAGTTATCCGCTGGGTCTATCAGACACTAGACTCTTTCGTCCTATGTTATAGACATGTATCTCAGACACAAATATCTGGCAGGTGTCATCTTCACCACAGTTTGGTCAGCAGCGTCCAGAAGGCATTGGGATTGTCGTGGACATGACCCGCTTCTCAGAACTCTGGGACCCATGCAAGCTTTATAGTTGCTGCTATTCACGATCGCTTTGATCAGGGAAGTTCCGTCATTAGCAGTTAATACCTAATCGGCAGCTCAGTATGACGCCAGCGGCTAAAAACTAGGACAGAAGGGCTAATGACGAATTGGACAAATCTAACAACAGGATAGACGGAAGGGAAAAGAGAAGTTTATAGAGACGAATGTAACTGTGCGCGATCGGAATATACCTAGTTCAGTCTCAGAAATAAAGTGTTCGTCTCTTCGGCAGTAGCAACCACAGGGTTCCATGTATAACTCAAGCCTAATTCATCTTCCCCTCCACTGTTCCATGGTACCAGCGGCGAGTAGACCTTGCATCACTCTGATGATCACATAGATCATGCGTATCTCGACCTCGCTGCCAGAGTTCCATCCTGCGTCTATCGAGTCACAAATAACAGAAATGGTTTACATGCACTATATCGCGTCCAGGCCCGCCAACTCGGGGACCAATATGCCTCATTTTGTCTGGGTAGTCCTCTCCCCCGATCGCAACACTGCCGACACCCTCTTCCGCATCTTACAGGACAATATCGGCAAGTCACTAAGCGTCCCGAGTGTTGGTATCGCGACCGCAACCTTGACACCAGTGGACATCGAGCGACTGGCCCCAAAGCTTTGGGTCTTGCAGATCAAAGAGAGTCCTGAGAACGTCGCCTTCTTGGGCACGGCGATATGTCCTCACACGGCACACGACGTTGACCCGGCCTTTGATTCGGTTTCGGGCAAGATGTTTCTATACTCTATGGGCAACTATCCCGACCTGGGTGCAAAGCTGCTTCCCGCCGCCACCGATTTCGATCACGACTATATTTCTGGGTACAGCTATTTTATCCGCCGCCGAGGCTATCCGAGTACATACTGGTACTGCTGCGGCAATCTGATCTGCCTTTCAACTACCAAGCGCTCGCGGTTCATTGTCAGGATTGCGGATGAGCACGGGGCCGGCGACCGGCTACCCAAACGGCCCATGGTCAACGAGGACCAGGTCTCCATCGAATGGATTGAGAAGGTCGGCCGCAAACGGGTCGGCGTTGATGCTAACGAGTGGTTGACCGTCAAAGCGGAAATGCCAAAGTCTTTTCGGTTCTCTGACTTTCAGGGCCGGTTCTATCTGGGCAATGAGGGGACGCTGGACAACCCTGATCCAGCGAGGGTGGGCACCACTCTTGATGTCGTCTGTTGGTCGTCGGAGGTGTTTCAGGACAGCTTTGAGCTGTGTTATGGAATCCCGCCGTGCGGTGACCTGTAGTATCTAATTCGCTGAATGCATTGGATCTTGGCTATTGCACATAGAGTGTTATTCCTCTTCTTGCTATATACAATCTCTCATTATCTCACAGTAGTGATCCGGGCTATGAAGTCTCTCGAGTTGCTTAGTGAGCCTCATAGAAAATAGTATGTCACACATACATCGTAGTAACAAGTGCAGGATCCGTCTCCCACCCTCTCTACTCGGCAACCTTGATGCAGACCTTGCCGATACGGAGCCCGACTTGAGGTATTCCAAGGTCTTGACGGTTTCTTCGGCAGAAAATCCGAATTCCTTGTCAACTGGTAAACGCAGCCCTTTACGGCCGACAAAGCGGACGACCTCCTGCAAGAGCTGGGTAGAGCCAACTGTGATGCCGCGAACCACGGCGCCCTTAGCGAGCGCCAGGCCGGCAACATCAGGCATCTCCTTGGCCTGGGAAAGGAATCCAATCACGCTGACGTTGCCGCCCATCTTGACTGCATTGATGCTCTCAGCAATCGTACCAGAACCGCCGTTCTCCAGGACATAGTCGACCCCTTCGCCGTCGGTCAAGCGAAGAACTTCCTTAGACCACTCTGGTTATTTCTTCTAGTTGACGCCATCGTCAAACCAAACTTCGCCTTGACAGACTCGAGCTTTTCATCGCTGGAAGAAGTCACAATCGTAGTCGCCCCTGCAGCCCTGGCCAGGAGCAAGCCGGTGATTGACACGCCACCAGTGCCTATAGTGTTTCAGCGGTTATCAAATTTCTTTAATCATTTTTGATGGTACATACCTTGACCTCACACGGTCTGTCCTGGCCTCAGGTGGATGTTCCCGTACAGGGCGTTCCAGGCAGTCACACCGGTGCAGACCAGGGTCGACCACTCCGAAAAGCTCAGGGGCGAGTTCTTAGGGAGTTTCACGGCGGCAATACCAGGCAGAGTGAGGTACTCTCGGAGGACTCCATCAACCGGGCCCCCTTGCCCGTTAAGCCAGTCCTCCTGTTGTCCAAAGGTATTAGTAGGGTCAAAGGTACCAACCACATGATCACACTTGACAATGCCCTTCACCCCCTCGCAAACTTCCACCACCACGCCAGCGGCATCGGAACAAGGAATCACATTGTCCTTAACGGGAAAGGGGTACTGAGAGGTCGCGACGGCAATGTCGCGGTAATTGAGGGAGACAGCGTGGACTTTGATCAAAACTCCATACTTGCTTGGCTTGGGGATCTCTTCCCTGGAAGCCTTGAGGTTGCGAACAGAGTTGCGCTCGCCAGCGATGCGAATGACGGTCTGAGACATAGTGAATCGTGCGATATGGCAATGAAGATGAACTTATGATGAGGAGCTCGAACGACGCGACGGGAGGCCTTGACTTATAAACCCTGCAGTCCATACTTTTGTCTCGGATTATTTTGTTTTCTTTGGCTCTTTATATTTGCAATCGCGATCATCCTCACTACATCACTGCCTGCCTGAAGACTGTCTGCAGTGGCGCGGCGGATCCTTCTCCAAATCCCCAATCTTGGAGAACCGGGCCATGAAGATCGTACGGCGCAAAGTTCAAGATAACCTACCGCTTAACGAGCAAAGGTTCTCGAAAGGGAGCTCTAATAGAGCTCAGCCATTTAGATTCTTCGCGGTTCTATGAAGCGGCTGTTGTCGAATTGAATCTCCTGATGAGTTAATGAGGAGGCTATATTCACAGTCCTTGCCTATTGGCGTTTCTTCTTGTCAACGTATAATTACTCCCGTCTGGTATATAGGTAATATATGCTTTTACTTGCACGATGCAAGTGGTAACCCTATTACCATTGAATCGAATCATTTCGAAGGCGAGCCCCCATATTTGGAGAAGCCGGCCCTGAGCGTTGGAGAATCCCCACCGTGCCCAGCGTCCCTGTTAGATGCTGATCGAATACAACGATAGCTCACTCTGCCCACCGGTCGACTCTCCGAGAATAATTGCCTGATATTTAGCATGATTGACACAGGAGTCCCCAAAGAAAATAGAGAGGAAAAACACGTGTTCTCATTGATTCCCAGCGGGCAGCCGCTGATATTCGACCAGAACCTGGCTGACCAGCTTTACGAACGGAAACGGGGACTTGCCTGCATGATATGCGACCAGACCGTGATGATCTGGTCAGGTGAAACGGCAGGCCTGGGAATGTTGTCAAAGGAGCAGTCGTTGGCGGACGATAAGCCCTCGTTGACGACGTCATTGATCCAGTCTAGAAGACATTGTTCGTGGCCTACGGTATTACGTTAGAAGTATGTTCAGTTTTGAAGAACTGTACATACCTGTTGGACTCGCAGCCTGCATTGTCTCCTGCACGCAACGAAGCCATTTTTCAAGGGATATTGAGCAATCAAGACCGCAGAGAGTAGCCTCAATGCTCCAGAAAACTGATTGGTTCTGTTTAACGTGCTAAACACCGAGCTTGACCAATGTTGCCAGCAGATTTGTTGCATGGTACGCCGCTAGAAGCGAACCCCATCTGCGGGTCACGGGTGGTGATGATCGAAGCCGCTGCGCGATCTGAGCAGGGGCCCAAGTGAAGATCTTTCTAGATTGAAAGTCATCCACACAGTTGCGGACGTACGCAAGGCTCAGCAGGGCAGTCGATACGTAGGGCAAGGGACCATTTGGATCTAAAGGTTCTAGACTGGACTCGGGAGTTTGCTGCCAAAAAGAAGTCCATTTGCGGAGGGCAGACCTTGAACCACCAATATTAGCTAAAGATCCTGGGACCAGCAAGTAGAGAAACGGTAGGCGACGTACTCAAAGAGTGACTGGTGGTCGCCCACCAGTGACAGGTTTCCAAAGACGAATCTCGGCGTCCAGATGATCTTTTGCAGAAGCCCGTGCATCAGAACATAGTTACCAGCTGGCGTCGGACTCGACATCTGGCCGGCCACTGGAGACAGCAGCGAGTTCAACGTCTCACGGAAACGATCCTGTTCGCCTTGGCGGGGAGTGTTTTGCTTAAGCAGATGCCAGGTGGACGCGTCTGGCGCAGTCCATTCTGAGCAAGAGCACGGAAGCTTCAGATTGATCTCATCGCACCAGATGCTGGGTGGTACATCAAAAGCGATTCTCTGCACCTCGAGGAAGCAAAAGGCAAACAGTTTGGTGCGTCTCTCCGATTCACACTCGGCCCAGTGCTCCCAGCTGCCGTCCTACAGCGTCCTTGGGGTCTCGTCCAGGCCATTCAACCTCAGCGCTTGCACGAGTAGACTTTGGAGAACAGTGGTTTCATTCCTGAGGCTAGGGTTGCTTTGCCAAGTTGCAAAGTACGCCAGACAAAGCAAGCACCGCACTTCATCGATTGACGGAGCGTCTCCAGATGTAGCCGACCCCCGATTTGGCTGCGTATTCAACAAGAGGACCTTTGCATAGTAGAACAGCTGGATTGCCGATGCGGTCTCAAACCGGTCGATTGCCCCCACAGCCATCATCGCTAAGCACAATTCCGGCGAGCATGCCTCGAGCCTGAACGTCGGAGCATGGGTGAACGGGGTGTGCGGATAGAATCCGGTAAAGTAGCCGGCCAGGTACCGAGTCGGCGCACTGGTTGATGGTAGAGCTAGGTTGGGAAAGGCGTCCGCCACCCTCACCAGCGAAGCGAAAAGCCTCACCCGGTCGGTGGGACTGACACTTGGACTCGCAAAATGCGGGACAATCTGCGTCGCTGCCGCCGTCAAGCGGTTTCCACGATTAAAGGAGGATTGCACTCACCTATAGACAAGCTGCGATGGAAGTAGGGCTGGCAAGTCGTCTGGAGACGGCCAGTAGCCGTTGAACCGTGGCTCCTCGATCGACGCTGGTCAATCAGATACCTGTCAATAGCTGGCTTGGGCAGCGATAGACGCAGCTTACCAGCTTCCTGGAGCGATTGTCGCGGGACAGAAGATATCTGAAAACCGTTGAGCGGGCTGGACGGGTACTCCTGGTTTACATTAGCATAAGCGCTGCTCTCAACTCCCCATTTTTTTTTTATCAGGAACGGCGCACCCAATAGTCTTGTCTGTGGGTATACTGTTCAAAGAGCGCGATGACTCTGGTGTCGTCAAGGTGACCCCTGCGCGATGCTGCCTTGATTGCTCGGTCCCGTCATGGCAAGCAAGGTGCTCATGACGACGCAAGAGGTCACGTCGTGAAAACACCGCTCCACACTGACAGCCGAATGGTTTCTCATTTGTATCTAGAATCACGGCTGCGTGAGTGGACGTGAGATCCATGCCATCTGGGCAGAGTTACCCACGGCGTGTGTGGCGCTGCAGATGCTCCAGTTTCCGGAAAACTCTCTGGCAGTAGGTGCAGAAGAACTCTTTCCTCCCATTCGAGGCTGATTCCGGTGCTGTCGACATTCTGAACTTCAGCCTGGCCGTCCTGACCCTCCTAAGCCCGCGAAGGGAATGGATAAAAAAAACTAGGACTGACGGAACCAGGGTGGAGTCTGCGCTCGTCACGGGGCCGTGACTATACCCCAGCTACCTATATACATATATCCATTATATATAAACGGTGAAATACGTGTATTGGGGAACTGGTGCTGGACTGGACGCCATCTCCTGTATTCTAGCGAGTAATCAGGTACGTGTCTAAGGTTTGCTAGCGCCTATGGTTGATGTATTCCATACCTCACCTTTTGATCTAAATCCTCAGACAGATATCCAACAGGGTGGGCTATGGATATCCCATGACAACAGTCATGTCCGCAACCCTAAACGAACCATATACCTCTGCCTGGCTGCCGCGGCTAGCCAAAGGAGACCGGCTGAAATCTCTGCTCGCAGTTCCACCATCACACCCCCAGGGTCCTCGAACCTCATCTCCTGACTCGTCGTCCCACCAGTCAGAACGTGTTTCTTGGCTGCAAAAGACAAGCATGGACAAGCTTTGCCTCGTCCTGACCAGCTCGGTGGGTTGATTCGGCGTCTGTCATGTCATTAAGTAGTGCACCGTATCCACAGTCTAGGCAGCAGATATCAAGAAGCGCCCGGCAGAAGCCCTCGGGGAGGCCGACACTATCATTAACGGGGTTAAATAGGATCCATTCCAATAATAAGACTGGTGCTTCCTTCTCTTGCACCAGAAACGTTGTCTTTTAGCAGGTTATAGTCCACTTTTTTCTCTTTCGCGCGCTTGATGATGGCTGAAACAGGTTATCACTCCGAATTGCTGACAATGTTGATGGGCTTCTAGACGCCCAGGGTACTCGTGGTAATAGTTAGTGTGTCTTCTATCAACCCCAATGGTCCTCGAAACCCTTTGGGGAGCTCTTTTCCTATAAGTAGCGCCATGGCCTCAAGTCTTCCTCTGAAGAGGACCTGAACAGAACACTTCTCGTCCAGTCAACGCCCCCTTATCCTTGTCCTCTGCTCCTAAAATTCGCTACCATGTCTTTCAACCCCAACTCGGTGGATCTGGACACTGCAGACCCGAGGGAGATCATCTGTTATATGAATGCCGGCGAGAATGACTACGATGGCCGACTCGGGGCGCGCATTTCGGCCATCTTCGTTATCCTTGTCGTATCCACGGCCGTCACTTTCTTCCCCATGCTCGCGAAACGAAATCCCCGCCTACACATCCCTCATCACGTCTATCTGTTTGCCCGCTACTTCGGTGCCGGCGTCATTGTCGCCACCGCGTTTATCCACCTACTCGACCCTGCCTACGACGAGATCGGCCCCGCCAGCTGTGTCGGCATGACCGGCCACTGGGCAGACTACTCCTGGTGCCCTGCCATCGTGCTCGCCTCGGTCATGGGCATCTTCCTCTTGGACTTTGGCGCGGAGCGGTACGTCGAGATCAAGTACGGAGTCTGCAGGGAGGACCCCGAGCAGTTCATGACCAGCACCGCCAACAACGAGGAAGCCGTGTCCAGACAGGCCGCCAGCACAGGCAAGAAAGCAGACGACACGCTCGAGGCCCAGTCGATAGACTCTGGCTATATCGAACGCTCGTTTCGACAGCAGATCGCCGCTTTCTTGATCCTCGAATTCGGCATCATCTTCCACTCCGTCATCATCGGCCTGAACCTGGGCACCACCGGCGAGGAATTCCCGACCCTCTACCCGGTCCTGGTCTTCCATCAGTCGTTTGAGGGTCTCGGTATTGGAGCCAGAATGTCGGCCATTCCCTTCCGCAAGGGCAGCTGGCTTCCTTGGGCCTTGTGTCTGCTCTACGGCCTGACGACCCCGATCGCCATCGCCATCGGTCTGGGTGTCCGCACGACCTACAATGCCGGGTCCTATACCGCGAACGTCGTGTCGGGAATCTTCGATGCCATTTCGGCGGGGATCCTCATCTATACCGGTCTCGTCGAGCTTCTTGCTCGTGACTTCTTGTTCGACCCGCACCGCACTCAGGATAGCAAGCGTCTCACGTTCATGGTCATCTCCTTGCTCTGGGGTGCTGGAATCATGGCCCTCATCGGAAAGTGGGCGTAATCCATTGCTCTCTCTCTAGCAGCTGGCGTGACTTGACTGCCGTCCCATCAGCCTTTTGACCTCTGCAAGGGACCCTACTTTGTTCACCTCTTCTCCCCTGCCACGATCATATCCTTGCTTATATTGTGTCTTTCAATAGATACGCAATAATACTTAATATACTCGCATGCACATTCGAATACCCCCAGATTGGCATTGGCCCGTGGATCTTCCGTAGCTCAGCACTAGCCACGCAATCCATGGCAAACTAAATCCTCGCTCGCTGCTAAGATACGAAGCAACCAATGATCTCTGCTATGTGGTAAGCGAGTGTCTCTTGTCTCCAGCCTTGAGTAGCAGCCCCATCCGATAGTAAAGTTTATTAGAAGGACGTGTCCCCTCGTCTGCCTTTTGCTGTAACACCTTCTGCCGAACACTGTAATCGAGGATGCTCAGGATTGTGCAAGATGGGCATCCTCACTGCGCTCGCGACCCTCCTCAGTCCTGATCTAACTCATACAGCGTTCGCCTTTTGTGTGCTTGGGGCAGCTTCACATCAATGCATCCGGCATGAAGATTGACAACCGACTTAGACCGTTGTCGGCACTCTACCTGTCAGCCTTCCTGGGGCTGTGTCTTTGCTACGTCCGCATTTTCTCGCTAAGCTGGCCTCGCGCCCTTGGAGGAACGATTTTAGCAACTTCGTCATTCAACCTCGGACTTCTTACCAGCATCATCATTTATCGAGCCTTCTTCCATCGACTTCGGCACTTCCCCGGCCCATGGATGGCCAAGGTGACACGGATATCCGCTGTGCTGAAAGCGGTAGAACGAACCCAGTACCATCTCAATCTGAAAGAGATGCATCGCAAGTACGGCGATTTCGTACGCACTGGTCCTCGAGAAATTTCTGTCAATCGACCTTCCGCAGTCCATCTCACCGGCGGGCCTCATTCAGCCTGCACAAAACCAACCTGGTATAGCCATGTGTCGGATGACAATACAAAGGTCTCGCTCAACTCGACTCGAGATCCCGATGTACACCGTCGTCGCCGAAGGGCCTGGGACAGAGGGTTCAGCATGAAAGGTGAGTAATCACTGTCGATCTGAGCCCTAGGCTGAGCGGCCGCAGCATTGCCCACATACGAACCCCGTCTCCAGCACAAAGTCGACGTTCTCATTTCCCAGATTCGGTCGCGAATCGATCGACCGCTGAATATCACCCAGTGGACGATGTACTTGGCTTTTGACGTAATGGGCCTCGTCGGCTTCTCCAAGGACTTCCGCCAGCTCGAGGACGCCGTCGAGCATGCGGCCATCGAAGAGCTGCACGGGCAGATGCTGATATATGGGATTCTGAGGCCCGTTCCCTGGGTCTTGACAATCCTCGGTGCGATTCTAAGTCTCACCGGTAATTACGGGCAGTTCATGACATATTGTGTGGCTCGCACCGTGGAGAGAAAAGCTGTACGTTTGCTAGCCACGAATTCGATATTATCCTAACTATCGCAGGAATGGGACGCCTCGGAGGACAAGGTCCCCCAGGATGTCATTTCATGGCTGTTCAAGGCAATTGACGAGAAGGATCAGTCCGCTCCGCCAGGAGAGCAGGCCCTGAACGAGGATGGCCAACTGCTCATCATCACCGGCAGGTAGGTTCATTCTGACTCCTCTGCGGAATCATATTGACTCTACCTGGCAGCGACACCACGAGCGGAGCTTTGGCAAACGCATTCTACTACCTGGCTAAGCATCCAGCCGTGTATAAAAAGCTACAGGCAGAACTCGATAATGCCTTTTCAAGCGGAAAGCAGTCCTCTAAAATTAACAACGAAACCCTACGCAAACTACCATACCTCGAGGCCATTATCAATGAAACTCTGCGTTTGAAGCCAGCCGTTCCCAGCGGCCAACCCAGGCAGACACCACCGCAAGGACTTCAGATTGACGAGGTATGGGTGCCCAGCGATACCATCATCATCGTTCCCCAGTACGTGATCCAGCGCGACGATCGGTACTTCCCCTCAGGAGACGAATTCATTCCAGAGCGTTGGTTAGATGAGAAGGACAGTTTGATCAAGCACGAGGAGGCGTTCTTCCCTTTCCAGCTAGGTACGTATCCTTTGCAGATAACGGAGCAGGCGCTGATTGTGTAGGTCGCTATGGCTGTGTTGGGAAGCAGCTGGCCTTGATGGAGATGCGGCTGGTGATAGCACGCATTGCCATGGAGTTCGATCTCGCCTTCGCTCCCGGTGAAACGGGCGAGGCATTTGACCGCGACGCGAAGGATACATTTACTTTCAATGTTGGGCCCTTGATGTTGGACTTCAAACCCCGGAGTGCGTGAATGGTGGATAGGAGCAATCAGGAAATTCTGGGGCAGCAGATTCTCATGGTATTATGTAGCTGCATGGGACATTATCATACATATATAGGAAATATCTTATTTGGCCTCCTCTTTGGCTTCATCCGCCAGCTTCTCCAGCTGCTCCTTGCGCTTCTTCAGCACTTCTTGCAGCTCGTTCGCTGTGTCCTTCAACACACTCTCCGCTTCCTTGCCCTTCTTCTCCCCAACCGTCTGCAAGTCTTGGAGCTGGCTGAGTACGCCCGAACCGCCAGGGATCAGACTAGACCACTTGTCCAGATCGATGTTGAACCCGCTGCTCTGAGCGGTATCCTTTGCCTGTCCAACCTTCTCCTTCACATACTTCTCGACATCCTCTGTCTTGCCACTCGAAGCACTATCCTTGACCAGTCCCCATAACTCGGTGAAGTTCCCTTTCTTCAACGCATCTGCATTGTTTTCCACCAGCTCCTTGACCTTAGGGTTCTTGTCGAGGTACTGCTTGGACTCCTCCAGCCCCTTGGACCAAGCCTCATCGCCGAGTTTCTGCAGCTTCTCCCGCTTCTCTTGAATAAGCTTTCGGATCTCATTGGCCGCATCAAGGCTGGCTCCCTTCTTGACGATGCCGCTGATCTGCTCCCACGTCTTGTTGACTTCCTCTTTTGCTTGAGGGCCGTATGCGTCGCCCATCTCCTTGAGCTGGTCTAAGCCGCCGCCAACCTTCTCCTTCAGCTGGGGGTGGTTGTTGAGAATATCCTCCGCCGCGTCACCAGAGAGATCGAGTAACCGGTTAAGGTGCTTCTGGAGAATGCTCATAGCCTTGAAAGCTGTGTCCGCATTGGCGCCACCCTTTTTCGAGAGGTCCTTCATCTCAGCGTAGGCATCTTTCACGATTGAATCGAACTCGGAGCCATGCTTCCCCTTGATTATCTCGAGGTCGTCAAACAGGGTATCGATGTAGCCCCGGGCGCCAGGGATCCAGGCCGCATAACTCGTCGTAGTCTCACGGAGCCATTGCAATACCTTATCGGGCTCGGGCGCATTCTTAACAAGGCCCTGTTTTACCGAGTTGGCGTAGTCTTGTGTTTCCTTGACCGTGCGAACAGCAGTCTTGGCTCCGGAAAAGTGGTACCACGCGTATCCGGCACCGAAGGCGACGGCACCACCGGCGACACCACCGACAAGGGCCGAGGATGTGCCGCTAGAAGCTGAAGATTCTGAGGAGGTGGACTGGAAGCGGACGTTGCGGGTGGCTTTGGGGTCGTGGAGCTGGCGGCGGGCGCAGCGGGCGGCAGGTCTCGAGGTTCGACTGAACATTGTGATTGTGATGGTAATTGTATTTGTGATTTAAGGCGGAAATTGAGAATGGGTGATTGAGAGATAGGAAGTTTTGGAGGAGATAGTGTGGATAAAATGTGTTAATTGATTAATTTGTCGCTGTGAAGGGGGGTCGTGGTGTGTTTTGTAGGCAGTTTGACACTTGACTCTGTCACGATGACGTCGCGGATCCCCGGGCCCGCTCCCTGTTCCTCTCTTCCCTCTTCCCACCCGACCGACTCTGGACGCGCTGACGTCTTCAATTACACAACGGGGATCTCTTTTCCTAGTTCCGTTCTTGTATTAGACTTGAATAAATTTGGGATGCAAATAACGAGATAACGTCAGTCAGGGGCTGTCGCGGCCGGGGCCCTCTCCGACCTCCCCGGTAGCAAATCGCCAGCCGGTTTTCATCGACAACCTCTTCTCATTCGCTGCCAGCTACTGTTCTGCATCAGGGTCTGCTGCAATCATTGTCCCAGACGAAAGCTCTGCCCTCTGTAGCAGATCAAAACAGCCGTGGCCCTCGCCACGGCAAGGGTGCCCAGCATGACGAACTAAACATCGGTATACACATGCCCGTATTCCAGCGATGATGCTGAGACTGATGTCTATCAAATGGCCCAATCCGCAGCTTGCGCCCGTAACGCAACTATCTCAGCGACGTGCAAATATCTCACAACTGGGATCAATGGCAGGTAGGCGCCGCGATGGATCGTGAGGGCACTTGCAGAGCAGAAAGGCTGGCCCATTAATCTATGCCCCGGTTGTCGAAGGCCGGCCTGGGCTTGGTGGATTTGATGGCTTCTTGACTGAAAAGGTCGGCTGAATACGGTCAGAGCTGGTCAGCCTCGTACTGTGTGGGTGGTCACTCGGACTGCAAACCCCCTTCGTCTAATGGACCTCCTCGCATGAGTCCTCCCTGGACGGAGCGGGCCTATACAGACTCCCAATCCATCGCATCGACAATAAAATCCCAGTCGTTCGACGCCTGGCCCTGCCCGCTGAGACCTTGTCCGTTCTGAGTGTCATTCTGCGCGGCATAGGTCTCTGCCAACCGATATCCTTGATCAAGGCCCTCAAACACCGCCGTCAGGATAGTTTGAAGATCGTAGCTGTCCAACGGCTTGGCTTCCTCGCCTCTCATCGCGGAATAGAAGTCATCGCGGACTTTCTCTTCAGCCGAGAGGTCCGCCGTCTTCCACCGATTGCGCAATTCCTTTGCCCGCTTCAATTGTTTAAACGTCTCTCCCGTCCCAAGCACTGATCGTAACGGACTATCTCCGGCTTGAAGGGCGTCCAAAACATTCGCGTGGTACCGATGCGAAGCCGCCCAGCCGGTGTAATTGTTCTTCGCCGAGACCGTGACACCGAAAACACCGAGTAAATGTACCAAGGCACGTTCAAGTAGAGCGTAGTATTCGTGGAAGTCAAGTTTAAACATAATCTCTGCCTGAGCGATCTCCTGTGCGTCAATGGCCGGATCCTGCACGGTCGCGGTCGCGGTCGCACGGCGGTATCCTTCATCCAGGAACGGCAGCTTCCATTTCAGGCGGGCGACAATCTTCAGGAACCGAGCGAGCTCTTCAGACGGAGACAAGAGCGAGCCACGATCGAATGGTTTGGAATTTGCGGCAGAAGCCGGGGCCCAGCGAGACTGAGAGAGGCTCGACATGTTTCTGCTGTGGACAACAGAGTACAACACAAGCAGTGAACAAAAGAGGCACCGCCACCTTACACCAGCACGGCCACAGCATGGCCCAGCCACACCTAGTCGTCTAGAGAGAAAACAACTGAGATCTCACATAACGAAATAGGATGACTGCTTTGGTGATAAAGATCCAGATGATCGTAGTTGGATCCCTATGATTGGAAATTGAGAGGACACAGGACAGCGACGAGGGAGAGTTCGCAGTCTGAATTACAGTCGCTCCATAATGTATATCTCTTCATTACGCGAGGGTAGTGTACGGCTAGTCTCTACGTAAAGTATGGATGCAAACAAAGGATGGCAGTTCGTAAAGCACAATCTATGATCTAAAGACGATGATTTCTAGCAGTTAAGGCTGTCACTGAAGACAGCAGGGAGCAGATCAACGAGAACACTGTTGACGGTTAGGACTTCTCCAAGTTACTACGACCATTCACTTACTGTAGGCGTGTTTCAGGCCAGCAACATAGCTGCCAACCACCGTCTCACGAAGAGCGCCCGTGAGACTAGCGATATACTCGATGCTCGACAAGGCGTGGCGAATGATCTGCTCTTCGTCAGTGCTGTCCTGGACGTTATAAGCACACATAAGGTCATACCTTATAGGCCCCCTCCCCCTGCAGCCTCCTTTGCAGCTGCCTTCGAAATTCCGATGACAGTAGCGTATAGTTGGACGTAATCCCTGCCGTGAGGGCAAAGTTCAGGAGCAGTGAATACCCCCCGGTAGCCATAGCCATTTCGCTTGGTTCTAAGAAGGCCGTCATGCTCACAAAGGCCGCCGCTGATGCAGACCCGCTGCCCAGACCGCCGAACACGATATACAGCGATTCCCAGAACCCAGTGTCTCCATTCCAGCGTAGAAACTGCATAAGGTACGAGATGCACGCGATGAGGCCCGCCGCTACGAGAATTGGCTTGTAGTTTCCCGTCCGTCGAATATAGGAGCCTGCTGTTAAGCCCCCGATGGCATTGCCAGCCACTGCGGGAATCATATGAGCACCAGCAACGGTACTGGACGCCCGATCAGAAACCTGGAAGTAAAGCGGCACAGTGAACATCATGCCGACCTGAGCGGCGACCTGGAAGGAGCTGACAAGGTAGCTGGCGGCCACGTTGGGACGTCTAAGGATCTGGAGTTTGAAGATCGGCTCCGGTGCAACGTAGAGCTCAGTGTAAACAAACAGGGCAAGCGTCAGGACTCCCGAACTGACCAGGACTAATGCGGGCAATGATGCCCAGGGGAATGCCTTTCCGCCCTGGTCGAGGAGAAGAATGGTGGCCGCGATACTGGTGGCCACTAGGATGGATCCGCGGAAGTCGATACGGCGGAACTTGGACTCATTAGACTGTACATCAAAGCCATTACGATGGGCTAGCTTGAGTTGAATAGCGACGAGAAGAGCGGCAATCCCCAGTAATGGAGCTTGCAGAAGGAATGCCCTGCTAGGGTCAGCATCCAGACAATAGGAGCATTCGATGGACGTACCATCGCCATCCGATTGTGTCCGTCAGTACTCCGCCAACTGGGCCTCCAAGACTGCGACCCAGCGTCATGGACAGGTTGACAACAGCTCGCCATGTTGCGATCTCACGCTTGGCCACAATGTCTGCCCAATTAGCTGACTGTAGTACTCCCGGCACCTGGCCTCGCACTCACCGGTGATAATGATCGCGCTCATGGTCATGACGCCAGCACCGCCAATACCGCTCAGGGCACGGCCTACAATGACAATCCACATGTCCGTTGCGAGTCCACTGGAGAGCCGTTAGCGCCGTAATCAAATCTGCATCAGGTCATGATTACCAAACTACGCAGCCCAGGGCAAGGAAGAAATAGGACCACAGCAAAAGCGGTTTCCGGCCATAGATATCACTTAGTTTCCCATACTAGGTACGCATCAGCAAAACCCGCGACTGTCCATCAGTCTACTCACCATCGGCTGCGCGGCGCATACTCCAAGGGTATACCCGGTCGACAGCCAGGCAGCCCCTTGCAGGCGGTTGAACTCAGACGAGATGTGCGCAGTCGCGGCCATGACGAGCGTGCTATCAGCATTTGAAATACACTCGCCTGCAGGGTCAGCCTCTTTTCTGCTTCTCTATCTCGCCAGGAGACTTACCAAGAAGAAGCACGGCGATGATGCTCCCAACGCTGGTCAACACCTCGACCGGCGGTTTGGACGGGCTCTCCGGGACCGCGTCGCTCTCCTCGTCACTGACATTGGTCCTGATAGTATCAACGGCCTGGTACTTGGGATTTTCAGGGTTCAACGGGGTCGTCTCGTCTGGCTGAGCGCGAGCCATGATTGCGGTGAGGAAACAATCATCCCTCCGACGTCAAGAAAAAAATATAAGATAAACATCGGAATTCGGCGATAGGCATGAGTCAGGAACCGCAGGATTAAGCACGTCATTTCCAGATACAATGAGGGTATACTCTATAGCTTTGACAGGAAGCTCATCGGCCCTAAAATGGCGCCATCTGCGCGGGCGCCGCCAGTTCTCCACTGCCGCACGTCGGCAATTCGGCGCTAAGACCATTCATATTGAGACTGTGAATCTCTCCTACTGGCAGACACATCATCATCACCACCTTAAACAGCTCGCAATGAAGGTTGCACGGACAGCATTATGGCTCACGTCGGCCCTGGCAGTCAATGCCTTCCCTTCCCTTTTCGATCCTCTTCAGCAGATCCTCGGTCCAGCACGGCAAACATTACCGAATAAGCCGAACTTCGTCTTCATCATCACTGATGATCAGGACCTTCAGCTCGACTCTATTGATTTTATGCCCCTGGTCTCAAAGCACCTCAAGCAGAAAGGTACCTTCTTCAGCAACCACTTCGTCACCACCGCGCTCTGCTGCCCGTCGCGCGTGAGCCTGTGGACAGGGCGTCAGGCTCACAACACGAATGTCACTGACGTAACTCCTCCATATGGTAACCCTAACCCTATTTTGTCAGGCGCAATGTGTTCTAATAGCATTGTAGGCGGGTACCCCAAGTTCGTTGACCGCGGCTTCAATGACAACTTCCTGCCAGTATGGCTCCAAAGCGCCGGATACGACACTTACTATACGGGTAAATTGTTCAACGCGCACACAGTCGATAACTACCACAGCCCCTATGTAAACGGGTTCACCGGCTCCGATTTCCTCTTGGACCCTTTCACCTACTCGTACCTGAATTCGACGTACCAACGAAACCGCGACGAGCCGGTGAGCTATGAAGGGCGACATACCGTCGACGTTATCACTGAGAAGGCTCTGGGGTTTTTGGACGACGGCCTGAATGGCGACCGTCCGTTCTTTCTGACCGTTGCTCCGGTTGCTCCTCATTCGAACGTGGATGTCAGCGCTCTCGGGGGAGATCGCAGAGCGCCTACGATCATGACGGAGCCTATCCCGCTCGATAGACACAAGTCTCTGTTCCAAGACGTGAAGGTTCCTCGTACCAAGCATTTTAATCCAGACGAACCGAGCGGCGTGAGCTGGATCAGAGACCTGCCTCAGCAAGATGAATCGACCATCGAATACAACGACCACTTTTACCGGCAACGGCTGCGCGCTCTGCAGGGTGTCGATGAGCTTGTCGACTTGATTGTCACTAGACTCGAGGCCAGCGGCCAGCTCGACAACACGTACATCATCTATACTTCCGACAATGGGTACCACATCGGACAGCACCGGCTGCCGCCCGGTAAAGCATGCGGGTTCGAGGAGGATATTCGCGTGCCCTTGTTCATCCGTGGGCCTGGTGTGCCCGAGAACAAAGTGAAGGAAGCCGTTACCACGCATATTGACCTCGCGCCCACGATCTTTGACCTAGCGGAGATACCACTGCGCGAAGACTTTGACGGCACGCCAATTCCTCTTCCACGCGCGGAAGATAATGCCTCTATACGCCATGAGCACGTCACTGTCGAGTATTGGGGAAAGTCGTACCTTGAGGGGGAGAAGGGCCCTCTGAGTAAGTGTACCAGTTTCGGTTCCTGGATAAGAGCTGACTCGCTGTCGTAGGCAACCCAGAGAACCTCCCATTCTTCACCAACAACACTTACAAGTCAGTGCGAATTATTGGAGAGGGCTATAACCTCTACTATTCCGTATGGTGTAACAACGAACACGAGCTGTACGACTTAACTGTAAGTCGTAACCCACGGTATGGCCTAGTCTAATACGACCCTAACCTGCCATTCCAGACCGATCCATACCAGTTGAACAACCTCTACAACTCCAACGACAAGTCAGTTATGGTCTTCGGCCACAGCCTCTCGCAGGTAATCAGCAGGCTAGACTCAATTCTGCTCGTGCTCAAATCCTGCAAAGGCGCTACTTGTATCAAGCCGTGGGAGGTCCTCCACCCGCGCGGCCATGTGAAGAACCTAAAGGACGCATTGAATCCGTTATACAATGCATTCTACGCAGACCAGGCCAGGGTTTCCTTTGATCACTGTGAGCATGGGTATATCCCTGAAGTAGAGGGGCCACAGGACGCGCTTCCGTTCACGAGATATGGGTTGAATTGGGATATCTGGACATGATTGACTGTAGTATTTTAATTATACGATAAAGGATAACCGAGTGAAAGAATGAAAGAGCTCATTCTGTTCTCTGTAGTACATTTCATGATCCATTCTCATAGAAATCTCGTTATCGCTAAATCAAGAACACGTGGGTTCCGCTGCCAGGAAAATGTGAAAACTGCCGATTGTAAACAATCCCCACAGCTGGTCCAGATCGATAAGGCGCTTCATGAGTCAAGATATGGCCCAGAATTGCTTGGAAGATGGGGTTCAGCGAGTGGCCGATGGAGAATTATGATTGCGCCATAGCGCCATCTGCTGTCGACAACGCCAAAACATATGGTATACCCGCTCGCAACGTAATACTGATAGCCGACGTAAACTCCTCTAAAGAAAATATGGAAATATTCTGGAATATATAAGACCCCGCGGACAGCCGGGATAATCTAAGTATCGTGTCGGATTTGAGCTTTGGTTTTTCTATACCCTACAATGGCCGCACTCAAAGAACCGTTTGACGTGGACGTTGTTGACACTGAGAAGAACGGCCTTGCTGTTTCTGACTCAGATGCCCCGCCCATGGTGAAAGATTGGGATGATCAGGAGGAGAAAAAGCTCAAGTTCAAGTGACTGCGCCTTCTCGAATGCCTTGTGCGTACTGACCCGAGCAGACTCGACACAATACTCATCCCCATTCTCGGCCTCGCCTTTTTCGCCCTCCAAATCGACCGAGGGAACATCAGTGCCGCGCTTACATCGACCATAACCGAAGACCTGAATATCACCACAAACCAGATCAATATCGGAACGCAGCTGTTGTCCGCCGGCATTGTGATCAGCGAGATTCCGTCGAACGTCATCCTGCAGCGAGTCGGACCACAACGATGGCTGTCGGTTCAGCTCTTTGCTTGGGGCCTTGTAGCAACTTTCCAAGCCTTCATCAAGTCGTACCCGGCGTATCTGGTAACGAGACTGTTGCTCGGCTTGCTGGAAGGTGGTTTCATCCCCGGAGCACTCTACTACCTTTCGACATGGTATAAACGGGAAGAGACCAGTCTCCGGGTGACTCTGTTCTTCTTCGGGCAGATGTTCTCTGGCGCAACTTCCAGCCTAATTTCTGCCGGGCTTCTGACGCTGTCTGGTAAACGGGGGCTTGCTGGATGGCGGTGGATTTTCTTGGGTATGTGGTTGCTTAACGCATTTTCCGTTTATCCTAACTTGCATCAGTCGAGGGCACTATGACACTTTTCATTGGAATCCTCTTCGTCCTCCTTGTTCCTCCCAGAGCCGGCGACGGCCGACCCCTGCTCAGCTCCTTCACCGGCCGCTGGAGCTATCTGACGCCCCGGGAATCGCACATTGCGACTTCGCGCGTTCTCATCGACGACCCAAAAAAAAGTGCTGGGCATCTTAAGATCACCGGACGCGACATCTGGAATACAATCAGCCGGCCACGCATCATTCAGCACTTCTTCATCACGCTCGTTGCCATGTCCGGATTCCAAGGACTGACGCAGTACACACCCAGCATGATCAAGTCGTTTGGGTTCAGCGCTGTGCGCGCCAATGCGTTGGCTTCTGTGCCGGTATACTGTGGAATGCTCTGGGTATTAGTCCTTTCGTATCTTAGGTATGTCGACATCAGTGTTGCTAAGCAGGGATTGAGCTGATGCAGGGAACAGTGACAAATTCGGGCACCGCGGTCCCTTTGTCCTTATTTCCATCACTTGGAACGTTATTTCATACTCCTGCTTGCGCGTCACCCCAGCTACTTCTGGCCGGTGGCATCGGTACGGAGTCATTGCGGTCGCCAACGTTTCGTACGCCAGCATGCACGTCTTAAACATCGGCTGGTTGTCAGTGTATTGCAAATCGCCGCAGGAGCGTAGTGTGGCAATGGCGTACGTTTCACCAACCCTTGAAAGTTTCCTAAGCGAGTAAAACTAACGCGAACTTTTCATAGGCTGGTCGTCATGGCCGCCAACTGCGCAGGTATATCCGGCTCACAAATCTTCCGCACAGAGGACAAGCCGCTCTACCTCCATGGCCTGACCGCCATTTGTGCCTTGGCTGCGGCATCGTGGGTGTTGGCGCTCGTGTTGAACCTGCAAAATTATTTCATGCATCAGAGACGGAAAGCAAAGGAAGCGCAAGGCGTTTGAGTGCTGCATCGTTGGTAATGCGATGGAATAGTTTGAATGTCGTGGTTTCAAGTAGATACATTTAACACCGTCTTAGGTAAAATACCCTTTTGTGTTTTCTATTGTAGATGCCGGGCGATAATGACCTTGATCGTGTCCAAGACAGCTCCGCCTTGACTGAGCGTATATCACTGAGTATAACCATTCCTCCTTCAGAATCCTATGTATGGCGGAATCGCAACGGCTCAAAGCTCATCCTTGGGCACGCCCTCAATCTCCAGCAGTTCCGTTTGGAAGATCAACGTCGCACCACCAGGAATGGGTCCAATGCCGCGATCGCCGTACCCGTACTCCGGCGGAATCGTCAGGGTTCTCTTCTCGCCAACGCACATATCGAGCAGTCCTTCGTCCCATCTGCCATCACCATCAGCACCAACGCCAGCCGTCCTAGAAGTCCAGTGTGCAAACTCACCCCTTAATGACGCGTCCAGCCCCTAGCTTGAATTTGAATGGTGTGCCCCGATCATAGCTCGCATCGAACTGAGATCCGTCTTCAGCGAGGGTGCCACGGTAATGCATCTTAACTGTGTCGCCCTTTGTCGTCTTGCGGTTGCACTCGACGGCGTGGGTGGTTTCGACGCCGAGAGAGGCGGCTTGCGAGAGGCCGGTGAGGGCGAGAGTGAGGAGAGTGGTGATAATTGGGACGCGCATTTGAGGATTGGTGCGGATTTGGTTGATGCCTGACTTGCTGCGGTGTTTGTAGTGATGTCTGCTGCGGAGGCGTGGAGAAGCGTGGAGCTAGTCGGGCATGTAACGTGGCGAGAATTGTGCAATGCATAGATGATTAATATATGCTAGACTCGTTTTATGTCCGGCCTACGATGGTATTTTTGTGCGGTTATTGCTCCAATATTCACAACAGCCTTTACCTAGAGTAGACAATAATCAGTTTATGAATTAAATTAGATAATTAAGCTATTCAGACGAGGATAAGAGGCTATGTAAGAACGTCCATATGTGCACCCATATGTGCAAAAATAAACGTGTCGAAGACCGAATGTACAAAAAGATAAGCAGAAATCCTATGGTACAAAAAGATTTATACAAATCCAGAACCATTTAATTCTTTTTTGCCCTAGGCACCCGGAACAGCTTGTAGAAGACGATTGCTCCGATGGTGTTGACAACAATGTAGACCCAGAGGAGGCCGAAATCCCGCCACCGGTTATCGAAGTCAATACTAAGACTGCTCAGGTACTGGTTGGTGTACTCCAAGCTGCAGAACTGACATTGATCACTGCCTTGCGCATCCGGGTTGAGCAGGTAACCCCCATTGACCGACCGGTAATCTTCCATATACTCGCGACAGGTTTGCCCCGGTGGCGCGAAGAATGTCAAGACCTCATTATTGGCGCAGTGCATGGGTGCATCTCCAAGAGTGGCGGATAGCAAGGAGGACACGAGGTATGTAAGCGGATTGACACGGTACATGAAAATCCAGAAGCCGGGAAGCGCATTTGGACCGGCAAGAATACCGCAGAATGCATACATCATGATGAAGAAGATATTGGAGAGGGCGGATGCCATCTCCGCACTATCCACGCCGGCAATCAGCATGTGCGCGAATGAACTGGCGAAAAGGAAGACCGCCCAGATGATAAGCAATGTGAGAGCGCTTCGGGAGTGAACGGTGTCCGTATATCGCGCGTTCTGGTACAAGCCGACAGGATAGAACCAGACGAGGTAGCAGAAGATGGCCATGATCTAGGCATGACGTTAGTGGGAGCCAAAGAAGGTGGAAGTCATAAAAGACGAAATGAAAAGCGTACTGTATTCCACACAAACTCGACAATGATGTTGGAAAGAACAAATGCTTGCCATGCATAAGTTTTCGACTGTCGTTCCCGCGACTCATAGAGAGTCCGCTGTGTGACGAAGGAGGGGATGACTTGCATGACGAGCTGAACGACCACAAAAAGAAATACAAAGACACCGAACATCTGATTCTGAAGGCCTTGTCTGGTGTTGTCCGCTTTGAAGAACGAGAATCCAATAAAGAGGGACTAATCTAGTTAGGGAAAAGCAAGCTCTAGAGACTGGGAGACGACTTACACAGCCAACAGTCAACAAAGCTTTCGAATAAATGTAGGACGGGCTGCGCCAGTACTGCTGAAACACTCGGCGGCCGACTTGAAGGAGCTGCTCAGAGAACGGTGCAGCAAACTCAGCATAGCTAGACTTGTCATTCGGGTCTGAGACTGGCGATGGACGACTGGCCAACTCTCTTAGTCTTGCAAGTTCACTTCGTACCTGCTGGTACTCAGGACTGCTCCTCCATACCTCAGGCCAGTCGATATCTGTCTGTGCCCCTGGCGCAGCCCCAATCACCTCAAGCATATGCTCAGCTGGATTGGCCCCTGGAGAACAAGCCGAACCACCATTGCGGACAAAGTAGTCCATAAGGGTTCTTGCTCCTTGGCCAACTTCGCCAAAATACACGGTCTTGCCCCCTTTCGCTAGCAGTAGGAGTCGGTCAAACCTCTGAAATAACATTGCCGAAGGTTGATGGATAGTACACAGAATTGCCTGGCCATTCTTTGTCAAGGTCTCCATGAGGTTGCAGATCGACCATGAGGTTTGACTATCCAGCCCGGAGGTAGGTTCGTCCAAGAAAAGTAGCAACTTTGGACGGGCAGCCAGCTCGACGCCAATTGTGAGGCGTTTTCGTTGCTCGACATTCAGGCCCTCACCCGGAACTCCGACAATTGCGTCAGCATACTCTCTCATGTTGAGCAGATCAATGACGGTCTCAACGTAGGCTAACTTCTCAGCCCTGCTGTACTGAGGCGGCTGCCGGAGAAGAGCACTGAACTCCAATGCTTCTCGTACGGTCGACGTATGCAAATGCAGGTCTTGCTGCTGAACATAGCCGGTTTTACGTTGGAAGGATTCATCGCGAGATCGGCCGTCAACCAGCATATTCCCTCCAACAACGCCAATCGTGGTGCGACTCGCCAATACATCCAGAAGAGTCGTCTTGCCGGCACCGGAAACGCCCTACGAAGATCAGTCTCAATCCTTGTGAAGAGCAAGGCTGCTTACCATCAGCGCTGTCAAAGTCCCCGGCCGAATCCAGCCGTCTACACGATCGAGGATCCGCCTTGTCTCGCCCTTGATCTTGATGTCATAGGTCACATCTTCCCAGTGAAAAATTGAAGACTGCTGCTCCACACCTGAAACCAGGCCAGGCTCCTCTTGGATAACCTTTTCGTTCTGCGCTGCGGGTGCTGCTATCTGCTCCTCATCGGTGTGGTGTCGCTTTTCCCGCGTCTTTTGCGCCTTGCCTCTACGGAAAACGAGCACCTCTCCCTTGGAGCGCTGAGAAGAGACCAGTTCGGATGTGACCAAATGGCACATCGTCAAGAAAACGGTGAGAGCAACAATGATCCCGAAGTTGCGCCAACGATGGCTATATTCGTAGCCATATGATGATCGAACAAAATCAGCACCTTGAACAACATCCGACCCAGGCACCGCCCCAACTGTCGAGCAGACCCTTTCTTGTGGCGAGACATTCTCATAACCAGGCCCCGAAGGGACAAAAGATACGCAAGGAAACTCTCGCCCGTTAAACTCGTTGACCATGACGGCTTCAAAGCCATACGAGACTGGGTTGAGCCACCGGATCCAGGAAGCCCAACCTCGCATATAGCTAACCGGGATGGCAAAGCCTGTGTATAGAACCAGAGCAAGCAAGATGATTGAAGAGGGAGCGAGGGCTTGTTCAATCGATTTCGTCAGAGAGGCGAAAAAACGGAAGAACATAGACATGCCCATCATCATGGCGAAGGAGATCAGGTAGAGGAAAAAGAACGCTCCCGCTTCACGTCGGAGGTTTCCCATGAAGTACAGGACAAGGCTGTTGAGCAGGGAGTTGACAATCTTGTATGGCATATCCATAATCATCGAAGAGATAGCCTCAGCGCCAGGGTGGTAAAGGGCGTATCTGCTGTGTTTCTCGACAATTGTTCGTTTCTCGTACAACGTGATGATTTCGAGAACGCTGGAAAAGGCACTCAAGAGGACCATCATGAACAGCAATGCGCCACGGGAGAAGAAGGAGGAGGTATTTCCAGGAAGATTGTAAAACACACTGGAAATGATCAAGGCCTCGAAGAAGTTTAAAATCAGCATGGCCAGTGTCACACTGGGGTCGTTTTTCAGCCGTTGGAAATCCCTCCACAAGCAGAGTCGAATCTGGCCCCAGTATGACAAGGTATATGGAGATTTCGGTCGCTGGTTCTTAGACTTCTCTGCATCCCGCGAAGACGAAAAGAGATCGAGGTCTGTGGCGTTGAAGGGGTGCTCGGTGTTATACCGGTCAATGTCACGTAGAAGTGCCTGGCGTTCAGGACTCTCTTTCCACCTCTGCGCAAAGTCATCGGCTGTCCTGGGCACTAAGTTCTCGAATCCAGGCCGGATGACGCGCTCGACTGGGCTCGACATGGAGGTCAAAAAGTCAGGCGTAGTTTGAGCTTCAGGGCAAACGAAGCCGAGACGGATGAAGTAGTCTTTAGCTTCCTTTGCAGGACCAAAGTAAATCTGCCTCCCCTCGTAGAGAACGGTGACCTTGTCGAAGAGCTAGGAAAGGGTCAGTACAGTTGGCAAGAAAAAGACTTCCAACATACCTCATAGGCGGCTTGAGGAGCCTGATAGATTGCAACACAGGAGGTGATCCCGAAAACGTCTCCTTGTGTCCGTAGGGTCTTGCAAAACTCGACAGCATTGGCACTATCCAACCCCCGAGTGCTATTGTCCCAACACTGCAGAGGAGCGTAGCTCAATGCCGCCTCTGCGATAGTAACTCGCTTCCTCTCCCCTCCGCTAACCCCCCGAACGAAGTCGTTACCAACCTTGGTGTTGATCGTGTGGCTGATGCCAAAGGTCGACATGATGACATCGCGTAGGTGAACGGCGTACTCCTCTCGGCTCATGCCTCCAGGGATCTGGCGAGGCGTTCGAGCGAGCGCTGCAAAGTATAGGGTGTCCCCGACAACAAGCTGAGGAAAATGTGCGTCCACCTCGGCAGTGTAAATCGCTTCGCCACGGAACTGTTTGGACATCTGTTTCGGAGTAATGCCCTGGTAATTGACGTACGAAGAAGGATCCACTTCAAAGCCGTGGGTTTCCTGTGCGATGGTCTTCAACAGAGTCGAACAGCCTGACCCCGGAGGGCCAAGCACGCAGAGCTGTTCGCCGGGAAGCAGCAACCCGTCCACGTCCTGGAGGATCTCAATCCGTTGCTTTTTGCCCCCCAGCCATTGCCAGGCAAGCGTCGGCAACTTGAGAAGCGCATTCCCTACACTCATCTGGTAATCGACTGGACTTCCGTAGCCAGCAACATTGAGATTCTTGAACGCGACACCAGCAACTCGTGGTGGAGGCGCGTCTGTCGAACTGTACCGGACATTGTAGAAGGCCTTAGCCCAGGCTCTCGCATTGAACTGGCCGTTCTGGGGGTCGAGGGACGGGTCTTTTCCAGAGTTGAACGGGAGCTGATGATGCGAATGCTTCGACCGCTCACTCAGTACCCGCGCCAAGTTGGTCACCTCGCGGTCGTTCTCGATCTGATTTCCAGCCAGGGTCGAGTTGCAGCTGGTAGCTGAGCTGTCCCTGTCGACGGCCTTCGGCCGACTGTCTGTTATGGGGTCCATGGAGGGTTTGGCAGGAGCCTGAATTGCAGCACGGGGACAAGGGAAGGAGCCCAGAATTTTATACGAGCTCCGCCCAGAGCTCGGAGAAATATTGAAGAGTGGTCCGACATCTCAAACACCCAAATTTGGACCCCGGAGACTATTGACACGTATTGAGATGTTGCCCAGGTCAGACGGAGCCCGCGGACGGCGCGATCCATAATATGACCCAAGACAGCGGAATCCAGATCGAGAAGCCAATGAGTCAAAATGAGTCAGGGATCCAATAAGAGCGCGCCAAGCCCAAAGTGTCCGATAGTCCGATAGTCCGAGCGGGAGCCATATGTCAAAGACATCGAATTGGTCTCGGGTTTATGAGGGTCCGACTTTCTCTTCATCTCGTCATCATTCCTAGCTTGATCAACCGTTACAATGCAATCTTACCGCATGAAGCTCTCGGTAATGGCTAATCCCCTTCATCGTCTCTTGCTCGTTGCTAACATGGCGGTAGTGTCTCAGGTGCAAAGATCGCAAGGTGTGCCGCTCGACCAGCACTGTCCGAGGATGCTGACCCTCTCAGCTGAGATGTGACCGCGGGGAGCCACAATGCAAACGCTGTCAAAACAGCAGCGTCCAATGCTTGTACCCCGAAAAGAGAAAGACACGAGGTGCAAGGTGGGTCGGCTCGTTTGCCCTCCCGACTCTGGCCGGTCTAATTGTTGCCTAAGGCAAAAGTCCGACATACACCGTCTCGACCATCGCCTGGAAGCCTTAGAGGAACAACTCAGGGCAGCTGCGGCCAGAAACGTGAGCCAGGAATCACCGACCCGGGCTCATACTCCAGCAAAAACCACTCGGGTAGGAACGCCTCAAGTCGATCTCGAAAATGCCCCCAAAGATGATGGTGGGTTCAGCACATCCATCCTTTCTATGCAGGCATTGACACGGATACGTTTAGCTTTCTTATATCGGATGGTTAGTGGAGCGAAGCACAGCATCGAGACACTTACCACGAAGTCTTCAGAGCCTTCATCTCCTTGGACTCAGTCTACGGTCAACAGTGCAATCACGCGTCTGGACACGGCGTTGGTTCAGTTGGCTGCTCCGTTCCCTCGGCCGGACGGTCGCCCACCCAACGATTCAAAGATTAACCTCCCAAAAGGCGACTTGAAGCAACACATAGAAAGTATGAATTTGAACGGTTCATGTATTCTCCGCGCTGACCGTGGCTGTAGCTTTTCTCGATTACATTTTGCCGCACGCGACTATTTTCGACTCGTTCACCACTCTTGTCGATCGGGAGTTTCTAAGAGCCTTGCCTCATATCATCGACTCACCGTATGCGCAAGTCTCGCCAGTAATGCGGGTGGTTTACTACTGCGCCATCTATCTTGGTCAAAGCATTGGAAGCGACGAGCAGCAAAGGTTGGCGACAAAGACGTACTACGCTTGTCTTCAGTCAGTTCCGAAATGGCTTGAATCAGCTGAAGGGACATTGCTGGATATACTTGCCGGCGCATTCACTGTAAGATTGCTCTATGTAAACATGCACAGGTAAGCACTAATGTTGATCAAGACGTGGCTCGCAATCAACAATTTTGACTATCACCTGGCATGGCAATTCCACCGCGAGGCCTGTCGGCGTGCAAGTCTTCTGGGCATTCATGACGTGGAATCCACTCCGCCTGGTACAGCGCAGGAGGAAGCCGAAAAGGATGTGAAGCGCCGGTTGCATTGGTATCTAGTCGAAATGGACTTCTTATTCCGTCTCTGGTACGACAAACCGAAGGCTCTTCAATGCTCCCCAAGTCAGGTCGGACTTCCAGCCGTCATATCGCCGGCCACCAAACAGCCTAAGCCTCAAGAATGCATTCTCTTCATCGTCTGGTCACGGGCGATGCATATTCTCAAGGATTTCTTTAATGATCAAGAGAACTTGCCTGAAGCGGCGCTTAGTAGCAAGGTAAACGTTTATTGCAACCAGTTAACGGAACTGCTTGACGACTGGGACCTGCTTCCCAAAGCAAGAGTGCCGAAGATCGGTGTCGTCCAATCCTGGCTATTCGCAGAGTCTGCCATTGCCTTCCATAGCTTCATCGTATATATGCGGCGAAGGACATCTGCTACTTTCATGAGCACGCACCCACAGGCCGTCCGTGCTGCGAGAGCCATTATCAGCATTATCCACGAGTGGTCAGGGAGAAACATGGGGCCAGCCATTGGTCATCAGTGCTCGTATATACAGTAAGTCGTCTTCGTCCTGCTACGCGGCTCGTCTGTTATCTCCAAACTAATCCGTTTTGGGTGAAGTCTCATCACCTTCTACCCGTTCTGCGCCTTCTTTACACTCTACTATCATATCCTCTCGTCGACCGACCCTAGCGAGCGCGAAGAGGACATCTGCAGTTTGGAAAAGGTCGTTGCGCTTATGACCCAAGCCGCGACTGTGCGGCCAGACTTTGTCCCCATCGCGAGTGCCATGAGCGCACTGAACGACGTCTCAAGAGCTGTACACTCAGGTCGAGACCATCTCGGCGCTTTGGCATTTGTTGGCTGCGCGGTGCCTCCCCGACCTCTCATGGAATCGAACGCGTCTCCAAGCCAAACTGCAACACAGCTGCCCGGTAGTAGTACCACCGTCGCTGCTCCATTCGACTCACTTCAGAACCTCTCGGTGGAGCTGCCTCTACAGACAGCAGACGAGCTCAACGACACCTTTGGTGTCCCGTTTCAGCTCGAGAGTCAGATTGCGTTCGACTGGGACCCCGCTTCGAGTGACCGACCAAGCACGGCTCGGACGGTGTCGCAACCGGTAGATATAGTGCGCGCGATCGAGGGCGAGCTCACTTGGCGAGACTGGCACGAAAGTTGGTGGAATATACCAGATGCCTCGCAGGCTAATCAAGCAGGTAAACAACTTGGATGATCTTCGTACTTTTCGTCTTGCTGAGGATGCACGATCAATCGTGGACATACTGTATAACAGGAGCTTCAGATCTCGGCCAAAGCAAAACAATCTAATCCCGAAGTGGTAATGAATTTATATTATGTAATAATGCACACTAGATCCGGTAACTATCCAAAAGTAGCTTGGCGACGAATGGAATCTCCAATTTTTGTTTCTCAGCGTCGATATCAACGTCTAGACTACGCGCACCATGGATACAGGCTTAACTCCATTTGCTTCTCTTCTCGTATCCCCCGCGGAGCTTCACTCTGCTCTCGCGGGGCCTCCATCTCCACGGCGCATCATCCCTCTAGCAGTTGGCCAACCGTCGCATCTTGCCTCGTTTGAAACGCAGCACATTCCGGGTTCGGTGTAAATATATATTTCCAACCGTTAACCACGACAAGACGTTAATCATGAAAACAGATTCTTTAACATGGACGAGATCAGGGACCGGTCATCCCCGTACCCTCAGATGCTGCCTTCTGCGACAGAATTTGCCGAAAGTATGACCAAGATGGGTCTTCATCCGAACGATATTCTGGTAGTCTACGATGCGCTCGAGGTTGGACTCTACTCGTCACCTCGTGTGGCCTGGGCATGTCGTCACTTTGGCCAACGAGACGTACATGTTTTGAATAACTTCCCTCGTTATGTGGCAGAAGGGTTACCTCTTTCTACCGGGCCCTTATCGACCCTGCCTCCTGCCGCACTGGAGTATCCAATAAACAATCCAGACCCTAGAGAGGTGATATCATACGATGAGCTACGCGGTCTTCTCCTATCTGATAAGAAATCAGATGTTCAGATCATCGACGCCAGAATCCCCGGTCGATTCTCAGGCGCCGAACCAGAGATGAACCCGGCCCTGCGGTCAGGACACATGCCGTCGGCACTGAATGTGCCGCTTGCATCTATCCTGGACAAGGACAAGGTCATATTGCCGGCTGAAGAGCTCAAGGCACGATTCCAGGCCGCCGGGGTAGATGGGAAATTGCCTGTGGTGTTGACGTGCAACTCTGGGGTAACTGCGGCTGCGCTCGACCTCGCCTTGCAGCTGAGTGGACACGGGATGGAGCGACGACTGTACGATGGGAGCTGGATGGAGTGGACGAGAAGAGCGCAGGATGAGGGTCTGGTAGTGTCTACCAGTAGCAGCTGAAGAGTGGCCTGTTTTATGCTGGAACCGGCGGACGAAGGGTGTTTCCTGATTCGGGAAGGCGCGGCCGCCGGGATCGGAGCCTGATTAAGCATCATACGAGCGGAAACCGATGACTAATCAGTATTTTCCCTCCGCCACCGCAAGCAACAAATTTTCCCAGACCCCGCAAGACCCTGATGATTCTAGACTGTAGACTCGATTAAACGAATTATACAAAATGTTCCGCAGTCAAGTAGCGTCTGCAGCCCGCGCTGTTGCGAGACACCGTGGCTTTGCGACGGCCTCCCCGGTCGCTGCCACTGCGCGCAACCACAAAGTCGTCGTTATCGGTGGAGGCACTGCCGGGCTGGCCATCAGCCACCAGCTGCTGCGCTCAGGGCGCTTTGTGAAAGATGACATTGCCATTGTCGACCCTGCTATCTGGCACAACTACCAGCCGGGCTGGACGCTGGTCGGTGGCGGTCTGAAGACGCGCGAGCAGTTGCGCCAGCCGCTCGCTGGGCTGATGGACACCAAGCTGAAGTTCTACAACGAGAGCGTTGGCAGTTTCGCCCCAGAGGAAAACTACATCACACTTGGCAACAGCGACAAGCTTAACTACGATCATCTTGTTGTTGCCCCCGGTATTGCGCTCAACTTTGGCAGCGTCCAGGGCCTGTCTGAGGCGCTGGCCGCCCCGGACTCGAATGTCTCCACCATCTACTCTTACGACACCTGCTCCAAGGTCTTCCCCACAATCGAGAAGCTCAAGAAGGGTCAGGCCATCTTCACCCAGCCTGCCGGCGTGATTAAGTGCGCTGGTGCGCCGCAGAAGATCATGTGGCTCGCTCTCGACTACTGGAAGAAGGCTGGCCTCTACGACCCCAGCAATTCTGCCGGTTCGGCCATCAAGATCGCCTTCGCCACTGGAACGCCCTCCATGTTTGGTGTCCCCAAGTATAACGCGAAGCTCGAAGAGCTGCGCAAGGAGCGCGGCGTTGAGGGGCTCTTCCAGCACGATCTGGTCGCCATCGACGGCAAGAAGGCCACTTTCGCCCGTCCCAACGGGGAATCAAGCGTCACTCGGGAGTTTGATCTGCTGCACGTCGTCCCGAAGATGGGTCCCCACGCGTTCGTCAAGAACAGCGCTCTCGCCAACGAAGCCGGCTACGTGGATGTCGACGACGGCACCACCCGCCACAAGAAATTCGCCAACGTCTGGTCTGCCGGTGACGCGTCCAGTCTGCCGACGTCCAAGACTGCCGCGGCCATCACCGCCGAGGCGCCTGTCCTTGTCCAGAACCTGCTCCGTTCAATGGACGGGAAGGAACTCGACGCCACGTACGACGGCTACACCTCCTGCCCGCTAACGACCGAATACGGCAAAGTTCTCCTTGCTGAATTCAAGTACGGCGGCGTCCCGAAGGAGACCTTTGGCAAGTGGTTCGGTATCGACCAGGGAACTCCCAGGAAGGAGTTCTACTTCCTCAAGAAGCACTTCTTCCCATGGGTCTACTACGAATCTATGGTCAGTGGGAAGTGGGGTGGACCTAAGGGATGGCTGTAATGATAGACGAGAGCATGTATATTATTGAATAGCATAGTAAAATAGAGCAGCAATGGTCTTTTACCGCTTGGAGTAGGTGGGCATCGTCGCCGATAATCGCCATGGGGCTCGGGCCGTGCTGCCCAGGTGGACCAACAACCCAGGCGAGGACGCTGATCGTCAGGAGTACGAGCATTGGTAAGGACCCTTGTTGCCCGTAGTAGATGCATACGTGCCCAGCCAATCATTACTATGTGCCCTTTTCGCACCAAATGATTCAAAGTCGTACGTGGCCTTCGATCCTCCCATTCACTCTCCAAATGTTTAAATGGGAACGGGCCGCCAAGGGCACCTAAGACACATCTTTAGCCGGATTGTTTCCAGGCAAGCCTTAGTCTAGCCCCCAATGCTCAATTATGGGGGCTCAACCTATGTCTACTGTCATCCCAACAGATATCAGCCTGTTCGGCTCGATCCCAGAGCGCTGGCTGACCACTCGGGCGTGGGACATGGCTGGCCTCTTCTGCCGCGGGCTGAACACCCTCCATTCTGTTCCACCCCGAAATAGTGTCCAAGCCATACCACGATGCTTAATGCGATGCTTAAGGTTGCAGATGATCCTTGCCGCTTTGTGCCAGGGCGCCTGGTTGGGCTTCTAGACCGCGTCTGGCTTGGTCTTGCTCGTGGCGTCTTGTTTCCACCAATCGCCCCCGGCCGCGATATTAAATGACCACCCCATGGGCCCGTCTGGGCACGGGCAAGGTTTGGGATATGGGGAGTCGTCTCAAAACATCACGGACTCTGGGGTAACATCCCGCTCTCCGGATAAATGGATGAATGAACGGCATAGCAGCGAGACCTTCCCCAGAATCGAGAGAATCCGGGACTTGTGGCCTACCCCCTGTGACCGATATTAGGCCTCCCTCCAATCAAGCCCATTAACACCCAACCTAATGCTCGGCTAGAGTAGCTGAGGACGTCGCGAGCATGGACGTGAAGCTTAGGCCCTGCACCGTCAAAGTCTTGGTCTTGGATTTAGCCGGCTTGTCATGATCGTGTGAGGGCAGGTCTGGCTTTAAATCTTCGTCTCTGCACCTCGCGAAGCCAAGCTCGAGAAAACCCACCGCAACCATCCCCCGTGAGGCTTCTGGACCTGTCTTGTTGAACCAAGGCAAGCGTATCCGTCTATAGCGCCATGGGCAAAGATACATTCACACTCGCCGGCCGCGAGTGGCCCAAAGTGAACTGGTGGAAGATGAAGGGCATGCGTTCTGTCTATCTCACCTTGGGAGCCGCGATGGTCACCTCTGCAACGAATGGTTTGTACATGCGGACGTTTTGGACGAGAGTTTGGCGTTGACCGCTGCTGCAGGTTATGACGGTTCTCTGATGAACGGTCTCGAGGCCCTGGAGGACTGGAAAAGGTGTAAGTGGACCACGTAATTGCTCAGCTACGCTTTAAAACTTACGGACCGTTAACAGCATATAATCATCCCGAAGGAGCGACGCTTGGTTTACTGGCAGCGTCCATGTCCATTGGCTCGATACTTGCCATCCCTGTGGTTCCCTACGTCGCTGACTTGTTCGGCCGTCGGTTTGGAGTCGTGCTCGGCTGTATGATTATGATCGGTGGCGTGGCTATGGTTTCGATTGGATACAAGATCGCGCTATTTGTCGTTGGGCGCATCATCCTGGGATTTGGGCTGGGAATTGCCCAGGTCAGTGCACTGGAGATTGATGGCGAGCGCGGTGACTGACTGGGAATTTAGGAATGCTCACCTCTACTTGTCACTGAACTTGTCCACCCGCAGCATCGAGCCATCTACAGTACCATCTACAACTCGCTGTGGTACGTGGGTAGCTTGATTGGTGCCTGCGTTGCCCTTGGTATGTTGCCGCGTTGTCTGTAGCCAGGATACCGATTAACAGTGCTAGGAACGAACAACATCAAAGGAAACGACTGGTCGTGGCGTGTGCCCTGCCTTCTTCAGGGTGTGCCCTCAGTGTGCCAACTGATTTTTATCTGGTATGTGGCCTCGCTCGTTGCTTGGAGATCAAACTGACCTGGCCCAGGTTTGTGCCAGAATCACCTCGCTGGCTTATCTCCAAAGGCAAGCCAGAGAAGGCAAAGAAGATACTGGCCTACGTCCATGCACAGGGCGACGAGGACGACGAACTGGTCAACGTGGAATTCGACGAGATCCAGCAAACCATCGCGCTCGAGAAGCAACTCGAAGGCAGCGGCTGGTCTGAGCTGTGGTCGACTCCTGGCAACAGACACCGGTCCATCATTCTTATCTCCATCGGCTTCTTCTCCCAGTGGTCCGGAAACGGCATTGTATCCTACTTCTTGCCAAAGGTCTGTCATCATATCTCAGCCCAGAGACCAAGACCAGCAGAGAACTAACGCCAGCAGGTCCTCGAGCTTATCGGCATCACCGACAGTCACAAGGTCCTCACGATCAACAGCGTCCTCAACGCCGTGAACGTCGTCTCCGCAACGGGTATCTGTTTCTTCGTCGACAAGCTAGGACGCCGCAAGCTCTTCCTCACATCTGTCACTAGCATGCTCCTCTGCTTCATCTCAACCACCATTGCCCTCGCCCGCTTCCCCCACGGTCCCGGCGGCGCAGATGACCACGCCGGCAACGCGGTGATTGTATTCATCTTCCTGTATTACATCTCATACAACATCGGTTTCAGCGGTCTTCTGGTCTCATACTCGTCCGAGATTCTGCCGTACCGCCTCCGCGCAAAGGGTCTGACACTGATGTTCTTCTGTGTGGCTCTCAGTCTTCTGTTCAACCAGTACGTCAACCCGATTGCGCTGCTGGATATCGGTTGGAAGTACTACATTGTATACTGTGTCTGGCTGCTCTTTGAGCTGTTTGTGGTATGGAAGTACTATGTTGAGACGAAGAACACCCCGCTCGAGGAGATTGTCAAGTTCTTTGACGGTGACCAGGCGGTCCTCGGTGGCGCAGCAGCCACCGAGAAAATTCACGAGTTGGTCACCGTGCAGGCGAGGAGTGCTGAGGAGACTCTAGGTGAGAAGGAGCCGGCTGTGAGTGCGGAAGCTCGTTAGGGCCCACGCTCGACAGGTGTTGGCGGCCATCTTCATCGTTAAGAGTGTCATGCCTAGCATTGGAGGAAGGACTTTGAATTCTGAGTAATAACGTAGGACCCATGCAAGAAACGGTCTACTGATTATCTATCTATTGAAATGACATGTAATGGCACAATAATAACTTTCAGGCAGAAGCCCACCAACGCCAGGCCGAACATTTCCCAAACCGCAGATAATCGATTCATAAAATATCGGAACACTGCCAATCTCAACTCCTACCCTTGGAGCGCATCGTAACAAAGATAATTCCATTCCAGAATCCCCTCAATGATCCCAGCGCCGCAACACCCACCATAAGCCCGTACGGTTCCTGCCCGGGATGCCGGAATGCATAGATGCGGTTGATTGTCGGCGTGACCCACGTCGTTAGAAGGGCGAGGAAGAATAGAATCGGCATGAGGAGGAACTTTCGCAGAGAGACGGCGGAATGTTGGCGGACAATGGGGACTGGTTCTGACAATGTTAGTGGGATAAGTAAAAGTGGGATAGGCAAAGTCTACCGTCAACAGCTTTCCCATCTTGATGACATATCCGGACAACGGATTCATGGCTTGGAGATACCGAGGAAGATAGGACGAGGCAGTCGTCCCTAGTGAGCATCAGTTCGTGTCTGAGCTTGAATAACTCGTGGGCGATGGCGATATAGAGCCCGAAGACCACCAGGATGAGGAACCTGCGTCGGTGAGTTGATATATCCGTTTCGAAAGTGAGAACGAGGCATACCATATTGGAGCATAGTAGAAGATGATGCGGAACAATACCCAATTCGGAGAGATCGAGCACCAGAACTAGGACAAACCGCCGTTACTCGGCATGTCCCTCGAAATCGCAGGTGGACTGTACTCACCGTCACACTCCCATACAACGGCCCTTTCTCTTCACTCCGGATGAAGAGAAAAACAAGCGCCGGAATGAATGTGAGCAACGTAATAACGGCGAGGTACAACTTCTCAAGCCTGCGCAGCGCCTCAGGCTCATAATGCCAGAAGACAACGAGCACCACGTCCCAGGTCATTGCGAGCGTCCAGAGCACGTCTGCCACAGGGAACCTGGTAGCCCATCAGCAACTATTACCTTCTTACATTGTCGAGATGGGGCGTAGCTGGATGGAGACGTACATCTGAAGCGAAAACGCCTGGAAGCGACACAGTCCCGACTCATTGCCCGCTGCCGGCCCACTCACGGAGATCATTGTCGCGATGAAATCGAAGAGATTGAAGAACGCATTGATCAGCATGATCCGGTGTGTTGGACTGCGGAAGTTCGGTGAGTAGCAGAACGTCGCGATGATAGTCGCCACGCCTATAAGCGACAGCGCTGATGCCGTCCGTCCGGCAATGGACAGATGCTGAAGCTGGGAGGCCGAGAGTTTCATCCTGAATGTGCACTTGTGTCCCTAGACGGGGACGTTGGCCTCTTTCTCGGTGGGACGGTCGTTGGGATATCACATCTTCACGACGTGACCCGGATGATGGATAGGGGTGAAGGCGTTGCAACGCAGAAGATGGCTGAGATGACGCGAGAGATGGAAGAAAAGCAAAAAGGGTGGGGGATTGAAGCATTGTGCGATCTGAAGCACTATTACGCCATCTGCCACCACTGCGATAGCCTCATAGAGATCCACCGCCAGGCCTTAATTGCTTTTTCCACCTCGCTCAGTCACATTCTCGGTTTGCGGCGGTTTATCTTACGCAACGGCGGAAAACCGGACCCTTCTGGGCTCCTAGGGTCTCTCTTGACTAGGGAATGGCTAATCGAAGCTACATATCGAATCGAGATCGCGGCGTTTGTAGGGTCTGATGTTTTCGTTGCTGCGCCTAGCTCCCCCGGCCCCATCCGGCCAATCCGGCCCATACCCCGACCTGACAAGCTCGGGCTGAGATCAGCTCGCGAGCTGATCGCCGCGGGGAAAGGGCCCAGCCGAAGACAAGTGGGTGGGTTCGAGAAGATCTCATATACGAACGGATGTCGCGATACAGCATCTGACGCCAATCCACAGGCTGACGGGAAGACGTAGCCGAAAGATCGGTATCACCTCAGCATGAGCCCGAGATAATTCGAGCGGCAGCCGCGGGTGGAGTTGGACTGGTCCAAAATGCCGGTATAGACGCCAGAGCATGGTCGGGGCTCTATTGGTCCTGGGCAGCAACCGTGGCGGTGCTCGAGATGCAGGGGACTCGGGTCGCGTGCACTGGTCGTGGGGCTCTGTCGTTATTTACAAGCAGTCCTGGCCGCTGAGTAGGCGAAAGACATGAATATATTGCTCATACTCATTGCTCATGCTTGTGGTCCCTGTCGGTACCCCGGACTCGCGAGGACATACGCTGCAGCACAACCTTAACGCCTTCTAAAATGTGGCCCAATGCCCTATCCTGCACGATCTTCATCAAGTGGACCGTGACTGGTAACAAGTCTATAGAGCACTCTATTACAGACCAGAAAATAAACAGAAAAGAAGATAGCATTGGACAGCTAAGCTAGTGGCGCATCCTGCCATACCAGCAAGACTCAAACAGGCACCAAGGAAATAGATACCAGCCTAGGACAATGATCATTTATTACATTTATAGTCCCTCTGACGATTCATAATGCAATGGTGGTTATGTAGAAGAAAAATAGAAAGATATATTACGTTACGCGTGCCGTTGTTGTACTGAAGAGTTACCTCAAGTCGAATCCTGTGATGCAAGCACAGGTCTAGACTTGTCTGTTTCATAGTTAATCAAAAGCCCTGCTATGACTCTACCACTTAATTTGACCTATCCTGCAGACCACAGACCTCAGCCAACGCTTCTCATGCCAACCTGTTTCAACCTCTAAATGCGAACTGGCGTGGGCTAGCTCGTTCCCGTCAAGAACAGCCAGGACGGGTTCCTTGCGCAAAGAGGGATTGAATAGAGAGCAGCAAATGAGATGGTGGAGAGGATACTTCCATAGTTTCAGCCACAAAGTTCATGGCTTTTGCAAAGTACCGTTCGGTTTATAGTCCATATACCCCGTGACGCAGCGTAAGCCTTTGTTGCCTCTGTTTCAAGCACACATATGCGGGATACGCCCAGTTTTCGACTACAAGATTTTGTTCCTGGTCTTCTGGGGCTGTTTTCGCAATGATGCTCATATGAGGTTGGTCTCAATTCCCGATAGCTGTGTACGGTGGCTCTGTAAGCAGTCTTTGTATCTGCTGCGAAACTCCAGAACCCACCCGATGTATGTACCTCTATCTGGCACCCTTTCACCTGCAGTCTATCCCACCATGGTTCTAACGGGGCTTAATCGCTACTGCAAGAGCAGAGACGGCGCAGTGTTCTGAACGGGGAGCACTACGTCCAGAACATGACCGCGCCGATATCGGGCATTACAAGTTTTCGCGACCTTTAGCGCTACAAGAGCAATTAGATTTCGTCACTGATGCTTTTAATCAATGGAGGTTGATGAGCCATGGATGGACTCAAGGCCGGCCAAGGTGAGGCAAATGGCTTGTTTACGTATGTCAGGCTCTGGAATAACACAGCACTGTCATGCCAATGGGGGTCGTGGCTCTTGAGAGCCCTAAGAACAGACCAGGAGTGAGTAGGCGCAATATTGGTGGGGATAGATTACTGGGATTCGTGTATTTCTATGGGCTTGATAGGCGTCGGGAAATGAATGCTAAAACGTCCGATGCTAAGTTCGTAGATATCTTTCAGTGCTAGAGCAGAGTACAAATAATTTGTATTGACCTCACTATATCGACTTCTACCTTTCAGACCCCCTCCATCAGGGATTTACTGATCCAGCCCCTTTAGATAAGCCTGTAAGTGGCGCCGAGTATCCGCAAGGATATCGTAGCCAAAGTTATGGTCCCAGAATTCCTGCTGGTTCGATGGCACCTTGACACCCTCTGGCATATACTGCTGGGCACGTTCACGGACCTCAAAGACACGATCTTGACCCGCGTCCGACAAGATCTGCATTGCAGATACGCGTCTCAACCGGACCTTCTCAAACACCTTGAGGCGATCGTGGATCTCGTCATTCGTGAGCGCGTCCTGTATACCCGCGAATATCTCGCCCAGCGCGGCGCCGTCTTCAATTGCCTGTGCTCCTCCTTGGCCTTGATCTGTGGGCTGGTTAGAGACCTGGCCGTTGACAGATTTGTCTATGGTACTAACGAGGGAGCATGGGATGTGCTGCGTCACCGATGAGCACCAAGCGACCTTTACTAAGGGCTGAAATAGGGTCACGGTACAAGAGCGGCCAGCGTTTGATATTCGTTGCTTTTCTGCTTTTGTTAGCAATTAATGGTGTCGGGGCCAATTTAGGTACCTGATGATTCTCACTACATTAGGGTGGAAGTCATGAAATTGCGCTACAACATCCTCTGCATCTGCAGAACGATCCCAGTCTATCCGTCTTGTTAGCGGAATAGTCCTGAGGTTTTCAAAAGAGACTACCTTCTCTCTCATCATTGGCCCGCCGATCTTCATGTATAGCGACAAAGTTCTGGATCGTGTTGCTGGATGTTGAAAGATTTTGATTAGCACAGATCATTGGCATTATCAGGGAGCCCTACTCAGCACACGAGTACCAGACAATCCGTCTCATATTCTCGTCCGTGGAAAGAAACCTCGACAGACCATCCTGGACACTCAAGGGGCCTTTTAGCAAGGGAGCAATCTCGGGGTCACCCTCGAGTTCTTCGGTTGGAATCAACCAGCGAAAGACAGCCCAGCCAGTCGCGACCACAGGAGTGGGATGACCGACAACATGGCGGATGGCCGAACTGTGTACGCCGTCGGCTGCCACCAGCAGGTCAGCATAGTGGATTGATCCATCTCTGAGCGTGATAGATCCGTCTTCCGTATTGTAATTAACGACTTCCGCCCGCAGAACGAGCTCCACCGGCTTCCCTATTCCCTCCGGGTCGATGGCGACTCGCCGCAGCTCCGAATGGAGATCCACCCGGTGAGCCATCAGCCAAGGACCGCCGTAAAGCGAAGCGAAATCGGGGTAGGTTGCGGTGAAGTTAGTCTGGAGGGTGATTCCGGACGCTCGCAGATGGCTACGTGCGGTGACCATGCGCGATCTCTTGAAGTCTAACCCCCACTGCGCCAGGACTTGGGACGCGTTGGGACAGATATTGATAGCTGCGCCCACTTCGCGGAGAAGACTGGACCGTTCGAATATCTTGTCGCCGGACAGTCAGCGGGATTGGGATCAATCTCAGAGCCGTTGGTCGTCCACGAACCTGAACATCGTGTCCCTTTCGACGTAGCGCAATCCCGGCCGCAAGACCGCCAATTCCAGCTCCCACGATGATGCACTTCATGAATAAGGACGGCAAGACCAGCGACTGGGAGGGTGGTTAATGGAACGTGTGCGGATGTCTGAGAATTCGGTCAAGGGATGGTGGACCCAGAATGACCCAGCAAGCCGCGGTTAAGCATGAACTTGCCCTCGAAGATGATGAACAATCTCTGGCTTGATCAGAACGGTGGGCGTAGCTGAGAGACGTTACACGGCAGCAGAGCCAGCTCACGCAGGAAACCAGGTGCTCCTTGGTTCGCGTCATCCCTTGTCTTGGAAACGGACCGGTGGACCGGCCAGCCGATCACCATTTTTCGCTGACTTGAGAACAAAGATCCTCTAAATATCCCCAGGTGCGAATTCCATACACGAACATGCATCGATGGGCGAGAAAGTGTGAAAAAGAATATGCTGTGATGAGCGGACAGGGCCATATTAAGCATACGGCCCTGATATAGCCGGTGTCTCAGACAACAGTGGCTGATGAAGGCCATTTCCCGTTGAGCCCTTCAAAAACGCGGTCCCAGGATCAAGGGGACTCTTGCCTGCTTAATCGACGCACCTTAAGTCATTGTAAGCCTGGATATTAGGAATATGGCGCCCTGTTCATCCTTCTTTACCCCCCTCATAGAATTAGTAATCACCCCGCACTCTGATTATTGATCTCTAGAGAAGACAGCCAGCGTCTGGTGCACATTTCGAGTCGACAGATATTTGAACAGAAGAATAACAAGACTAAAGGACAAGATGCCTCGCGCCATTGCAAAAGTGGGAGACCGCACCATCGCTGAAACCGAAACGTGGGAGACGGTCGAGGGGAATATCTACGTAAGTATGCTGGCTTTGCTGCTGGACCATCCTGATCTCAGAGCAGTTCCCCGTCTCGTCGATCAAGGGCAAAAGCATTCTCCAGCCGTCCGATCTGTCTACGTTCTGTCCGTGGAAAGGGCATGCTTCGTACTGGAGTATCGTGGTCGATGGTCTGCTGCTATCCCCAGACCAGAGACACTCCCCATGCTGACTTCTGACTCCCAGGCAAAACGATTGAGAACGCAGTGTGGTACTACAGCGAGCCGTATGATGCGGCCAGTAATATTAAGGATCATGTAGCATTCTGTGAGTCTTCTTTTTCTTTTTTCTTTTTTAGGGGCACGTCTAACGTCACCAGATAAGAACAAGGTCGACATAATCGAAGAACAGTAGATGCAAAGATACTTAGCAAACAACATCATTATCGATTATGATCAATTTACAGCTTTGACACTGCGCTGCTTGTAAACCCTCCATCTACAACTAGGTTCTGCCCCGTAATATACTTGGCCGCGTCGCTGGCCAGAAAGACTGTCGCATTCGCCACGTCAAATGCATCCCCCATCCGGCCGATTGGAATTGGCTGTTCCATGATCTTCCGATAGGCATCTTCCTGGCCGTTGGTCCTCAGCCGCTCGACAAGCGGCGTATACACAAGGCCTGGAGAGACCGAGTTCATTCGGACCCCCTTGGGAGCATACATGACAGCGGTCACTCTGGTAAAGTGAATCACTGCTGCCTTGGCCGCAGAGTAGGCGACCTGCGGCTTGCCGATGTAGCGTAGACCCGCAATAGAGGCGTTGTTGACTACAACGCCGAACCCCTGTTTCTCCATGATAGGCAGGATCACATGGCAGGCAAGGTACACGGTCTTCATGTTGAGCTGCTGCTGCTGATCCCACAGCTCTTCCGGCATGGTCGCCGGATCGCCCGTCGCCGTCGCACCGACATTGTTTACCAGGATGTCGATTCGGCCGTGTCTTGCCAGAACGGCGGCTGCGACTCGCCGCACCTCGCTCAACGAGGTGGCGTCCGCCTGCAAGACGTCGCAGGTTCCCCCCTCCGATCGGATCCTGGCCGCCGTGTACTCTGCTGCGTCGAGGGAAGAGTCACAGCCAAAGACCTTTGCGCCGCTGTGAGCGAGGAGACGCGCGATCGCTGCGCCGTTGCCCCATATATCTGAGCCGGGGATGCGCGACTGGCCGATGCCCATGACGAGGGCTATTTTGCCCTGAAGCTCGGCATATTTTGGGAAGACGTTGGTCATGGTTGGGCCGGTGTCGAGTGTGACTGTGTGCGACGTAAGTGTGCGAGGTTCGCCGGGCTGGACGGGTTCGTCACCATGCAGTCTTTACAAGACAGAGGCAAAGCCGGGGTACTGTCCGAAGGGCCGTCGAGCAGGACTAAATATCGGGCGTCACTCCGGGGTAGATGGACATGACTCGTGAGGATGGCCTCCAGGAGTGGAGACCGGCTCCTTGCTGGGACGGCGAGCGATGAGTGGTTTGATTGAGGACAACGCTCACATAAGGCAACTTCTTGCCAGTATATTACAGGCGGGGGCTTCACGACAAACTCCGGGCATACCTAAGGGATAAGAACGAAGCGATAGAAGCACATGCGTCGACATGAGGGGGTCTCCACTCCACCCAGCTCTGGATGGTTTCTGGATGCTTGGACACCGGCTTATGTGCCCAATATCTGCTGCTCGTTCACTCTTCACAGGCCTATCGGCAAACGGGCACATCCGATATGTGCATAGTGCTAGGGAACGGTCCGAGTCTGCAGTATTTGGGCTCTACATTGGTGAAGCTGGCTATGGAGAAGGCAGGGTATGTGCCTGTCAACGACTCCAGAGATGCCATTCGGATATTCAGGCTATTTTTCATTGAGGATTCTTGAGAGCCCGATATCAGCAAACTGTTTCTATTGAGAATATATGAGAGCAAAATCCAGTGGCTAATTCTATAGACGATCTACGAGCCGGAGCTCAGCAGCCTTTATCTGCAGCGCCAGAATCCTGGAGTAATATCTCGAGATGGCCAGATTGCCACCCATAAACCACAGTCCTTTATGTCCCGACGGCCTCCAGATGCCTCGCATCTCACCGTGCTTGTCAAAGCCCCATACATCCCCGACAGCGTCGGCCGTTTCGTCACCGAACAGGCGCCTTGTCTGCGTTCGCATGTTCTGGTAGCCTGTAGCCAGGACGATCTCGTCCGCCTCCAGCTCTGTCCCATCAGCAAACTTGAGGCCATGGGGCTGGATCTCACTGATTTCAACTCCTTGCTTAATCTTGATATGGCCGTCGATGATGAGTTGACTGGCACCGACGTCAATATAGTAGCCACCCCCGCGCTGGAAATACTTGATCAGCAGCCCTGCGCCGTTGGGTCCATTATCCACCTTGAACCCTGCCTCTTCAAGACCTTTGATCGTGGCCTCGTCGTGCTTATTCTGGATCGCCGTAACGCCAATTTGCTGTGTCTTGAGCAGCTCGGCCGGCATCCCCCAGAACCACAGGTCGGCATCTTCAGTGGGCGGTGCCTGCTCATCATACAGCCCCTTGAGCCCGATATCTGTGATCGCCTCGGAGGAGATCACGCATGTCGTGCTTCGCTGAACCATCGTTACATCGTACCCCTTTTCGTAAAAGTCCTGGGCGATATCATGACCGGAATTACAGGAGCCAATGACGACGGCCTTCTTGCCTCTGTGCTCATGCAGGGCTCCTGTAAAGTCGGAACTGTGGCAGATCCGATTACCCTTGAAACTGTCGATGCCGGGTATGGGGGGAATATATTTCTCGCCAGAGTGGCCCGTCGCCTGGATGATATGACGAGGACGTACTGTCCGTGACGTGAGCGTGCCGTCAGGGGCCCATCGCTCGAGGACAACAGTCCACTGCTTCCCATCCCAGCTCGGCGTCTTGAGAGTCGTCCGGGTCCAGACGTTGAGCTCGAGGATTTTGGCGTACGACTCGAACCACTCCGCCAGCTTGTCCTTGGGCGTGAAGACCGGCCAGTGCGGAGGGAAGCTCAGATAGGGCATATGGTCATACCAAACAGGATCATGCAAGACGAGTTGCTTGTATCGTTGGCGCCAATTGTCGCCAATCCGGTCATTCTTGTCGATCACCAGGGTATCGACATTCAGCATCTTTAGTCGAGCAGCTGCTGTCAGTCCTCCTTGGCCAGCACCTGTCCCACATCAGTCTCTTAAGAGCGTCCCCCGAAAAAAAGATAAGAGGAAAAACCAGAAAGGGATAACCATACCGATGATCAGCACGGACGGTTCCCTATCCATGAATCCTGCATCCGCCTCGCGTCTCTCCTGCCAGTTCTTCCGGTCAGGACGCCCTCCGTGCTCGACCCCCTTGCTCCGGCGGCCATTAAGAGGCTCCTCATGCCCCTTCAGCTCCAGCAAGGAGGTAAAGAATGTCAAAATCTTCCACTCTCCGTCGTCCTTCGCGAGCCGTACTATCCCACGCCCTCTGCCAAATTCAAGGTTAATGGATGTGAAAAACTGAATACCATAGGAGTTCCCAAGCCCATCCAGAGGGCAGGCTGTTGGTCTGCGAAAGACGGACGATCGATCGACCTCGATGTGAACAGCGCGCGGTCGAGTACGGTCGAGGAAGGAGGCGATGCCGTCGTGGCCCTTTGCGGTGTAGAGATCCCATGCAAGGCACAGGTGGTCTCGCCAGTAGCCGTCCTTGAAGAAAAGAGCTGCGACGAACTTGTCGTCTTGCTTTGTTAGGGCGCTGTTGAGTCGGTCAATCACTGTCTGGGCCACCGCGTCCGCGTCGGCCGCAGAGAGCTCTGCAGGCTGCGTCGCCGGGAATTTGCCCAGCGGGACGTTGACTGGGTTATTTTTTATAGTAGAGACTGTCATGATCGTACGTTTCGCTGATTATTATAAGAAAAGACCATCAAGAGGATGAGCCAGACTTCTTATGTCGGGGGAGCGGAATGAACTCCCGCGATAGCATCACTTTCGCTCAATCAGCCCCTCAAACCTCCTCAAAACTCCGCACCCCCGCAGGCCTCGCTCGGCAAATGTCCGATATGATGTGATGTGTGACCTGCTGCCTAGAGCCGTTGGACGCTCCGGTTGATCGACCGGCAAAGAAGGCATCTCTGCCGATCAGCGGGGTTGCGAGTTCATGACTCGAGCAAACGTCTCGTCGTTGTGTGATTGGGGCGTGATCCTCCACTAAATAGAACTAGACTGAAGCGGACAGTCCTGGGTATGCGGGGGATAGTGGGCCTTGGAGCTGTCATGTCCTCTAGCTAGAGTCTTTGCTATGGTGTAGGGCCTGCAATCTACTAGTTAAGCAAGCCTCTCAGCCCCTCTCAACAACCACTGTCGGACTGATCGAGCCCTGCTGTTGCTGCTCAGAGCTTATCGTTCTAAATATTGTTATTTATGACACCACTATGACTGCAAGCGGTGCAATGGACGAAAAACTCACAGTGGACGTCGAGGGAAAACACCGGACAACTCATACGGAGGATATCCAAGAATTGAGCATAGAGGAGTTACAAGCAGAGAAAAGGCAAGCCAACGATTCTAGAAGCCGGTCTTCTATACCCTAACTGCTCTGATTCCGTCTGCACTCAGGCTTGTCCGCCGGATTGACAGACGCCTGCTTCTTCCAACAGCGATCATCTACCTGTTTTGCTACCTCGATAGGTCGAACGTGGGTACGCAGGTCGTTTCGCTCGAGGATAGGCAGAGACTCAACCTTTGGTAGGAAATGCAAAAATCATGAATTCGACCACCGGCGACACCCTGATGGAGGTCAATGATATCTCCAACCACCAGTACACCATTGCGATGATGGTCTTTTTGGTGGCGTACTCTGTCTTTGAGGCGCCGAGCAATCTTGCGCTCAAGTCCTTCCATCCGCATAGATGGCTTGGATTCCTCGTCATTGCGTTCGGTGCCTTGTGCACTGGTATCGGCTTCACGCACACCTTTACAGAACTGGCAGTGCTGCGCTTCTTCCTCGGGGCGGCTGAGGCGGGCGTGTTCCCTGGTATGATCTTCTACTTTACTTTCTGGTATAAGCCAAGCGAGCGCGCCATCCGGATCGCTATTTTTATGTGCAGTGCCACACTCTCGGGCGCGTTCGGCGGGTACGTTGAACTGTTATCAATGCGCAAGAGGAACTCAGATTCTAATGTCTTAGGGCCATCGCATACGGAGTCGGGCATCTGAACGGCCATCAAAGCCTGGAAGGCTGGAGATGGCTCTTTATACTCGAAGGAGTCCCTAGCAGTGAGTGGGTATCTGCCGCACGCTGACGACCAGATGGCTGATTACTTGCAGTTGCCCTTGGACTCCTTGTGTTCTTCTTCCTTCCAAGCTACCCTGAAAAAGCTGGCTGGCTGTCCCCTGAAGAAAAGGAGCTCCAATCCCGTCGACTAGGAGCATACCATTGTTCTGGGTATAACAACCGGCTCACAGACCGTTAAAAAGGGAGCACTTGCTAACATATCCCAGTGAGGACAAGCTCAACTGGAACGATGCCAAAGACGCGCTCTGCTCGGTACGGCTTTATATGCACTACTCGACGTACCTGACCGTCGGCACCGGCGTGGCCTCGATGTCGTATTTTGCTCCCACCATTATCGAAGGTCTCGGCTATAGTGACCTCCAAGCACAGCTCTTCACCGTCCCACCTTATGGCATCGCGTATCCTATTACCATCTTGCTAGCCTGGTTCTCGGACCGTTTCAAGTCTCGCGGTATCGTTGCAAGTTGCTCCTGCGCCATGGCCTCTATTGCGTTCATAGTTCAAGGTCCTTCTACCCTACACCCTTTCACCATCACGGCTAACATTTTTTTTTATTCTCTTTCCAGCTGCTCTTCCTGCAGATGCATTCAAGGCACGCTACGCGTTTCTCGTCCTCGCCACAACCTGTGTTTTCGGCGGTCTGCCTTCTCTTAACGCCTGGGTTGGCGATAACGTCCGCAACACGACCGCAAGTTCGTTGACGATTGCTCTTAATATCGCCTTTTCCGGGCCAGGCCAGATAATCGGTGTCTGGATCTACAGAGCCCAGGATGCACCGGCTTACCGCTTGGGCCATGCGGTTAATGCGGTCATGAGTGCCATCGCTGCAGGGTTGGCTCTCACGCTAACAGTGCATTATAGAAGGATGAATAAAAAGATCAAGGGGACAGGAGATCCGTTGTGGGTGGCTTGAATATACTCAGAAGACTGTCTAGCGGAGCCTCGTCTATGATCTTCCTGAAAGGGTAGATTATTGTCTTTCTGTGGCTGTTCTATTGGGCTTCTAGAATAGAGCAACAGAGTATCCATGATCAATTCAATATTTTGCAGCCAAGGCTCAGTATTTTTGTCTCATTAGCTGTTGTAACAGGTCAAACGTATGAGTTCGAAATCGGCTTGCTTGTCCTAACCGGCACTTCTCATTGACAGTGAAATTGAGACCACATAATCGGTATACACGAACTCCACACCCTGCTCCAGTGTGAGCCAACCATTCAGTGACCAGCCACGTCTATCATGCATGAGACTGTGCGGGGTCGACTCGGAGAGAAGCCCAGTCCCCGGCTGGAATCCAACAGCCCACCGCGCGAATAGAGATTCCTTTCTAACCGAAGCGTTTGGTGAGCAGCAAGACCTAGCCATATTAACCAGTAAATGAATAACGGCACTCTTGGGCTCAGGCATATCACCCTTGGACTACCACAAGACCGCAATCTAACTTCCCTATCCTCCCCCAATATCTTAAATAACAGTCACACGAACTGAACAATGAGTTCATTCAATCCTCCATCGACCAAAAATCTAGCAGGGTCGAATGGAAAAACCGTCATAGTCACTGGAGGCGCAGGAGGGATTGGAGCCGCCACTGCAAAGGTCTTCAACCTGCACGGCGCAAATGTCGTCATTGCCGACATTTCCAGTTCCAACGAAGCCGCTCAGAAGTTGATTGCCAGCTTGCCGTATCCGGAGAAGGCGCTCTTCTATCCCGTCAATATCCTGAACTGGGAACAGATGTTGGGTCTGTTCCATGAGACAGAAAGACGATTTGGGTCCATCGACACCGTTGTCGCGAATGCAGGTATCATGGAAAAGACTGACACTCTCGATATCGAAAGTACTGATGAAAATGGTAACCTGTTCGAGTCTACCGGTGCCTTTAACGTCATTGACGTGAATATCAAGGGGACCCTAAATAGTAAGCGTTCATGAAGACCTAGGGACTGCATACTTACGGCATCACAGCGCTACGTCTAGCAATCCACTATATGAAACGTTCCCCAGACAGACCGGCCGGACGCAAGTCGATTGTTCTGGTCGCCTCTACATCTGGCTATTTTGGCGGGACCGGCGTGTCAGCGTACGTCTCTTCGAAACATGCAATCATCGGACTGCTACGAAGCTCGCACATCACAGCCAGCAAAAACGGTGTCACCGTCACTGCCGTCGCACCCTTCTTTACATACACCAATATCACAGCCAAGGCAGGAGCGCGATGGCAGGCCGATGGGCTGAAGCCAAACCCAACGGAGGACGTGGGGATTGCGATTGCATTGAGCTCGGTGGAGGGGGAGAGCGGGAGCTGTACTCTGGTATGTTGGGTCTATACCCTACATTCTCCATCCTATTTTGATTCTGGTGATTGCTAATGTTGGCTGTGTCAAGGTTGCTGGTCCGCACCGCAGAGAGATGGAGGCAAGCCGGAGTGCAGTTATGCCGCAGTGGTTGGGCAATGAGATCCATCTTTTCTTCCAGAATGCCTTTAGGATTATTTCGAGTAGCGGGGGATATAATCTTCCTAAGGCGTCAAAGATCTAATGGTTGTCAGGAGACGAGGCCGCTGGATGGTATAATTCCTCTCAAACGGAGATTTCTCCTTAATAAATACATAACAACCACACTTCACTGCTTGTTGGCTTCGCCAACAACCCTCTGAATCGTCCCTTCAACACTCTCCTCCCCCAAGCCCAACAGCCCATTTGCCAAATCCCTGTCCTTTGCGTAGTTGCTTCCCAATCCCGGGATATCACCGTACACCGTGGCTCTCACAAGCGTCAAGGCACCACTAAAATCACCCTTTTGGAGCTTCGTAGTGGCATCATTAACTTCCACATCCGTGGTCGTACGCTGAACCGTCCAGGAAGACTCGGTCGCTCTCTCAAGGGCAGCAAGAATCTCATTCTGCGAGGTTTCGACGGAAGCGATGTATAGATACCGATTGGCCGTAGCCCCTGGACGTCTGAGGACAGAGACCAGAGCGCGTCCGAGCTGCGCCTGGTTCGTGAAGGTGAACCTCTTGTTGCCGTCGTCCCAGACCGTCGCGGAGCGCGAGCCAATGTCGTAGCCTAGGAAGCCGTTTGCGATTCCCTACACCGTAATGTCAGAAATATATCTCCACTCTATATATTGGAGGGACCAACCCAGTCAAACAACCCGGAACATGCGATGCCCGTCCAACTGAGGTTCTTCTCCTTTGTCTTCAAGTAATCAATCACCTCCTTCTTTTGCCGGAATAGCGGAAGCAGCGCAAGCACCGTATCGTTTTGACTCTCAGCAGAGAACTCGGAGGGAATGAACCTGGACACCCCAGCAGCAACAGCAGCATCAATGAGTTTCTTCTGCTCAACAAACGCTGTCGCGCCGACGGCAGAAATCACCGCATCTTGACCGGTTAGGGCTCCGCGCAGGTCAGCGAGCGAGAAGTCGGATTTGCGGACTGTGACACTGCCGGGGAAATTTGCGGTGCTGGTGGAACGGGTGAGGACCGTGATATTAAAGTCGGATGCCTCCAAGAGGGCTGCCAGGAGGATCTGGCCGACAGATCCGCCGGCCTGTGGTTGCATTGTTATGGACATGAAAAGTACGGGCTGGAGGGGGATAGTACTTACCCCGACAAGAGTGATATTCTTCAATGGGGAGGACATGTTGTTCTGATTGAATTGGATGATTTGGATGATATGATGTCTCTACCATGAAAAAAGGGCACTTATATATCTCTTGTTATAGAAATCTTGCTGATCAATATATCCTTTGCTTCATCATTGACCCTCCGCATTCTCCGCTCCAGCCAATCAAGACAGAGTTCTTTGGCTCATTCTCACTACTCCAACAGCTCAGTCCTGCTCCGCTTTCTCCGTCCTTCAGCTCATCATGAGCAATATCGTTATTTAAAAATCAATCTTCCTTGTGCTGAGATGCCGCCTCGAGAAATTGCCCCCGGTCGCTCGTGCCTCGAATGCCGCCGCCGCAAGATTAAGTGCGATCGATTACACCCGTGCTCCTATTGCGTCAAGGTCAGGATCAATTGCAAATATCCTGCGTCGCGCCGTGCTGGTGAAGACCACGATGCGCTTAGTCGTGTCGCATCACTCGAGTCCAAGATAGTAGCTCTTGAGAAGCGCCTGGCTGAGGTCGAGGAGCCGTCGCTGTCGCGATCGCTGTCTGGCTCGAAGCCGTCAGCACGATATGGAGGCAGTAATCAATTTCAAGACACTGAATACAGTGGACTCAGAGTGCCCAGGGTACAGGGAGATGGAGCAATGCACGATCTGCCAAGCTCCCCTCCAGCTGCTACTGCTGGCACTCGGTCATCAATGCTCCTGCAGCCCCAGGCTGCTGTGGATCTCGGCCTATTTCGCCCAACACCAAGCACAATCGCGGCCCTTTGGCAGAGGTACCTGGAGATCGTAGACCCCGTGCTGAAAATGTTCCACACACCGACCGTGCAGATGTTGGTCCTTCAGGAAATTCAGAGTCGCGACAAGCTGTACCTAACATCGGAGTGCCTGTTGTTTGCGATTTACTATGCGACTGTGGCAGCCATGACCCCGTCGGTCTGTAAATCTGAGCTCCAGGAGGATCGAAAAAGCTTGCTAAGACGGTATACTTGGGCCCTATCAAGCCGCGATTGGATAACCCCGGGTTATTGCTAACGCAATCTACGCTGTTCAGATACCGAATCGCAATTGAAAACATGCTCTCGCGACTAAACCTGTTGAACTCGACAGATATGACTGTCTTACAGGCGTTCACTATATATCTTGTAAGACTCACATGAGCCCGTTCCTGACTATCACTAACAGCCAGATAACCGGCCGAAACGACCCAGAGGGGCCCGACGTCTACGCCCTCGTCGGCCTCGCCATTGGAATAGCCCTCAAAATGGGTCTCAACCAGGACGCTGAAGCGCAGGGGTACCCGCAATTTGAGGTTGAAATACGCCGTCGGGTGTGGTGGCAGCTCTTTACTCTAGATATCCGAGTCGCAGAGGATAGGGGCTCAGAGCCGTGCATACTGGAATCTTCATTCAACACCCGCCTACCATCCAACGTGGCAGATACAACCCTGCACCCCGCCATGAGTGGGCCGCCGCGTGGGCAGGGTCGAACGGAAATGCTGTTCAGTCTTGTGCGCTTCGAAGGCAGTTACTTTGCACGGCAGATGGTGTTTTCCGAGAGGTTCCGCGCAGAAAATTCGTACGCCCGATTATCGTCGAACGAGAGGCGCCATGCAATAGATCTGTTTCAGGAGAGGATTGAGAAGCAGTATTTGGGGTATTGTGATGAGTGTGTTCCGCTGGATAGGGTGACCGTGCAGTCTATTAGGCTTATCCTCGCTAAGCTCCGGCTTGTGGTAGCAGCAGGCGCGGAGGCTGAGGAGAACACCGTCTCGAAAGGACGAGCCAGTACACGTTCAGCCAGAAACTGGGCTCAGATTTTGCAGGATGCCGAGGCACTACGGGGTTACGCAGAGGGCAAGCAGTGGCTGTGGCTGTTCCAGGCGTACATTGAATGGGATGGTCTTGCCCACCTACTTGAGTACCTTCGCGCAGACCCTTCTCGAGAGAAGAAGGAGCAATGGGAATTAACTAGCAGAGTATACTCATACTGGAAAGAGGAACAGAGTTTCCAGCGAGACGGGCGTTGGAAGGCGATTCAAGACCTGTGGTCTGAGGTGGTTGAAAGACAGCTAGGGCCATATACCCCTTGAGACCAGATTGATCATCTTAACCTTGGCTAGAGGCCCACCCTCTATACCTCTGCGCTTAAAGGGCAGGAAATGGACATTTAACGGCTGCTTCGATAAGGACTAGTTGGGAGATATGATTTTGTACCTAATCGCCGAGTCCACCAAAACCAGCACTGCCCCCTCACCATAAAATAACCGGCTTAACCGTCACCCCGGACTGCATATCACGGATAGCCGTCTCAAAGGCCTCGGCCTGGTAGAATTTGACGATCCGATCCAGAGGCAGTTTACCCTCATTGACCCATTTGAGCAACTTTGGAAGATACTCCTGCGGTACGACATCGCCCTCTACGACCCCAATGAACTGTTTCCCGGACACCATAAACTCGTGAATAGGAATCGACAGCGTGGCTGTCTCGGGGGCTGTCCCAACCTGCAGGATCTTGCCCTTGAATGCCGTCATCTTGACCCCCTCTGCGATCAAGGCAGGCACGCCGGTGGTGTCGAGGGTGATATTCGAGCCCAGGCCACCGGTAATCGCTTTCACAGCCGCGGTCACCTCGTCTAGGGACATTCCCTCGGCAACCTGAAGGACGTGGGTAGCACCCAGCTCCTTTGCCAGCTCGAGTCTCGATCCGTGCCGGTCAATGCCGATAATCTGCGTACATCCGGCAATCTTCGCGCCCATGACCGCGCTCAACCCGACACCCCCCAGGCCCATGATAGCAACGCGGTCCACAGGACGTGCACCGGCCGCATTGATAATAGCGCCGCTGCCCGTTTGGATCCCGCAGCCCAACGGTGACAGCAACGCCAGATCCTGTCGGCTCTTAACCACCCCAGCGACATTGACAATCGAGTCTTGCTGGACGATCGACAAACTAGCAAAGCTGGATTGTCCGAAAAATCTGCCGTAGATATCAGCGCCAGAAGCAGGCTCTGGCGAAGAGGCGTCGCGAAAGACGTAGTCTTCCGCGACAGCTTCAAAGTTGATAGCGTTGAAGTTGAAGCAATGGGCTGGATGGCCGCCCTTGCAAGGCTCACAGTCCTTGCAGGCCGAGAACGACAGGATGACTGGATCGCCGACTCTGGCGACTGTTGTATCTGGTCCAACAGCCCGCACGTATCCGGCGCCTGTAGATAGGTGAGCAGAACGGCCAAAGACCAGCGGGGCAGTCCAGTACCTTCATGACCCATTGCCCTTGGGTAATGCACTCCATACCCGGTCTCCATCCCCGCGAAATGGAGATCCGTCTGGCAGATTCCTGACGCGACCATCTCGATGAGGAGTTCCTTTTCGCGCAGCGGACGGAGCGCGACATTCTTCAGCTTCCACCCGCCGGATTTGTGCGGGCCATACGAGATCAGCGCTCGCGGTGATGTTTCAGTAGCCATGATGCGGTAGTGTTCAATATTCAAGATGAGAGGCGTTCCAGCCCTGGACTTGGTCGAGGGTATAGAGATAGAGAGTCGGGATGCGTGGGAGAGGCTGGGGCGCCGAGGAACGGTGGAGTATAGTGGGGGTGGGAGGACGGCGGAGATGGAGTGGGATAGTCGCTTCGCCTCCAAATCGGAAAGTATTCTCGGTAAAGTATTTGATGCTTAATTGTGAGTCGATATCACATTCTTGGTTTCGCTAGTTCTGAACCTTCCATGTTATGGTTCTCACCTGCCTTCTGTGTGCTCAACCCTAATTAGAAGACCGAACGGTAACAACAACGTAACAACCAAGAAGGCTGCATTGCGCTGGGAAAGCAGTGGACAGAGGTCCAAAAATAATTATAAATGCCGATTCTCTAAATATCAGAAGGATGATGGTTGGCGAGAATTACAACGATTATCCTAGGGTAGCCCTTTGGAAGACGACGTGGTCGATAGGGTCAAATTGGTCTACAACTTTCCTCTAGAGCCTAGCTTCTGCCTCTATATGTACCTGATTGCCAGGTATTTTCCGTGATTGCCCGAGTACCAATTTCTACAGTGATTCAGTTCATAGAATGGGTGCGTAGTAAAACCCACGAGTCCCAGAGAGGAAGTGGAGTGGAGTATAACGGCGCCACGAGTGGCCAAATGGTGGCCAGAACCAACTCTTTTTATTGGAACGAGACTTGATAATCTCTTGCTCTGCGCTCAATCCCATTCGCCAAACCAGACCCCAGCCCTGAGCTCAGTACCCCGCACCCCCGTGCTGTGCTGCTTCTCCAGACTTGCCCGGCGCGGCGCGTTGGCGATGCCATCACTCACTTTCCCCAGAACTCAACCACCACAAACGGACCATCTCATGACCTCAGCACACGAATTCTAGCTAAATGGACCAAATGGACCCTGGGCAGTATCAATGCCGGATCTGTTTAAAGCGGTATAGACGCAGAGAGCATCTCCAGCGCCACAATGGCACGCATACCGCAGACCGGCCACACCGCTGCGCCAGCTGCGACAGCAGCTTCCAGCGAACCGACGTGCTCAAGCGACACCTGCGGACGTGTCCTGGCAGAGTCTCAGATGTGAGCCAGACGGCCGGACGGAAACGGTCCTGTACCAGGTGCATTCGGCTGAAGAAAGCTTGCAATTCAGCGCATCCGTGCCAGCGGTGCTTCAGCCAGGGGGTGCACTGCTCCTATTCGGATAGCGCTGTTGTCCACCGTAAGAAAAAGGACGACTCGCAATCGCTTGTTCACAGTGACGCGCTCGATATGGGCTCGGAGATGGGCAGTTTCGAGGTCGATGTCTTGTCCACAACGACCCTCCAGATGCCCTTGCCCGATCCTGACCTGCAGCTTGGTGCCTTTATGCCCAATCCCTCAGATACTCCCTTCTTCCCAGAAGGACTCGACTACTCCAGCCTCAGCTGGCAGGACTTTCTCACCATGACGACCGAGAGCGAGACTCTGCGAACGCCGCCCATGGAGGCCAGCTATGCGCCCTCCCTGCGTTTCCTTGATCGATTCACCAGCAATACCGGTTTTGTGGACAGTTTCGACTGCGGGACCAGATACCAACGAGAGCAGATGCTCTCCTGGTCACAGGAAGATTCGTGGACCTGGCTGGACGACTCCCTCTCGCTCAAGACCCATCAGATCCTGCTGCTGGTGAAAGAGGTGGTCATGATCAAGCCGCGTAACAGCGCAGTGACGCTCGACTGGTCCCCGGTCTTAGAGCAGATGTGCCTGCAGTTCTTCTCGCCATCGAACTTGCGGAAATATCTGCAGTCATACTGGGCGATATGGCATCCACATGTGAATATCGTCCACCGACCGAGTTTTGACCCTGTAGACGCGAAACCGTCCGTACTGGCCACGATGGCACTCATCGGTGAGCTGGCCTTCCCATCCCCCGACATTTCCCCCATTATCGTGGCGTTACTGAAGGTGTATATAGGAGCATGCGTTTCCCCTGACCCGTCAGACAACGAAAACGCCCGAATGTGGTTCAACTGCGTCGAGGAGCTGGTCTTTATTGACGAAGACTTCAACAGCGACTTGTCATTCTTCTCGTCGGCAAAGATATCTGCTCATCGGAACAAGATACAGGCGCTCCAGGCTGCGTACATGGTCTGCCTGTACCAGACATGGGAGGGCAATGACGCGAGTAAGCGTAGAGTGCGTCGCAACCGGTTCGCGACGCTCGTCTCAGTAAGCTCCCCGGGAACTTTATAAGGTGGCGGGAATGGGATAGCAGGACTGACATTTGAGCAGACAGCTAGAGATATTGGGATTCCCATGGCAAGACACTTGAACTATAGCCAACAGACCAGATCTGAATTCGACTGGCGAGAGTTTGCCGTTCGTGAAGAGTTCGTGAGGTGCGCAAGCCCAGCTGTTGCCCACTTATCGATCTATACATCCCCATCCCTTACAACTAACCTACCTTATTAGGGTTCTGACATGGACATTTCTGCTCGACACAGCCTTCACCATCTTCAACAATCTCCCGCCGCGGATGGTGATTAAAGAAATGAAGATCCACACTGCCCTTCCAGAGGCGTGCTTCCAAGCAATGAATGCAGACGAGTGCTACGAGAAGATCCATCTTTTCCTACCGTCGGAGAGCCTCTACTGGAAAGTGTCTCTTTGTAGTGCCTTTCAGACCCTCTGCAGAGAGAGTATAGAGGTGACTGTCCGTGACGGCCTTGCGGCGTTAGGACCATTGAACTTGTTCGCTCTGACATCGGGTATGAGCCCACTGTTCCTGCTGCAGTTATTACGAACTCTGTTGACCTAAACTGATCTACTGCAGCTATTCATTCTCTGATCTTTCAGTACCGGAATTCGTGGGGTTCCTTGCAACTCTCCTCGCCTATTCACAATGCTTTGAGCAACTGGAAAGCCGTCTGGCAGCAATTCACAGCCGCCCTTGTACCGGGGATGTCTCCTCACGTCACAGTAGACCACAATCATATCCGGCCAGATCAAATGTGGAAGCGCGTTGGTTTCTTCAGCTACTGCCCGGAATACTGGCTGCTGGCGAATCTCATGACGGACAAACTCACTCCACGAAACGCGGCAGGGGAAGCTGCAGCACAGGGGTTGGAGCGGTCTGAAGACGGGCCCTTGGACTCGTTCTTGAACAAGTACGATCAGACGAGTATGAGGCAGGTCAACGATTTGATCCTCAGTTTGTCCGATTTCAGGCTTGCGGGATGAGCCATTCTTGTATACAAGTCGGCTATACCAATCGACTCATATTACAATAACCACAGATCCGGCCCAGCCAGTGAGCTCGCAGTCCTTGCAACTTATACTTCTGTCTTCATCTCATATGAAATATTTTGTCACGGATTGGCCATGATCGGTGTTGATCCTCCCACCCTCCCACCTCCGCTCCGCTGCCGCGCCTCTCCCACCCGTTCCCACCCCCATCTCCGACTACAGTCTAAACGCGGCATTTCGCTGGTCGATCCGATGTGCTTGGTAGCTCCAAGCTACCGGGCCCCTGGTAATAATGGGGGAGACCCATTGACATAAATATTGAAACAATATCCCTGTCTGGTGTTGGGTCGTGTGCCTGCAATCCATCGCCCTCCAACCACTCCCTCAGGAATTCATATATCCATCTCTCTTTTCTATACTCCTTTGCCCGATACATGCGGCTCTCACGATGCTCCCATTGACACCCATTCTGGCTATCGCCGGCCTCCTGGCTCTCATATTCCGGCTCTCTCTCATCGGCCGTCGGCCCAAGAACTACCCCCCGGGCCCTCCAACGCTCCCTCTGCTAGGCAACATCCATCAGGTCGGATAGCCTCATTTCAGCTACATGGCATGCATAGCATGCCGGTCAGACCATATGGGCTTGCTCGCTAACAAGCACTGCGAACAGATGCCCTCCCGCGACGCCCATCTACAATTCGCAAAATGGGCCAAGGAGTACGGACCGATATACAGTCTTATGCTGGGCACACAATGCCTGATCGTCCTCTCCAGCGATGAGGCAGTTAAAGAGCTCCTTGACCGACGGAGTGGAATCTACTCGCACAGACAGGAGATGTATACTGGGCAGCAGCTGTGCAGCGGAGGGCTGCGCATGCTTATGATGGTATTGTCTCAAGTGATCACTTTGCAATTAGGGCCTGCTAACAAGGTGATTTCAGGGTTATGGGCCAACCTGGCGAATCATGCGCAAAATGGTCCATGGACTCCTTAATGTGTCGACAAGCCGCAACTACCTTCCTTATCAAATGCTCGAGAATAAACAGATGCTCTACCAATTCCTCACCGAGCCGGATGACTTCCTCAAGCATATCCGACGGTACTCCAATGCGCTGACAACAACCATGGTCTTCGGGTGGCGGACTCCCACCTATGAGGACCCCAAGATGAAGCAGCTCTTCGACGGCTTCTCCGAGTTTGCGGAGATCAACCAGGCCGGTGCGGCTGCCTTCTTGGACTTTTTTCCCTTGCTGCAAAAGCTACCCGATTTCGTGGTGCCGACGAAGCGCAAGGCAAAGGAGTTGCATAAGCACGAGATGGGCCTGTACAAGGGGCACTGGATGAAGGCAAAGGAAGAAATTGAGGCCAAGAACATCAAACCCTGTTTTTGTCAGGGCATGTACGAGGTACAAAAGAAGGAAGGGTTCTCAGATGACCAGGCGGCCTACATATCTGGTACGCTGCTGGAGGCGGGCTCGGATACTACTTCCAGCACGCTTTACGCATTCGTCCAGGCGATGCTGCTGTATCCTGAGATCCAGCGCAAAGCCCAGGCTGAGATTGACCGTGTTATCGGTCCGGACCGATTGCCGGTCATGGATGACCTCGCCGACCTCCAGTACATTCGCAGCTGCATGAAGGAGACCCTTCGCTGGATGCCAACCACTATTCTCGGAGCCGTTCCTCATGCCGTCACCCAGGATGACAGCTACATGGGCTACTTCATCCCCAAGGGTGCTGGTGTCATGAACAATGTCTGGGCCATCCACCATGACGAGAAGCGACATCCCAACCCGCGACAGTTCAACCCAGACCGGTATAAAGACGACACACAAAGCCTCGGTGATGCAGCTGCTAATCCAGATGCCTCCAAGCGCGACGCTTTCACCTTTGGTGCCGGGCGCAGGATCTGTCCAGGCATCCACGTTGCAGAGCGCAGTCTGTTCTTGGGGATGAGTAGGATTCTGTGGGCGTTTAACATTTCGCCGAAGAAGGATGCAAGTGGCAAGGAGATTATTCCAGACCAGGAACGCTTGACGCAGGGATTTGTTTGTATGCCAGAGGAGTTCCCTGCAACTATCACGCCTCGAGACGAAAAGAGAGCAGAGATGGTGAGGAACGAGTGGGGGCAGGCTGAGAAGGAACTGGATCCGGAGACGAAGCAGTGGGTAATCGCCCCTGTTAATATCAAGATTTGAAGTGATACTTTTACATGGATAGTCATGCAATATACCATCATTCACTATAACTTAGCCACATGCCCATCTCCCCTCAGTATCTTCAACGTTTTACCAACAGCAGCTTGGCCCTGCTCTATGGCTCCGTCCACGAACCCCCTCCACCCATCCGCCCAGTCTGCACTTGCAAAGACAACTCTTCCATGACTCTGCTGCAACTCGGCCAGGTACCTGCTCGCACTGTTTGGCCCCCAGCAAGCCCAGACACCTTTGGCAAAGGGGTCGTTCATCCAGTCGTGCGTCGCGTATGCCTCAACGGAAACGCCCGGATTAATATTCCTCTTGAACTCGCTGATAATGTGTTTTGCATCCTTCTTGTCGTTCAGCTTGCCGTTGAACCCGAATCCGATGCACCATGTGCCTGACTGGCCCGACGGCTGAGTTCCGTTATGATCCGAGAAGGCGAAGACGAAGCTGGAGTGGGCGGAGTCACTGCTCGTCCAGAACCAGCCTGGCAGGTTCTCACGGAGTTTGAAGTGAATCTTTGCGCCTTTGTTGATATGGCCTTGTGCTATTGCAGCTTGTCGGAGGGTAGAGACCGGGGGGTTGAATCTAACATCGGCAAGGCAGTTCCTAACGGAGTCAGCATAGTTACATATCAAGAAAAAAGTTAAGGCGTACAATGGAACGGTTGACACAATAGCTTTTGTAGTGAATATCTGTCCACTACTCGTTGTAATCTGGGCACTGTTCCGTAGGTTATCGATTGCAGACACGGCGGTGTTGAAGAGCCTTTCCCCCCTGTATTCGTCTAAGATCGCTGTCGCAAACGATGTCATACCTCCATTTCCAAGTTTGTAGACGCCAGCCTTCTCAAACATTGCACCCATGCTATGGCCGCCAAGCGCATACCAGCGAAGGGCCTCCACAAACCCGATGTGCTGCCCCGGCGCACTGGCGAACGTATTGACATTAGACTCGAACAGCTCCTTGTCCCACTGAGGTAGCTCTGTCAAAGCGTCCAGTCGGTCTCTCACGGTAAGATGGTCATATTTCTTCCAGGGGGCAGGCTCACGAAGGGGGTCGTGCGGGAACGGCATGAGAGCCCTGCTATCTATCCCATCCATGGAAAAGACCTTTTGTGCAACCTTTTCCAACACATCACCAGATCCTGGTATTGACAGCTCTTCGATTCTCCCAGAACTGGGTGTGAAAGCCTGCCTTTCCGGCGTAATCGTCCCTGCGGACGTCTTGAGATTACGGTGCAGACCGTACCGATGAAGCTCCGCGTAAAGATGAGGCTGCTCCCAATGCACCCAGGTCCCTCCCATCTCGATCTCCTCGTCAAGGACCTTGGCTGTCCAGGTACGGCCGCCAATCCGATCTCGGGCTTCGATAAGAAGCACGTTCAAGTTGTGCTTATGGGAGAGGTCGCGGGCGGCTATGAGGCCCGCAAACCCGGCACCGATGACGATAACGTCGTATTGCTCCTTGAGCCTTGATGCTGGAGTGCTCTTCTGCAGGGCATCGGTGACCAGGCCCTCAGTCGTGCTGGTCGGAGTCCACATGTAGCCTTCTTTCGTGCGTGGCATTGTGCTGTTATTAGGTACGGAATTGCTAAGACCACAAGCTAGTAGCGTTTATCAAAACCTCGGAATCTCGCTCATGGTTCTTATACCTGCAAGCCAGTCTGGCATGAACGAACTCGGAAATCATGTAGTATTCCGAAAGGCGAGGCCAGGTACTGATAAAGGTCGCTGCGCTTCTTCGATTGGCAATGGAGATTGGGGCATCTGATTAGGCCAATCGCATCACTGCCCTTAACGCACTTTTTTGCCATATCAGGCCGGGCCTCAATATCCGACACCAGACGCAGCTTGCGTTCTGAAGCGCCTTAGGGCTTGAAAAAGTCCCTATCAGCGGAACATTGATTGCGCGCAGTCTCCGCATTTCGTGCACTTGTGGTGCGATGGCGGTTTCCTCGCCTTCCTAGGTATTTTGGCTCACTATATCTCAAAGAAATGGCATCTAATGTTCAGTATTAAAAACATTATCCAATGGCTTCTAGCCTTTAGGATTAAAGTTTAAGTCGGGCATCATGCAGCTATTTATTGCGGACCACCCGGTCAAGTGGCTACTACTCCTGATCATGAATATGTTTACTCTTGCTAGTACCAAAGCACGCCTACTTTGGAACTGCACTCTAGCCTTATCACAGCTAGTCGTTCACCTAGATTCTTGATTCGCCCGTCCTCAGCCCGTCAAATTGGGCTGAGTTAAGGGACAAAATCTCCAGGTATCGGAAAGCCCGGTGGATGTAGCTACGCAGCAGCATAAAGCTACACATACTTCCCTTTGTTCTGGACAAGCACAGTTCCTCAACACCATTTCACAGACTCAAGCTCTCTCATCATGGATCCCGACACCGTAAAAAGTCTCGGAGTGTTGCGCGTCGAGATGGATCGGCGCAAGAGCCGCTGTGAGGGTGAGATGTTCGAGGTAAAGGTAAATTACCGATATTGAACCATATCGCCGTCTTTGATGGCTGGCTGAGTTTGTTTCTGCTGCAGAAAGGGTTTTCTCGTCTCACGATTCTTTCCATGACCGTCGTTCTCATGGCGACATGGGAAGCGCTCTCCAGGTAAAGAAAGCTTCCCTAGCCGATGATATTCACGTTTCTGACTCTATCACAGTACAATGGTGTTAGCATTGATTAGTGGAGGACCGGTATCATTGGTCTACGGATATCTACGTAGGTTCTTTCTACGCTCGTCTCAGACAGCCCGCTGACTGGTAAAGTGGCGGTAGTAGGGGCTTTAGCAACTGCTGCATCGCTAGCTGAGCTGGCCTCAATGTAAGGTGTCGGACCCAATGATTGCCATTGACAAGATCTCATGAAGCAGGTATCCGACTGCCGGAGGTCAATACCATTTCGCTGCCATTCTGGCGCCGCAGAGATTCCGAAACGCTCTAAGCTGGACTGTTGGCTGGATAGGTATGCTAAGCTCCATTCTGCGCAGTCAAGTTCTTCGCTGAGAACAAATTTTATCTACACAGGCACGTTCGGCTGGATTTCGTTCGCAGCGAGTGCCCCATTCTTTGCGGCAACAATGCTTCAGGGGGTCATAGTTCTCAACCACGAGAGCTACGGCATGGAACGATGGCATGGGACCCTTATATATTGGGCTCTCGTTGCGCTCGCAACAGCGGTAAATATCTGGGGTAACCGTCTTTTGTCCCTGGTGGAGAGCATGTCTCTGCTGATTCACGTCTGTGCCTTTGTCGCCATCTTTACGGTCCTGTGGGTTTGTTCTCCTGACAAGCATTCTGCCAAGTTTGTCTTCACTACCTTCCTGAATAGTTCCGGTTGGTCGAGTGATGGAATAGCATGGTCAATTGGAATGCTCTCCAGTTGCTATGTTCTAACGGGTATTGTCATCCTGTAACTCTGGCGTGTAGTACGGGGCTGACTCTGGACTGAGCAGGGTACGACGGCGCGATACATCTCGGCGAAGAGATGACATACCCGGCAATGGAAGTCCCATTCTGCATGCTAGGCTCGGTTCTGCTGAATGGGGCCATGGGGTTCGCCTTCTTGATTGCCCTTTTATTCTGCATGGGAGATATAGACGCAGCTCTGAGCCGTCCTACAGGGTACCCGTTCATCGAGATCTTCCGGAGCGTCACCGGGTCTCGAGTGGCCAGTAGCGTGATGACTCTGGTTGTGATAGTGACTGCTCTGCTGGCTACGATTGCGTTGATTGCGTCGGCTGCCAGGATGGTATGGTCGCTGGCGCGAGATAAGGGTGAGGTTGCCTCATATCAGACAGATGGATGCCTTTTTAGCTGACAGAATTCCCTGCAGCACTCCCTTTTCATGATCATCTTGCCAAAGTTCACCCTGACACCCAGATGCCGGTCAGAGCGATCCTAGCCACAAGCGGTGTCCTTGCTCTTCTGGGTGCAGTCAATATTGGCTCGACAACGGCGCTGAATGCAATAATATCACTCGCTGTCCTAGGCTTACATGTCTCCTATCTGATTCCAGTATCGTTGATGCTGTGGCGCCGTCTATCCTTTGCAAAATGTACACTCGTCTACGGCCCATGGCAACTTGGCGCCCTTGGAATCCCGACCAACATTATCTCGATTCTGTACCTGATGTACACCACCATTTTCATGGTGTTCCCGCCGTACCAGCCTGTAACTGCGGAGAACATGAACTACTCTTCTCTGATCTTTGGGGCAGTGCTGATTTTTAGTGCGGTATATTGGGTATGCGCGGGGAGAAGGCAGTATACCGGGCCGAGAATTGAGGTTCCAAACTAAACTTGTGGTTTTTATTTGTCGACATTTATCTTTAGTTGTTCTTCAATGCCAGTGACAATAAGTAGGGTTCAAGCGGCTGTAGGAACCTCAGAAGACTAGGAGTCCGAGAAGTGGAGTGATGTGATAGTGGAAGGAACCATGAATACTAATCTTGGCTAAGCCAACAGAGGTGTCTGTTCACGCTATCTACGATCTAATACACTGCAGGGAGTTGTCTTTAAGTTGAAATCCCAGTGCGTATCCTAAGAGTTGACTCTTTCCATCGTCTGTTGATTGTCCAGGAGGGTTTCTTCAATGACGTTAGATTTCATGGTGCCTGTGTAAAGTCAGCCGGCTGTGGAGAGGAGATAGGGTGATGCCAGCCAAGAAAAGGGAGGTACTGTATCCCATATTTCAAGTAGTCAGATTGACCATTACTGGTGTAGGTGAATTGGATCGACGCCTCTAAATTTAGCCAGGGTTACTCCAGCCAGTGACAAAACACTCGTATAACTACATAGCGCACACGTTAAACCGGGAAAATAGTTGGCTAGTATCTTACGAAATATGCGTTATTGACTTTGCAAAAGATCAGGATGAATTCCTGCTCCCTGTGCTCACTCAGGATGCAGACCTTGCCTTGAGATATCACTAGAACCTCCTGAGCATAGGTCATCCCAATTCGGCAAAAAAGTGCAGCCATCTTGTATGCGTGATATACGATTGGCAGATGAGTACCTAGGTACCTCCTCTTGCACTCCACAGCTGAACAAACAAGCTACAGCCTCAGGGAATGCCACCTGATAAAAGATGCAGGGCAGCTTGTCAATTATCGCGTACTTTCAAGTTCACCCCAGTTAGGATGCCGTTCCAGATCAGAAATAAAACTGAGCGCTTCAAGCTCCCTATATTTCCTGGTGTCCCTAATGTTTACTTTGGTACGCTTATGGCCTTCAAACTCCTGACCTAGTGCTAAATGCCGTCATTTCGCTAGCCGATCAGCTAGGCACTCAAGACACCAAAATTCCAAACCCCATCGTCGGGGCTTGGTTCCGTATGGAGAAGGGGCCTGTATCCACACCCCCATCGTACGAGTATGACGAGATTGGTGTTGTAGTTGAAGGTATCTATACTACTTGTTACCCATGCCCTAGAGATCTAATCATAGGCTGATGGTTTTCTAGGGGAGTTCAATATTCGCGACGAGACTGGCAACACGGCAACAGTAAAGGCAGGGGACCTATTATTCTTTCCTAGGGGGACAACCATTACCTTCTCGTCCGATACTTATGGGCTTGCTGTCAAGTGTCGGACGCAGACGCTGGCTAAATTATAGAGGCAACAGTGGATGATTCAGGACTCTTTTCGCACATTCAATCGCCGCACTAGAAGATTATGTCGCTGTCAATTTGCAAGAATGGCAGATGATATATGTCACACGGAATTTCTAATAGTAAAAGAAATCAAGTATATCCAAACATAGACCCATCGTACCCAGGTCTGGCCTGATACCCCGAAAATATATAAGCTCGTTGAGATCACGATCCAAATTCATCTTTTCTGGGCAAAGCAGACAACGTGCACCTCAAGCTAGGTAGAAACGGAGAGATCTATTAGCTCCAGTATCTTGACGTCTAGAAGCCTTATTGATTGTGCAATAGAGCGGCCCTTGCAAGCGGACATGCAGAAGCCATCGATACACCGTAGGTTCTGATAGAGAGGTGCCTTCATCTACTCTTGTGCTCTTTCTAGCGCGAGACTTGTTCTTATCGACATTCTGTAGCTTGCTGTATTACTTGATAGTTGGACCAGGCCGACCTGGTTGGGGCCGCCTCTACTCGCAACCCCCCTGGCCCGTAGGTGGTTGGCGGGTTGTCTGGCTATTGAACACGGCATATTCGAGACGCACTCAAGCTGTCGTCTAAAGTTTCCACGAAGTTGGGTATACTCGAGGGTAGAGATGTCCTACGTTCGTTGACACTGTTCTTGTCCTGCACTGCATTTGTTAGGCAGGCCGATACAACTGCTGTAGCACAGGGTTAATGTCGGCCGAGAAGGCTGTACCCTACAGGCTGCGGTTATGCGAGGCTTTATTGATCCATGCATATACCCTGCCCTATATAGCAGCCCAATAGGCTACTGTACTTCTGGTAGCTCTCTTAGCCCGGCTAATCCGGGCATTCGGCGTCGACGGCCTGCAGACAGCCTATGCGCGATTACTCTACGGCATCAGATGCCCATGCAGTGTGACCTACATAGTCTGAACTGGAATGATGAATAATGTATGATTTGTAAACGCGAGTATACATTGTCGATTTGATTCCATGACAATGGTGTTAAAGCGCAGTAAGGCTATAAAGACCATGATTTCTCCCGACGCCCATCATCAATCAACCCTCAGAGAGCGAAAATAAGAGTGAAGCGCGCATCCAGCAGGAATGGACACTCCTACCCCGCCAGCAACACCAAAAGGCCTCACCGGTCTAATTGAACGCCGGTATCAGGGCGGTCAATCCTTGCATATCTCCAATCAATCCGTCCCACAAACGCTCTCAACAATTCTCGAGCACCGGTCAATCCGCGCATTCCTGCCTACGCCACTTCCACTCGGGACACTTGAGACCCTTATTGCTGCCGGCCAAAGCGCTTCCACCTTCTCAATGCTGCAAACCTGGTCCGTCGTCGCAATCCAGGACCCGCAGCACAAAGACGCCGTCGCGCGAATCTCCGGAAACCAAGACTTCATACGACAAGCACCGCTATTCTTGATCTTCTGCGCGGATCTACACCGTCTTGCAAACGTGATAGACAAGTACAGAGCGGCCGGGAAGCCGCTCGAGAAGATCGATATGCTCATAGCAGGTGTCGTTGACGCCTCAATCGCGGCCGAAAATGTCGCTATCGCAGCTGAGTCGCTTGGCCTGGGAATCTGTATGGTCGGCGGAGTGAGAAATAACGCTGAGAGCTTGGTTGAACTACTTCATCTCCCCGAGAAGACGATTGGAATCGTCGGCTTGGCTGTTGGGTATGCGGACCCGGCAGCGCATGAGGATATCAAGCCGCGGCTGCCGATGAGGGAGATACTCCATTATGAAACCTGGGACAGCAACCAACAGCGGCAGGACGAGAATGTAGCGATGTTTGATGGCGTGCTGGGCAAGCACTACGCACTCCATTCGATGCTTGGTCGGAAACCATGGAGTAGATTCGCTGCTGAGTGGAATGCTGATGGCAGAATGGACGGGAGAGATCGTATGAGGGGATTGCTGGAGCGGCAGGGGTTCGGTCTGAATTAGATCTGTACAATGCTCTTTGGTATTTGCTAACTCTCATTATTTTTCGTGTAGATTATTGAAGCTTCCTACTCACTATGTATACAAGGCTCTGTTTAGACTTGGTTTATGCATTCCATCTCGTCGGTTTTCCCATCACTAAACACCTCTCTGTACGAGGCGGAGACTCTGGCTTGATTGAGTCTAGTTGTCACTTTAAACCCTGTGTGCTGGCCAGTGATTCAAAATAAAAAATTCCCATCCTCTTTGCTGGTGCTGTAGAGCAATCGGCGGGACTCACATTGACCCTAAAGCCAAAAAACGCATACAGCAAAGCCCGACTGAGACGCTTCTATATATCTCGAAGCAGACCTCGTTAAAAGGCACTTAGTAAAAATTTCTTTTTCGTCACGTAACCTATTGAGGAAAGGAAGCGGTGATAAGCTGCTGACTCTATGCCGTGTCGCCGACAAGTGAGATGTTCCTGCAAACCAGTACCTGCTCTAAAATGGATCATGCAAGCCGCTAATAGCAGTCATTCTTTCCCGGGCCCCTATTCCAACTTCCTGGCTTGATTACATGGTTACATAGATGGACCAGTTGGACACAGAGGGTCGCGCCTCTAGAGTTAGGCTCAGACATTAAGCGGAGAACACATATGTTTGGAGATGATATGGTTCGCTTAAACGTATATTCTGATTGTAGTAACTTTAACGTCGAAACCTGCGGGCTTTCGTGCCTTTAATTTTGCACGAGTTGCCTTGGAAGCTGAGCAATGTCTCCACACTAAAACTCACCCTGCACATCGGAAATTGCCCGGTACTGGCATGCTCCCCTGGAAAAGATATTCGCAGCAAACTTGATCAAGTTACCTTACGCTGGATCCTGAGTAAGCTGCTTGCTTTCCCGTCCCCTACTACAGTTACAGAGGGCAAATCCATATACAATAACAGCGTTATGGGTGACGGTTTCACAGATAGCGCAAAGCACAAAGAGCACTTAACATATTTTCGTCTTATAGGCTCGGACCCACCTTAGCATGACTAGCCAGTGAGACTGATGCACTATTATTATGTATGGCTACCTGTGGGTTACCTCTATGCAGCCATTCTGGCCAGAGACAGTAGCTGGTGAGACCGGGCTTTGACTGGGCTTTAACATGTTTAATGTCGATCTTAGATAATGATTTGTCTCGAACTATTGATTTGTCTTGAGCTACTGATTTGTTCAGTTAATGATGAATATACAGTTCATATTTTGTCACGTCGGTAATGGCGCTAGGTTTGTACTCTACAGACAATAATGCAAGACCCGCCTTGCTCATTGGCCTTGATCTTGCTGCACCGTAAGCGCTATATTTATCCTCGCACGGACTAAACACATTGAAGGCTATGCCAATCGAGGACAAAGGGTATGTGCTAGGAGTAGGAACGCGGTCTCGGCTCGTGAGCCTGCCCCAAGCAGCGAACGGACCCGTTCCGGCTTATTCTGCGTGTACCCGCCGGTCTGGAATAATCCTTCAGCTATTCTAGGCTTGGATATCTGGAATAGGAATAAGAAATGCTTCATTCTGACTTGCCGTGTTGGATTGGAGTTATTTATAGCACTGATAAACCGTAAGGCTGAGAAGGGCGCCCGCCTCCGCCGTCTGGGGTATGAACCCTACGTTTGTGTATTCTGTACGCAATTCTTCAGTCCTTCAACCTCAATCGCTCTGAATGCAACACGAAATTGAGACCTCCAGGGATCTTCCTCCAGATGTCTGACTCCGGAAGCTACCCCCGTGTTCGTCTGACGGGAAGTCCCCGATCGCGCTCTTTCAAGCGGATCCTGCAAGGCTGAAGGAGGACCACCCGGATGCAAAGGGGCTGTGCCACCGCATAGACGACCAACCAGGTCAGCCCAGACTCCCAACATTTAACTCGGCGTTCTTCCCATCTTCGCGACTTAGCGCCCGTTTCGTTCGTTTCATCTGCAACCGTTTTGCTGCCATCTGTTGGCCACGAGCTCCCCATGGCTCCGGCCGCAAAAGATTACCGCCTCCCTCCACTGCCCGAGTTTGTCTCGTCCTGGAATCCAGTCGATCTCGGCGACCGGTCGAATATTCGATACGAACATGCCCCGAATGATGACGAGGCGGACGACCAATCCGTCCGGCCTGTTGGGCTGGGGATCAGCCAGCCCGCCGGCCATTCGCGGTCAACGAGCTACGATACAACACAGACAACAGCAACAACACCTGATCCTGCTTCCTCACGGTTCGTAAACTCCGAGACAAGCCTCTTGGGCGAGCGCGAGCGGTCGCATTCGCGAGCGCAATCGCAATCGCAATCGCAATCGCATCTGGTCAAATGTCCAACTAAGAAGACGATCGTCCACCGTCGTTTATCCTGGGTGCCCGCCACGATCCTCGTGCTCGCCTTCTACTCGACCATCTTCTCGGGCATCTATCTCGTCGTTGCATTTATAAAACCTCGATATGGCCGATTCATCGGCGTTGATGGGAAACTGGCCGCGTCGACGGCCAGTCTGCTAAGCACGCTGTTCGCGAAGACCATCGAGCTGGCCTACGTGACGGTATGTGTCGCGTTCCTGGGGCAGGTACTCACACGACGGGCCATCACCAAGGGGTCGCGAGGAATCTCGATCTCTGATATGAGCATGCGCACTTGGATCATGCAGCCGGGGAGTCTGATCGTTCATTGGGAGTCTCTGCGCTACTCGGGATGGACGATCCTGGGTGCAATCACGCTGACGGCAACAGTGGTGGCGATGCTGTACACCACCGCTGCTGAGGCTCTGGGTAAATTGCTACGCTCCAACCTTACCTTTGAAGGGCTTACGTTGACAGAATAGTGACCCCGAAGCTGAAATGGGGCGCAGTCGAGGAGCGCGTCATCGTCGGCGACGTCTGGACCTCCTTCGCCAACGCCGACTACCTCGCAGAGAACTGCGAGACCCCTGTTGCAATCCAAGACGATCTCAAGTTCAGGAACACGACCTGTCTGAACATGCAGCACGCCGGCCAAGCCTATAATAACTACCAGTCCTTCATCAAAGAATGGGCGTCCATTGCCGAGGGCATTCAACCCAGCCCTACCGACGCCGCATCCCGACCCCGTCCTACCGGGTCTGTCTACGATAATACTACAGTCGAGGGCAGCTGGGTCGATAGAGTGAGCATAGCGGATCTGGCAGAGAAATACGGCCGCATCGTGCACAACGTTACCGCAGCGATGCCCCACGGCGGCGTTATTGGCGCAGCAAACCATCCAGACAACAAAATTATCCAGCCAAAGGATCAATCAGGAGAGGGCATGTACGAGCTGGAGGCGTCCGTCCCCTCGCCGGCAGTCAATGTCCTTTGCGCGGGCATGAACGCCACTGAGCTCGCACCGATCGTGTATAATGAGTGGCCCAACCACGGCAACTTCAACGCAGTCACCTGGACGACAAATGTGCCCGACGACGTCCCCAACACCGAGCACTGGCGCAACCGTACCGTCGTCGACGATATCTTCGAGTTTGGGCCAGACTATCCCGACCAGTACGCGCCTGTCTTCGGCAAGCTGCCGGAAGAGTATAATACCGTTGTCAATGTCACCTCGCCGTACAGTAACGGGGCCATCTTCCTGCTGGGCGCCAGCCCTAACGGCACAAAACCAGAGTACTTCCTTTGCAGGCTCAAAGCAAAGCAGTCCACCCGCTGCTCAACCCGTTACAAAGCCACAGCGACCGGGTCACACCTCTACACCATTTGTGACGAGAACCTGCCGCTGCAATACAACCTCCGCAATCCTGATGCCGTCGAGTCCTGGGCAAACGACTGGATGTATATAGCATCCGAATGGTCATTCACGCTCTCCTTGAACGCGGGCATCACAGATGGCGCGGCCGCAAACGCCCGATTGCTTATGCAGTTCGCCCCTACAGCGCGCACCTTGAATCCCAAGTTGCCAACCTTGAGTGAGGCCTTGGCGGTATTAGCAGGGAACACGCTGCTAATGGCCTCGGCCAATGCCCCCTTCGTCCCATTCTGGAACTACACAAACACCTACCCAAAAACCAACATCCTCAGGACCGCTGAAAAACAATACATCAATGCGACACTGCACGCAATCGAGTACGCTTCCGGCGGCACCCAGAAATGGCAGGGCGTCTTTTACCCAATCCTGCTCTTTGCATTCTTCACCAGCGCTCTATGTCTTGCATTTATGCTTCTGGAGATCCGAGGCAAGCAGATCACGGATTTCACAGAGCCACAGAATCTATTTGCCCTTGCGATGAACAGTCCGTCGACCACGAAGCTGCAGGGGGCTTGTGGATCCGGCCCGGCCGGGAAGCAGCTCGGAGAACGATGGTATGTGGCTATGGAGGAAGAAGACGAGCACTATTATATCAGGACCAAGGCGGAGGAGGGCACGCCCATGATCGGCAAGACTGTTTCAATGGTGGAGGTCGATATGGATGAAACCAAGCCTGGGGATAGTCCGGCAATGAGAGAGTACCGGAAACTCGCGATGAGGAAGAGCTGGCTTTCGGGTTTCTATTAATATGCAATGACGAATATCTGCAATTAGCGAGCGAATAGCAAGGTTAATGTACAACGCATAAGCATGGTATCTCACGGTGAAACATAGGCTAATCAACCAACAATATCTGCAATTCCAAACGCAATCTCCCCCTCGAAATAGCCCCCAAGAGACCGGAGCTTGACCTTGGGAAACCCCACTCCATCGCCGTGCGACTGCAATGTCTCCTTCCCGTCCTTTTCTTCCAGAGTATGCGCATATGCAAGACCCCATCTTCCCTTGAACGATGGCGTGATCTTCAACCACGGATTCTCCCGTCCATTCTCGGGATCGTCGGTCGCGATCACGGCGTCCTGAATACCTGGCGGCCATCGTGATTTCGCCAACGGTGGCTGGGCGATCGTTAACGGCGCAAGTCGCGGTAGGGGAAGTTTCGGCAGCGACGAGCTTTTCAGCAGGACTGTGAAGAAGGGCGTCTTTGGGTCCAAGGGTGCAGGAGAATTCTCGGGGTGGTACACCCGCAACGCGGTGTCTGCTCCGACGGGCGTGAACTCGAAGCGCGCGCGGTGTTTGGGAATATCTAGCACAAACGATTATATCAGCACCTACTACGGGGTATACCCTCTTGGTGGAGGTCAGAGGGTATTCGTACTCCAATTCCTTCTCCCATTCCAGACACTCGCATCCGTCGAAACATAAATACTGCTGATCCTTATCTCCTTTCCCGTCTCTGTATTCGCCGCTCTACCCGGGATGAAAGCCAACTCGTCATACGGCCCGACGTCGGTTTCTTCGTATCTGACAATCATGACGGCTTTCAACCATGTTTCCTGGAATTGCGAGGTGCCGTCGCTGAGCCGTTGCAGAGCGGAGGCATGGATAGTCTCGAAGGGGTGGTATGCCCCTGCTGGGAGGACGGACTGGAGCACTTCGGGGCTGTTGTTTGGGTTCTGCGAGCTGGCTTCTAGAGGCACGTTTGGGGAGCTGGAGGTGTACAGGAACGTCCAGGACCTGGCGCGCAGGGTCCAGGGCGGCGGGGAGATGGGAATGGGGATTGCGGACCCGGTATCGGGGGGGAGGGAGCCTGGTTTGTCGGGACTCGGCGGCGGCGGGATGAAGGGTGCCATCCTCAGATGAAGATATCGGTGACACTAGAAGTCGATTCCAACGGAATAAGGAGTTGATAAAGAGGTTGAGCTCCTTTAAATGGCGTGACAGTTTCGCCCGCATCCCGGCGAAGCACGGGAAAATCTGCCCAGCCGCCGCATGGCTTCTTCGGCTTCGATTGTATATCACTAGCCTCCTGTCTCATCTTTCACGGATCATAGCAGAGGACTGCTATATTCAATTCATAAATGTGAGGATCTGCCCAGAGGCCGATGGATTGGGGCAGCTCACTCCTCGGTTCTCGATTCTCGGCCCGAATTGCTGGCGGAGTGGGCTAAGCAAATATAAAGTACTGGCGCCGCTAATCAGAGACAGTCCAGAGGAGCTGAATCATGCCCGCGAGCTTCATCCTTGAAGCAAAACCATTTAAAAAAAAAAAAAAAAAAAAAAAAAAAATATTCTCGAGAGTCCGTTGAGAAAGCATATTCACCAGCACCAGCAGATTGTGCGTGAAACGGTCTAGGTTCCTACAAAGTACCTCTTGGTAATTATGATCGGCCCTGTCTGGCTTAGCCTACTCTGATTGGCTGGAAAATTGTTTTTCCTATCAACGTTCTGCCTGTACACAGTTTAGGATTACCTGTCCGATCCCGGAAGGGGCCCACTGCTTTGGAGTAATTAAAATAAAACTAAAAAAAATAGTAAAATAAAAGCTGCGGCAGGTGCGGCCAAGATTCTTGGAGCTGGAATGAATCCAAGCCGATCTATAGGGTGAGGCTTGTTTAGCAGATCTACCGTTCGATTCAGCTGTTTTAGAGAAAACAGCACTTTTCTGAGCTTCTCGCGGGGACTATCGTTAGGTCCATTGCTTGAACTTTGGCTTGATTGGACTTGGGCTTGATTTGCCATCATGAGGAGAACTTATGCCGCGTCGCTTGCTGCGGCCGGGCTGGCTACTGCAATTCCTCATGCGTCTCCGTCTGTCCCAGCATCCGCCCCGACGGGAGCTAGCTATGCATCAGGATTCGACATGACCAGGAGCTGGGCCAATCTCAGCCCCTATAAGGATGTAGACAGCTTTGGGGTCCCCAAGGGTGTCCCCAAAGGCTGCGAGCTGTCCCAAGTTCACGTACTGCACCGCCATGCCGAGCGATACCCTACGGGCTATCCTCTGGATGGTGAAGGTATGGAAGATTTCGCGACGAAGCTGGCCAATTATACCAAGACCCATTCGGCCAAGAGGCCCGTGGCCACGGGCCCCTTGAGCTTCCTGAATGACTGGGAGTATCTTCTGGGTGAAGACACGCTTATGGTGACTGGCGCTGCAACCGAAGCCACCTCGGGTGCAGACTTTTGGATCAAGTACGGCAGACTGCTTTACCGACCTGACCGTGACCATGTGGCTGCTTGGGATGAGTCGTTGAATGTGTATCCAAATGGCACTGCTCGTCCCAAGCCTGTCTTCCGCACTACTTCTCAGGCCCGGATTCTGGAGAGTGCGCGTTGGTGGCTCAGTAAGTCAAGCCTCATTCTTTGAAGCTCTCTAATTATTTTATTTTTATTTTTATTTTTATTATTTTTTATTTTTTTCGAATCTAGCTAATTGCTAATTGCTAATTGCTATATGCTGATGGCTGATGACTTCAGGTGGCTTCTTCGGGAACAGTGGCGGCAACAGCTCCTATGAGCAATACGATCTTGTAGTCATCCCCGAGGAATCTGGCTCTAACAATACTCTTGCTTCGTATGAATCGTGTCCCGGTGACATGACGGAAGGGTGAGAAAGCGTTGTTCCAAGGAATGAGATTAATGAGATTAGACGCTGACTGGACGCGTCTTAGTGATGATGATGCATATGTATTCATCCCGCGGTATACAAAAGATGCTGTTGCTCGTTTATCGGCCTACCTTCCCAGCGACTTCAACCTGACTGCCTTTGATATCCTGGCCATGCAGAACCTGTGCGCTTATGAGTACACCAGCTTCGGCGCCTCGGCATTCTGCAATCTCTTTACCGAACAGGAATGGAAGGACTTTGCCTACAACGTAGATATCCAGTACTACGGCGATTACGCCTACGGCTCCCCTACTGGCCGTGCTCAGGGCATCGGCTACGTCCTCGAGCTAGCCGCGAGACTGCAGAACCAGCTTATTACCACCAGCGACACCAGCATCAACGCCACCCTCGATGACAATACCGCCACGTTCCCCCTAGACCAGCCGTTCTACATGGACATGTCCCACGACGACATCATCCTCTCCGTGATTTCCGCGCTGGGGCTCCAATATTTCAAGTTCGGCCCTCATGGCGTTCCAGGGAACGTTGACCATGCTCCCAATCGCACCTTCAGCCTCAGCGAGATGACTCCCTTTGGCGCCCGCATGATGTCTGAGGTCTGGACGTGCCCGGCAAATACCTCCTTTACTTCCTTGGACCCGGTACTCTATGCGAATCCCCTCCTAGAGTCTGCTGGTACCAGTACTTCCAAGTACATCCGCTTCCTCTTAAACGGCGCCCCCCTTCCTTTGAATGGCCTGGTTGGCTGTGAGCACGCGGTGAATGGCTTTTGTCCTCTGGAAGGGTTCCTAAGCGGGGTTCCAACTCTGAAGGAGCTCGCGCAGTACCAGAGGGCTTGCTTTGGCGAATACCCTACTGGCGAACAGGTTGGTGATGGTGCTCCTCCTCCGGCTTAGACTCTCATCAGCAGCTGTTATTTCCCTTTCTTTCTTGGGAGGGGAATTAGAAGAGCTCCTGGAAAGACTCGAATGTTGTATACTAGGGGTCTACTCGAGCGGGTAGCTTGCTTGACCATCTCCAGAGTCGATATTGAGACCTACTCTATAAATGCATAATAAACTAGATATGCTGCAGATCATAATTCTTACTGGTGGCACTTTCTTCACTATGTCTTCAACTAAAGGAGGTGTCAATCACGGTAACGCCGGCCAGTAGGCCCGCCCGCCCTGAATCAACTATTCTGGTTGGATTTCCTCTAGTTAGTAGCGAATGCCGTGACTTATGTGAGATATTTCTGTACTTCCTATACTATTTTTGCATTTGCTCCCTTCGCGCTCACCAAGCATGAGACCGCTGAGAGTAACGTGGCTACGCTTGGTTGGGGCGCTTACATCCTTGCTAAAAAGGATTAGCATAAACCAGAGCCTGGTTTGACGCAGAGCTCTCATCCTGGCTACCTGCATATGATTGGCTTAACATGCTCTCTTTTAGGAGCGGGCTCGTGCAAGCGCTTAGCTATAATAAACGGTTCTGGCGCCTGATCGAGAAACCCAAAGGGTATCCATGTCTTCTACCTACATAGCTGTTGGGAAAATCGCAAGGACAAATATTTGCATATAAGCTGCAGTCCATTCTTTCTTCTTGGGTCATGTCTAGCGATGCCTGATCTCCAAATGTACACCGTTGGCTGGATCTGCGCCTCCTCAACTGACTACGCGGCCGCCAAAGCCCTCCTCAGAACACCCGATTTTTGAAAGGCCTGCTTCAAGAGATAACAATATCTACACACTCGGCAAGGTTGCAAAGCATAATGTTGTGATCACGGCACTCCCCGACGGGAAACATGGTCTCTCGGAAACAGCTTGCCTGGGACGGGACATGATGCATACCTTCCCGAATACAAAGACTGGGCTATCGGTCGGCGTTGCCGGAGGAGTTCCTGGTCCAAGAAAAGATATACGATTTGGCGATGTGGTTGTCGGTACAGAAGTGTTTCAGTATAGTGCTGGGGCGGCGGTGCAGGACAAGAGTTTCTTGTATTGCAAAGAGGTAAATCAGCCGCCGACGGTTTTACAGAGGGCAATCAATGCGCTCAAGGCGAGACATAGAATGCTGGGGAATCCTATTCATTCAAGCGTGGTCCGCACCATTGAGCGGTATCCGCATATGAAAGACGAGTTTAGACAGCCGGATCTAAATAGCGATAAACTATTCAAGCCAAATATAACGCACCAACTCCTCTGTGATGACGCCCCGAGGTGCTGCGCGGATACAGGCTCGTCAGTCTTGATCGAACGCCCTGATCGATCAGAGTGACTGGACGACCCAATGATCCACTACGGTGCCATTGGCCAGGCAACACTATGATGGAGAACCTTTTCTGGCGAGATGAGCTTGCGAGCAAGACCGACATACTATGCTTCGATACGGGAGCTGCTGGTTTAATGGACCAATTTCCTTGTCTGGTTATACGTGGTATATCCGACTATGCGGATTCGCACAGCACCGACGAGTGGCGGAGGTATGCTGCTATGACGGCTGCTGCCTATGGGAACGACCTGCTCAGTATCCTACCGGCTATCAGGGTTGAAGCCGAGATAGAGATCGGTGAGGTCTTGGATGGCTTACGAATGACGACTACAGCGTGCAGCAAAATGATAACTTGGAACTGCGCGAGCCTGGGACTGGCGAATGGTTCCTCAAGACACGGAGTTTGAGGACTGGGTGGAGAGTCCTGGCAAACTCTTTTTCTGTCCTGGTATCGCCTGTTCAGGGAAGACTACCATTGCATCTATTGTTGTCGATTACCTCCAAGGAGAGTACGAGAACGATCCAAACGTCGGCGTCGCCTATATCTACTTCAACCACGTGCGCCGTGAAAAGCAGACAATACGCCATTTGCTGGCCAGACTGCTGAGACAGCTATCTGAAAACACAACCCACCTACACGATTCTATGAGGAATCTATACCGGAAGCATAGAAAGGGAAGAAAAAGGCCGTCAGTTGATGCTCTAGTACAAGGCTTGGAAGAGTCAGCTGGCCTGCAATCACGACAGTTCATTGCCGTTGACGCACTGGATGAGTGTCAAACCGCCGATGGATGCCGTGAGCAATTTCTGTCTGTTATACTATCACTCCAAGCAAAACACGGCGTCAATATACTAGTTACGTCGAGAGAGCTGCCTGACATCACTCGCCGATTTAACGAAAGCACAGCGCTCGAAATACGCGCAAGAGAGGAAGGCATCGCAGCATACGTCGACGCGCCCATATCGATGTCAGCCATACTTACCGAGAGATGATAAAGATGAAAATTGCCATGATAGCCAATGGCATGTATGTTGTCCATATCAAGCATCACAATGCTTCCCGTCATCTAACACAAGAGCTAATATTAAACTTCCACAGATTTCGTCTGGCGCGGCTGTATTATGATATGATAAGCATGCAGAAGACGCCGTGGCAACTGAGAAATGCATTAAGCCCAGGCCATCCCAAGATGGCGAGGGTACAGTCACTGGTACATGAGGGGAGCTTGGGCACATGATATAAGGAGAATAACAGCGGCGCCTGGGTCCGATCCAGCGTCTGCAGAAATAGCGAGAACAATTTTTCTATTGATAACCTGTTCGCAGCAGGAACTCACGGTTCCGAAAATGCAGCGTGCGCTGGCAGTCATTACTGGGTCTGTTGATGAGGTCGAAGAAAATGTCCTGGAACTCGATGACATGCTTTCCGCTTGCGGGGGGCTCGTTAGAGCAGAATCTAGTAAGGAAAGCAGCACAGCTCGACTTACCCTCATTCATCATACATTACGTGAGTACCCAAATCTCACGCAAGATACATGGTTTCCAGACGCACACGGTTTGCTGGCAGCCACCTGCCTTGAATACCTTCTTTCAGACGCTTCGCCAACGGGACCTTGTACCAGCGAGGGGGAACCCAAGGAGGGGCTCAAATCGGACGCATTCTATGAGTATGCGGCACGTAGCTGGGAGTATCATGTGCGAAAAGCTGGTGTAACGGAATGCGCGGGTGGTATAGCGCCAGCTGCAGCCCAAGCGAGAAAGCTAGCTCTATCACTACTGCGGAACAAAATGAGAAGAGCTGCTGCTGAACAGGCTTTTACGGCTGCCCAAAAAGCATCCAGTCACTACCACAATGAACCACCTGGAGAAGTCGCAGGCCTGCATCTTGCGGCGCCATTTGGCGTTACGGAATCCGTGGCAAAATACCTGGATAGTGGAGTCAGTCGGAATGTCCGGGACTCACACTGTCGGACACCACAGCTACTAGCTGTGGAGAATGTTCATGGAGCAATGGCTTCGCTGTCACTTGTTGGGGACGGAGTTGATGTGGAAGATAGGGATCGCAATGGTAGAACGCCGGTCGGCGCGACAGCTAGCGATGGTCATTGTGAGATTGTGAGAGGTGTGGAACAGAAGCTTACGTTTGACAGCGAGAGCGACAGTATTGTCGTTGTGTCGGCGGAGGACGAAAGCTGCGGTAGTTAAGAGAGGCATTGAGGCGGCAATCTGTCTTGATACCTATACTTAGAGTGGATGTATAAGAGACGGACGAAGCGTGTACGATAGATAACGTCTGAAGGGCCCAGAATGAACTTCAGGCCTGAGTTGTAGTTTTATAGTTTTGTTTGGACGAACAAAAATTGCATTAATCTAGTTTAAATGTTGTTGAGCTATACATATAGCACCTGGCCTAGCCCGTAACAAGATAGGAGGCTTCTATGCAAGGAATAAGGATTCGAAGCATCAAGCGCGAAGCAATGCAAGCATGAGGTGGCTCGTGAGCACGATGCGCTCAGAAGACCATACCCTTGACCTGCGCAATCTTGCCGACATTGATGTTCCGAATCATGATGGTCCAGACGAAGCACAGAGACATGATACCCACACCAGCGGCCAGCATCCTCGTCTGGGCATACCCATATGCTTTCTGAATAGCAAGCCTAGTGGGAGTCCCAACCGCATAGCTCTTCTGGGTAGCTAAGTCTTCATAGATCATATCGAGATTAGGCATCGCTGACTCGGGCAAGTACCGAATAAGCGCCTTGCGGAAGGTATTTGTCCAGATGCTGCCGGAGATGGTGTTGCCCATGGCGCCGCCGATAGTACCGACCACGTTCAAGATCGCCAGGACCGTCGCAATGTGCTGGTGGTCCACGGCGGCCAGAATAGCCAGCTGCTCGATGATGATGAAGATCGACCCGCCGATAGAGATGAAGATCTGGCACATCACCAAGTAACCGACAGTCTGGTTCGGACGGCGGAAGTAGATCATCAGCCCCTGGGCGAAGATGTACAGCGGGACGGCAATGTAAAGAAGCCACTTGAAGCGGCCTGTCTTGCGGATCAGGAACCCGACGCCGAAGAGAAGGACGCCCGAGACGACGTCAAACGTGTTGCTGACGTATCCAGATTCGGCGAGGGTCAGGTTATTCACGATCTGAAGGAAGGATGTGAAGTAGTTGGCCCAGCAATAGTAGGAGATCTGGTAGGTGGCGTCGAGCAAGCAGGCGCCGACGACGGTGCGGTTCCACAGGAAGCTGAATTTGAGCATGGGCACGGGAGCAATATAGGCCTCGTGCAGGATGAAGATTCCCAGCATAACAACGCCCACGACGATCATCGCGATGATGTACCCGGTTCCCCAGCCGTTGGGGGCGCTGTCGGCGATATCGAAGGGGAGGAAGAAGATGACCAGGCCGGCAGAGAAGACAAACATGCCGAAGGCTACAGAACTGATCAGTAAACATTCTTCCCCTACACCGAACCTAGAAAAGAGCTGAAAAGAGCTGGGAGAAAAGCATACCGTCAAACTCAATGATATAATGCCAGACACTCTGCAGGAAGGTGCGCCCGCTGGACTCCCTAGCAAGAACGCCGCGGTTCTTGGCTTTCTTCAAATTCAACTTGAAGAGGACGTACAGCGGCGCCGCGGTGATGGGGAACACGATACTGAAGACACCGAAACCCCAGCGCCATCCGTACAGCGCATAGAAGTCCTCGGAGGCCTTCGGGCCAGCGAAAGCAGTGATGATGTAGGGGGACGACGTGAACGCGTAGGCGAGGGCTCGGTTCTTGAGCTTGGAGGAGTCGGCGGTGATGACATCGATACAGTAGGTCATGCCGCTGAATCCGATGGTATAGAAGACCTTTCATATCTCATGAGAATGACGCGTGGACTAACAATTAAGGAGACATACATAAGCAGCGCAGAAAGTCGCCAGGTTGTGGCAAGCGGCCATGATGACCATGCCCAGCGTCGCGAGGATGGTCATGAACAGGAACCCCTCGGCACGACCCCAGACATCGAGGATCTTGGACAGCGGGATGAAGACTGCTGCCGAAAAGCAGTCGCCCACGACGTAGATGGTCGTCAGGAGCGAGTGCGATTCAAAGTCGGAAGTCACGTAGGGAAGCAGGTTATTGATGATGGAGGACTGGAAGGCGTTGACGAAGTAGAGGCACCAGATACTACACACAAAGCATTAATATCAATGACTTTTACTCTTCTCGTTTTCCTAAGGAAGAGAGAAAAAAGGGTGGTGAGTATACTTGATGAAAACGGCAATCAGCGACGCCTTGCTCCAGGTCAAGGTGACAGCCTCGACCTCGTGCACACCACGCTGCACGTCCTCGGTCGGGATCTCGTCCTGGGGGTTTGCGACAGCATCTTCAGCACCCCGACCGGCTTCAGGAGAGACTTCGGGCTTGTCTGCAGTGGTCGCGGCGACGGGAACCTCAGCGGTCGAGTCGTCTGTGGCGCGGCGCTGGAACGCCGCACGAAGCCTGGCCCTGACTGGCATTTTCTCTGGCGACGATCCGGGATCTGATAAGATTCAGATTCAGATTTCAGACGTGAGCAAGAGGCAAGGCCGGGTGGAGGGGCCCTTATAGCGGCCGAGCAACGGGCGCCGGTTCCCAGTTCACTAGCTACAGCACGACGATTCGACCGGAGATCCACCAGCGCAGGACGCTCCGAAGTCGGCTGGGGCAGGCTAAAGCAAGGACTGCGTAATGAGATCCGGGCGGAGTGGGCTGACATGGGGGTCCTGAAGCCATCACGGGTTTTTATTTGTCTAGATATTGATCGTGGCTAACTATCTACAGCGTCAAGTCCGCCGAGAATCCCCACCTCGGACACATGGATTTCTGCAGATAATCTAATCAGATGCGCTTTTCCACGGCGCGTGGGATCGTAAACGTTGGGAGGCCCCGGCTATGAGTCCGTTGGGTGAGGAGAGCCGGCTGCATCATACCATAGGCCCGTTGGCGCCAGCAATCCCCACACTGGCAGAGGATCGGGGCAGTTAGGAAGTCGACAGCTGACCTCGCTTAGATTATCCACACTGGACGTGGACAAGGTGCGTCTACCGGAGGACAACAGTGCAATAGACAGCCCACCCTGCTCCCTGCGTCTTTAACCCTACGTTGCCTGCGTATGAAGAAGGATGGAAGATGGATGGATGGAAGATGGGGATAGGCGGAGATCACAGTCTAAGGACCAAGAGGCAGATCATCGCCCTTGATCAGCATGAACAGGATCCCAACTGTACTTGATCTAATTGACTTTTCGTGAGCGAACGTGGAACGGCAGGGATGAAACATAGGCTCGAGGGATCAGATAAGATGAAAATTCTGCAGTGGAGCATCTTGGTGGGCCCGCCTGGCTGCTAAGGACCCAAGCATGGCAAGCATGGGCCAAGCACCCAGCAAAAAACCCGATGCAGGCTTGACTACGAGAAGCCTGCGGCCAAGCAGTGCGTGCGTCAGATGGCCGTCTTGGATGCAGGGGAAGCATTAGCATCCCACGCGACAGGACTTCTGACAGGCTTGTCCTACGTATCGTATATTTTGTTACCAAATCACGATTTTAATTCATGGTGCCGAGCCAGACGCGCCTATTTTTGTTCTTTTTCCATTCCATTTTAACTTTCTTTTTTTCCGATTAGCAGGATGCTTCACGCTGGTTTGCTAGCTGACTGGCCATTCGTATCTCATACTTTCCTATCTCCGCGTATGGTCTTGGCTGGAATACGTAATGCGGCACGTGGGGATAACTCTCCGATTAATTCCGCCAGATTATGTAATTAACAGCATAATGAAGCATATAGAGCATAAATCTCGTGACGAGTGACCAGTGACAGTGACAGTGACTAGTGTCTAGTCTCTAGCGTCTACTTGGAGAAGTGTCTATATTAGAGGCAGCATGCATTCGAGCGTAGTGTTTGGGTACTTTCTGATCACCAGTTTATCAGAATGTCAGATTGAAGCTGTGACACTGGTCGGCTGTTTACTCCAATTTTAATTGACCTGTGGTGGGCCTGATCCATGCCATCTGGTCTAGAACATTTCTTGGGAGACGATCGATAGTTTGCGCCACAGAAGACTGTTGCCGAGTGAGCTCATTGTTTCTATTGCGTTTCTGCCGGAACCGGGCCTTGAGCGATATCGATGGCAGCCACGTCGGGTGGAAGGGGGGACCGGGGGAGGGGATGAAAAGACAATTACCAATCGTCAACAAATCCTTGACCATTCAAGGTTGGAACAGAGGAGCAGGTGAGGGATAAAGTTTGTTATTCACAATCTATAAGTTGGTGAACCCAATCCAATATAAGTTTGAAGCTCGCCAACGGACTGGGAGAGGGATCTGAATCCTAGCGCTGCAAAGTCGCCAGCAGCCTTGCGCAGCGCCATCAGCTCGACTAGTGCTGGCCCACTGTATGCGCCTTCAATATCGCCAATCCACTATGCTTCACCATTGTCCGGGAAAGCGCGGTGACAACGCTAGTAGCCCAACCTAAGAACGATTATTGGCATGCACTGATGCTCAGTCCGCGTTTTGCATTATCCTTGGTATCATCTAACATCCCTCTATCATCCCTCTAGCATTATCCTCGAGCGTCAAAGAGGGGTGGACGGTCGTACCCGCAATGCCTTGGTCACCAATCATTCTCCCCAATGCCTGCGTAAGAACTTCCATCATGGACCATCGTAATCCCCTTCCGGGCAGATCCTGATCTGCCCTCGGCTGCAACACACCCTCATCCATAGGCGTTCGCATCGCTCACGGACAGATCGCGTTAACAGACGCGTGGAGCTGCGACTTGGCTTGTTGCCTGATCTTGCGCAAGAAACCGCGGCTGCCGAAGTCGAGGCTGTATAGGCCGTGTTGTGCTTGTCGTCAACATACCCGACCATCAAGAAGACGCTCTTGCACAATCTCTATAGGCCGGTCGACGACGGGAGCCGCAAGAGGCAGCGCCCTCGTCGCTGGATAGAACACCTTGAGATTGACTTCGGTGGAGCCCAAACTTGGCACCGTAAGTGGTGGGCCGTTCAGACTGATTTCTGCAGCGACACCGGGTCGCAAGATCCCCAGTTACATCCACCCCGGCGAAATGCAGCGACTGCACCAAGGGTCCTGGTGGGAGAGAACGCCAACGCATGGAACGCTTTGGCTTGCGATTCCCGCTCGGTGATATTGCAGTGCACCAACTGGGCCCTCTGGCCCTGGGAGGAGAGCTCGGCTGCAATTGCAGTGTCGTCCTGGACATCGGCAATCGTCGATAGTGACCACTGGCCGGATGTGGCGAGATACCTGGTTGCGCTGAGGTCAAGGCCGGATGCGCGGCCGTGATCGGGACGGACAGGCCTTCGAGCGTCGAGGGCAGATTGGCGGAAGTGGGGTGGTTGTCATACTGGTCGTTCGTCAGGACAGGTGGCGTTGACTGTTGATCCACCGGGAAAAAAATGACGATTGGCAGAGTGTATATAACTCCAGAGCCGCCAAGGAGGCTAAATTGCGATTCGTTAAGCCCCGCAGTCAGCATTTTGATCAGTCTAGTGGCCACGCAGGTTCACCGTCTGCATGCAGTCTCAGCCAATTCAGTCTTTCCATAGAAGTGGCACGGCGTCGATGAAAGACTCAGCTCCTTCTCCCTATAGTCCCTGTAGCCTCAAGGACCCAACTGCTGGCAGCCTAGCTCTACGCGTACTTAGCTTACCGTTAGCATACTGAGCAGGTTTCTGCCAACATTTGACATCAAACGAGGACAAGCTCGTAGGCGTGGTAGCCGGCTAAAGGCCAACCGGCCGAAGCTCGGTAGCTGGCTGACTGAAACTCAGGGACATCTAGAGTCAAGGTTGCTGGCAAATGATAACTATGATTGAGATCAAGGCCCTCAATGTGTGGGTCTTGTGCTGGATGGGAGATGTGGCGTCAATGGGCAGATCTGAGGAATTCTTCGCGAGAAAATAAGAAGCCGTTGTGACATGAGTGCATCGGGCCTGAGGATGCTGCTATATAGCCAGATAGGCTGCCAGTGTCATCTCGATAGACTGTCAATGAGAGGTCGTATAATCACATGCTTCTATATAAGTAAACGGTGGCGCACCAGACTTGTTGAACCCTAGAAACTGTGATTCTGCTCGCCCCAAAGGTGGAACCCGCTTGAACTACATCGTCATATCAATCTCAACAGAAATTTACTTTATCGTCTTGTCAAGGTTTCCCGCGTCGTTGAATATTCGAGGACGCCGGCCAAATGGAAATACTTGTTAAGCAAGCTAGTGGAGTTCTCGGTCGAGAATGGCTCAACAAAACCCTGTGGTTCCGCCAGAGAAGCTCGTGATGGAATAAACAGCTATTAAATGGTTGAAGCAGTAAATTCTCGAGGTCATGAATGTTGTACTGAGCTTAAGGATGATATCCTGTTCCTGTTGCATAAATTCTATACCACAACAGAATCCGGCTGAGTAATCTGGGGAAAGTCTTTACAGTTTACGCAGCAAAAGAGAGAAATCTAGCTAAATGTTTCCTTCCCTCCACTTTTTTCTCTTTTTGATAATAAACCACAAAAACCTAATACAGCACAAGGTTGTAGACGCTTTTCAAATAGCTTCCGTAAGTCATTATACTTTTCTACAGTATAGCAGACTCTATAGATTCAACTATGCTTTAGCATCTTTTCTCAGAGTTAAAAGCGTTTATAGAGGCCTGGTTGATGAAAGTCAACAGATCTGAAATGGTCAGCTCTACTCCTCCCGCAAGCTAGCCGTCCAACTGCTTGGTAATCTGGCTGGGCCAATTTTTTTGCAAGTTTTTTGAATAAGCTTTGTACGCCTTTCGTATGGCCTGCTATTCCAACGACCGGCAATATCCCATGGCAGCTTCGGGTTTAGAGGTTACCCATACTTTACCATGTACTGAAGCTTAGCGGTGGTGCCGATAGGCGGACTTGACCCTCCTAGTTATGGTGGCAGACATATATTGATGGAATATTAAGGTGCGACCAACCTCTCCCTTAGAGACTGTTCCCGTTGGCTCAATAAACAAGCTCCCACTGGGTACGTTCAGGGCACTATCATGACCGCCATTTCTCCACCGGATTCACATGGTTACCTTATTCTAGTTAGAGGCCGGCTTATTAGCTTGCAAGTCCGTCCTGTCGCAAGGTTTACCAACACCAGTAGGCTCCAGAGGCATAAGCTGTCTCCACGTCACACTCAAACATAGTCCCAGCTAGGTGGCTTTCCAGCCCTCACCTCGTTATCAACCAGTGTCACATTTAGCGAGCTTCGTTTTAGCTATTGAGGCACTCCCTTTTATCAATGGACCTTGATCTCGGCGCTCCGTATCGAGCAGAACCGCCTGCCCCTTGTTATCCATCCTTACTGATATCTGCCTCAAAAATTGAGACCAGTGCCCGTTTGGCAGGCTGTCGTTGTTTGCCACGGTTGCATCGACTTCAGGCCAAGATTGGAAGTTCGAGATCCTTTGTCTCACAAGTCAATGATATGTTTGCTATGTACGGTTCCAACGTCTAGCCCGGATTAGGCTTGGTGCGAGCTGCACAATTCTACATCTCTTTGTCTGGAAAGCAGAAGTACTGATGCCACTGTACCGCTTAAGGCATCATCCTTGTCGTCCAAGAGGCAGATAAGCCTGAAAAAGGGCTACCATCTGCGACATGAGTCATAATGCAGCAGAGGAACCATTGGAGGAACTTCTGTCCAAAGGATGGATGTTTGAGCATGGCGTTTGGAACTGGACGAGTTGACAAAATAGCAGAAACACGTTCTGTCTTACAGATAGGTAGAAAGCCTGACAGGCGATCATCTGCAGTTGAAGCTGGCTCCCTCGGGACTTGGTCGGGCGCGGCCGGGATAATCATGTCCGGGAGGCTTCGGAGTTACTTGATGGAGTGTGAAGGCTCGGACATAACCCCTGGAAATATCCCAAAGAGGTTAATTCCCGACAAGTCCGAGCGATATCGAAAAACAAAGAAAGGAAGGACTGCCTATATATTGGCTGCGCACAGAAGGAAATACCGAGGACATCCCTGTTCTTGACAAGCCGATCGAGTCTTGCGTCTTGGCATCGTCTCCCTGTCTTCACTCTCTTCATTCTTCATTGTCTCACAAAATGGGCGACCGACTACAACCAGTCGACCAGCAGGTCGTGACCGAAAAGAACCCTAACAATAATGACCAAGAGCCTACACCAAAGACGTCGACGGATCAGCTCCCCAAGGGCCCGATCGGTCCCAGTCCTCCTCCCAATGGCGGACTCGTGGCCTGGCTGCACGTCGTCGCCGGCTTCATGCTGTTCTTCAACACCTGGGGGCTGCTCAACACTTTCGGCGTCTTCCAGACATACTACGAATCTGGGGCTCTCTTCCGTCGGAGCTCCTCAGATATCTCGTGGATCGGATCAGTCCAGGCTTTCATGCTTCTGCTCGTCGGCTTCATCACAGGGCCCATCTATGACCGGGGGTACCTTCGCACGCTGCTGACTGTGGGCAGCTTCGGTATCGTCTTCGGCACCATGATGCTCAGTCTCTGCAAGGAGTACTGGCAGGTCCTGCTGGCGCAGGGCTTCTGCGTCGGGATCGGTGCTGGATGCCTATTTGTCCCGTGCGTCTCGATCCTGCCAACATACTTCTCTTCCAAACTAGGCGCCGCGCTCGGTCTCGCCGTCTCGGGCTCCTCTCTCGGCGGGATCATCTATCCCATCGTCCTCAATCGCCTCCTCGGCCCCCTTGGCTTTGGCTGGGCCGTCCGAGTGATTGGTTTCATTGCCCTCGGCACCCTCCTCCTCCCCATCGTCATTATGAAGCAGCGCGTCAAACCACCCAAGGCCCGCGCCCTGATAGACTGGACTGCGTTCACCGACATCCCGTTCATGACGCTCGTCATCGCCGGTCTCGTCGCCTTCATGGGTCTTTTCACGCTGCTATTCTACATCTCCTACGTCGCCTCTGCGCGCCACCTCACCTCCAACGACATGGCCTTCTACCTCGTCCCTATCCTTAACGCCGCCTCCTGTTTCGGACGTACAATCCCCACTGCTATGGCCGACAAGTTCGGGCCCTTCAACCTGATTGGGCCCTTTTGCATGGTGGTTGGCGTCTTGATCCTCTGCATGATGGCTGTCGTCAACGAAGCCGGGATCATTGTTATTGCCGTTTTCGCCGGATTCTTCAGCGGCGCCTTGATCGGTCTCCCGCCTCTGTGCTTTGTCGCGCTCACAAAGGATAAGAGTAAGATTGGGACGAGGCTTGGGATGGGCTTTGGTATGATGGCGTTTGGAGTGCTGGCGGGAGGCCCCGGGGCGGGTGATATTTTGGGCGATACTCAGGATCTGGATTGGAACGGGGTCTGGATATTCGGTGGCGCTAGTTGTCTTGTTGCGGCAGCGATCTTTGCGGGCTTGAGGGTTTCCCAATATGGATTCAAGCTGCGCGTGAAAGCGTAGTTGTTATTGTCAGGTTCTCATGTTTCGCATGTATGATAGCGTATGCTTTAGAGATACTGCATTATAGAGGATACCTAGATAATGATAATGTCGCTATTCCCCTCTCATAAACATTGTCAAAGAGGTCGTCTTTACTATTGAACCTATTGGTTATCGGTGTAGTCGCCGTCTAGCCTATACCGTCCTTATCTAGCGCGATTGGGAGGGTGCGTAACGATATCCCCTTGATTTACATATAAATATATAACTGACCCGCGAAGAACATGGTCAACCATTTACGCAAAACCCATCGCTTAACTAGGACCTATACCTAGTAAACCAGATTATCTCCTTATGAAATAGTTATTCAAGCCAGACTGAAATTTTCAGTCACAAAAGTCGAACTGAAAAAGTAGCTTGAACAAGGCTCAGTAAAAAACGCTTTGAATAGAACCAATATTTTCCACTGAAAACCCAACAATAAGCTTTATTTACTGAGAGCTATATGCATAAACTGGCAGTCGTAAGATTTGCTATTGAGGAGCTGTTGAGCAGATTCAATGCCAGGTTACCAGTAGATCTGCCAGTTCATGTCAGTCGCAAGGTGCTTGAGCGCTCATCAGCAAGGAAAGCTCGACAAATGCGGCATATAAAACCCACCTCTTCCATCTGTAGGATTGCAGGTCGGACTGTACTTATTGCCATTGAGCGGCGTTGGGGTATGATCTAGTACGAAAAAGTAGCGTTCTTGACTTAAACTACAATTATTTTTTACTCCTTAATTGATGTTATGCTCCAAATTGCGTCTACGGATGAGCCATTGTATTATATTATCGAAAACCTGTCTATAAAACTTTTTCTCAACATATATTCTAGATCACCGTCTCATTCGAATCAGGCAACTATAATTGGGTTGAATAGCCGATTTTGTGCCGCTGGTATCAACGGATTTTTGTATCAACGAGCGTATACCTAATCAGCACCTAATGAGGCAGTCAAGAAAGATAGAACTTCTTCAATCAGGCTGCATAACTTCCTGCATAAGTACCTGCATAAGTACCTGCATAACTGCCTGTATCTGACTAGGTATTTCAGAATATGGCAACCGCTAAGCAGGCCTGGACCACAGCTGAGGCGGCTGACTAGGCAACTCGGAACTGCACGAATTAAGAAATAATTGGGGATAAGGGGTGGAGCCATCGTATTCGTGAGCCTCTAGTCTAGCCTCGTCGAAATATATCGAACAAGAATGTAGCGTTGACTGCGGGTGTTGAGACCGCGGAGCCGCGAGCATTCAGAGGACTTTTGGTAGAATTCCTGGAGGACTGAGCGCACATAACCTGACAACCAAGACCACTGGGCTCGGAGACTATAAGCGAGGGCTAAGTTTTGACAAGCTACGCAAGGCGCTGGTAAAGAATGTAGGCCTTGGAAGCACAACCCGCCACAAATGTCAGGAACACCCGCCTGTCAAGGGTTGCTTAATACACATGCATATTTTCTGGGTTATTTTAGTGTTTGTTTCTGGAAGTCTAGGCCTCCTTCTCTTGGAAGCTATAGAGTCAGTGCCTTGACTTGTTTTCATGTCCCTGGCCGTGGTCAACAGCACAACCTTACCCTATCATGCGAGGAGTAGTAGCTTGATAGCCATCTTCGCGCCATCAAGCACTCAGTACACAAGTAAGCCATATCACCCAGCATTCTTCTAGGGCTCACAAAGCGCTACGGCACCTTATGCCCCATTACTCTTGGTGAGCCAGAACATGGAACCTCTTCTTGTCCCAAGACGCCTTCCGATAATCCCAGAGGCAACAGAACGTCTGTATGAGAAAGCGCAATGGCCGGATGTGCATCCCATCTTCAAACCACTGTCACCACCAATGCCGACGGGTAATTGTGAGCCTTCTTTGAGGTTGGACACTCCACAGGTACCTGAGAGATCATTGAAATTACATTGGCGGGACGCGATACGGCAGCAAGATACGCGCGAAGAACTGACCGGCCAGGTTCCTCGCAGTACCAGCCACACGAGCTTCTACAATATGGCAAGGCTGGTGAATATCAAGCATCAACGCGGGCTCTGGGGCAAGGTCTTGATAGAGTACGGTGTCTACATTATCTGCGCGGCTTTTGTGTACCTGGTCCTCATCGGCATGCCCTTGTGGAAGGGGGCGGTTTACTGGCTATACTGGCTGGTGAAACATAAGTTCGTAATCCAGGGGGGTTGGGCGATCGTGGTCGCGGTGCTGATATTGTAGGGCTTCCTGACATGGTCTATTCAGCCCTGAGTAGGGTGCCTGAACTGCGTTTGCTGACCGGCTGTCCGCCTGCAGTTATACTTATATCCCGCTACTGGCCATCTTTGAGGATAATGCCCCAGGGCCAGAGTATTACGAGCAACGCAACATCGAGCCTCGAGCGCTCAACACTGCCCTCCTGATCCCAACCTACAAATCGGCCCCCATCCTCGACCGGACGCTCTCGGCGGCCCTGAGGGTGTTCCCTGCGCAGAACGTCTACATCGTTGCGAACGGGAACTCCTCGACGCCGCTGGACAACACAGAGGAGATCTGCCGGCGGTACGGGGTGAATCATATTTGGAGCCCGGTTGGTTCGAAGATAGTAGCCCTCTTCGTCGGATGCTACGCGGTCAAACCGTTTCGATCAGTCCTCGTCATGGACGACGACTGTATCCTTCCGTCGAACTTCATAGTCGTCGCCTCACGCTTGTCCGAAACGACTCGCTGCATTGGATATACGATCAAATCGGCTGGGATCAGCGAAGACGAGGGAACCTGGTGTCAAAAAGCACAGGATCTGGAGTACAAGCTCGCTGGGCTGCAGCGCTGTTTTGCCGCTAGGGTGGGCAGTGCCACATTTCCGCATGGGGCGATCTCACTCTGGGATCGTGACTTTCTTCAAAAGACGCTGGAGCATCATCCCGGGTTCTCAATCAGCGAGGACTGGTTCCTTGGAGACTCTTGTCGGCAAATGGGCGGGCGGATCCAGATGTGCAGTGCAGTTTTTGTGGAAACAGGGACCCCCTCAAGTTTGTTGATCGGGGGACGTGACCAGGAGCGAGGAGGCTTTGGCGAGATGACAGTATGTAGGCAACGGTTTACGCGGTGGAATTTCTTCAATACAACGGGCGTGTGGCACAATATAGCTTATATCTTCGGGTCGTGGAAATTGGGCGTATGGGAAATTGGGACCAAGATCTTTGTCCTGCAAGAGGTATGTCATGATATTGCTCCCTGCTCGATTCATTGGAGTCGAAAGCTCGTATCCTTCTTGCATCCCAGCTCATCGTACACCAGGTCTACGAGACAGTGCTATACTTGTTGACCCCGTTTGTCTTGCCTGTGTCGCTGATTGTGCAGCCATGGTTCTGCGTCAGCATGTCAATAGCAATATTGGGCCTCTATCTGCTCCACGTCATTCTCTTTAATGAGATCCACCTTCGAAGAAAGAAAGAACGTGTAAGCATGGGCACCGTCGTTGGATTCTATGCAAGTTCCTCCTCCCCCCGGGAACCCTCCCTTGTTGTCTCTCACAATCCAAGCCAGTACTGACTGAGGAATGAAGATGCCTTACAAGATATTCATAAGTTTTATCAACGTCTTGAGCTGCTATTGGGCCTTATTCAAGTATGGCCGGTACTTTGCACAGCGTCATCCCAAACTCACCGAGGACCACAAGGCAGTAGGGCTAGTATTGACCCTGGAACGGGCAATACGCCGTAGTCAGGGAGCAGTCAGGGATACTGTTACAAGAGCTTATAGTCAGAGAAACAGAAACAGAAGCTCGACAGGAGCGGAATGACTCCTTGTCTTGATCACATTGCTTGTCCTCCGCCAAAAATAATCTCCTCTCAATCTGGACTTAGAGGTATTTGGCAACTGGAATGTCTATCTAGTTCAAAATAGTCACCGGCATCCCGTTTCGTCTTTATAAAAGTCAATAAAGAAAGGGCTACCGCACAGGCTTAATTGCTTGGTTTTGAGTAGGACAGCCATACCATCACCGTCCTACTTGGTATGTCCCTTGCTTCCCATCAAGTTAAGCATTTCTGCAGTCATGGTATATATCTCCACAGATTTCATATCCTTTCCATACCCTTTCCACAACAGCCTCAGTATTTCCTCCTTCCCCACCAAATCCACTTTCCGTACTCTCGCCGATTAGCAATGAGACTAACTACCACTCAACTTGTATTGGCTGCTCTGGCACCGCGAGTCCTCGCATTCACGGACGCATGTAGGAAAACCTGGGTCTACTGTGGTTCTACGTTGATACAGTACAATGGTATACAGTTCTCTCGCGGAATACATGCAGTTTGATTATACCCTATTCACTAATACCTTCTCGTACAGGGTACACCGCCTCTGAGCTCCGGACAATTATATCTGAACCGAACATTGGCATACATGCCTTTGCCGCGTTTGCCGAGCCAGAAGACGCATTGTTCCGGTGCACAGATGATGTTGGAGGGTTGGAGCTGGTAGAATTTTGCTTTGAGGGGTGCACGACACCTCCGAATGGAGATGTTTGTGAAGCTTAGGAATAGGCTGTTCCTGCTGTTGAAATGTTGCCCTGCCAGTTAATTCGTCTTGCGGTGTGTTGGAAGGACTTAGTGTGTCTGCTGCTGTTGTGTGTATTTCAATAAGCTAAGTTATGGTTGTCTCTTGGGAATTGCAGCTCTGACTGAGACTGCCTACAACTGACTGGAGACAGATGATTGCAAAGACAATCATAATATACTTCACCTGCAATACCGCATCTTATTAACCTCTTTAGACATCTCATGAAATCGCGGGTAGGTCATTTAAGATAGCAGACTCGTCCACCTCCCGGAGGTCCTGTAGACTGTTTCTTCAATGTCTCGTATGGCCTGCCCAAGTCTTTGCACTTGAGCTTTGTAAGCTCTAGCTCCCAGAGTTAAGCTCGTCAATATCAATTGATGCCATTCCCGTCGGGAGCCTGACATCAGGACAGTTCTGAAGACGAACTGATGCCAGCCCGGGTGTGTAGTGGGTGTCTTGATATTTTTAACTTTCGCTGTGGCTATACAGCGCTCCGATACACAGTAGAACTATTAGTGAGTATTATAGAGAATCACGTAAGACGAAGGAATTAGCCGGGCCTAGTGACCTACTGTAGAGATACAATGCGAGAACTATCTGTTTCGTATCTGTTGTTTCGACAGCTCTCTGCGTGCATGTACGATGTACATATCTACGTATCAATCGCCTTTGTGAGAATGCTACTCTCACCGCGCTGAGGACCTGACCATGAAGTGCACTTGGTATGAGACGAGCACTAGCACCTATTGGAAGAATTAGGGCAGCAGGTGCTGGAACTCTTCACGACATAGATCTAGTTCATGAATAGATCTTTGCAAGACGCAGCGGCCGGCAGAGTGGGTAAAGGATGAACAGCCTTGCTGTGGATATAGGCATGACGAGAGATTGTTGTATTTTCATTCACGGGAACTCCCTTGACTCGGATCGGTATATGGATGACAGTCAGAGCAAGGGAGATCGACAGCACGTACGGTATAGACTGGAACCAACTCAATGCCTTTGGCTGTCCTCTCTTCTTCTTTATCATCTTCTTGTTCGTCTTGTTTTTCTTCTGGAATGTGACTACCATACAGAACGCTTTGCCCCCGCTCGCCTCGGCCCACTGCCCTTTCGAAGTGCTGCACGGCAAATGGAATGCCCATAGCTCACATTTTGCCGCTCGACAGGATTAAGAGAGCAGAGATCACGAGAAAGGAAGCCTCCGTAAAGCTCTGCCCCGGCATCGATACAATGATTGGAACATGGGCGAGTAACCCGTGAAGAAGACGAACTAATGTACCTTTCGAGAGGCTTGCAAAAGGTCGTTAGCTCCCCGTGAGTGATTTACCCCCCAACGGAGTGAGGGTGGTATTCACACTTATCTTACTCCTCAGACACCGCTGCAGCTCTCCGACAAGCTGGATAGAAGGCGCGAGGGATTCAAGGGACTGATGAATATGCAGCATTGAATAATCTAATCAAATATGAGCGCATTCAGTGTAAGCCATAGTTAATGCATAGCTTTATTGTTAATTTCGCTTGGTAACCTCTCTGAAGAACCGCTATGAGAACGCTTTTAGAGGGCGTATCTCTCGTCCTCGACGATTGGTAAGGTGTGAGGGTCTGTACAGCATAATCGAGCATTCCATGCAATATTTGCAGTATTTTTAACGCCAGAGCAATTGGACGGCTTTATTTTGTGTCCCCTAACAGCATCAAAGGTTATTGTGAAGCTACATAGAAGTTTCTCTAGCCTTCGATACGGGTAGAGACATCGCTGGGCGGACTTCGATCGATGAGAAGACGGAGCCTTTCCTCTGAACGGAACCTTAAGCAAACTTTCCGGCGTAAGAGGGCAGTGAGCATTGGGATGAATGAAGCTGCTTCCGCTTGACCTTGAACAACCAGATCTGATGTTTTACTTCATTGGCACTACAGGGTAACCCGCGCCAATAACAGATAGATAGATCGAGTCGTGCTGGACGAGAGAGCCTCTTGTCTTTGAACTGCTTTCTAGAACAAGTCTGCTGGATGAATGCTAGATAATCTGCCCGTGCAGAATCATAAAGCTATAGAATCAAATCCTCCCTTTCGCAGAACATGCAAGACTCTGCTCCTTCCTAGTATTGACCGTAAACTGAGAAACCTGCGCCCATAAGCAACCTCCCGTGAGATATCCAGTGCCAAATAACATTATATCTTCTCTAACATCTTGTAAAAGCCTTCCGATGTGGATGTTATCATGAATCATTTGTCTCTAGATAACTTGGCTTTGTGTTTCGCGAATCTTCAAACTGGTTTTCAACTTCAGAAACCATCTTCCCTATTCATCCCGTATTTAAATGCAACTGAAAAGCACTCTTGAGGGTATAGCTAATTCTGCATAAATAGAAAAGAATTTAGCAAAAGCGCTAAAAAAAAGTATATAAAATCGTGTATTGTCAATAAGAAGGACCAGACAAACAGCAACGTTCAATGGCATAAAACGGGGTTTGATGATCGACGCGAAAACTGGGACGAGGTAGGCATCTTTCGTTGGATCTCTATAGTGTATGTATCGTCCTCTTCATGAATATGGAGATAAGAACGGCACGTAATCTTCCCGAAGACAGGCAATTCTATCAGTCAGCCCATTCCTCAGTTGTTTTATACAACTACGCCACCTACTACCTCGTCAACCGCGTAAATCAATCACAATGCTCGGTTACCTGCCAACTATTGAGTTCCATCTGTACTCCGTCCCAGCAAGCCGTGACCCAATCGTCCAGCCAACGGCCCAGCATTTCGGGTACTCCGGTAAGTCCGCGATTGGCTCGCTTCTTCCTCTGCAGTTGACGTATATCTTGCGGCGTTTCACTGCAGGAACAAACAGGCCTCGGTGGCCGACGGGTTAGGTTGTGTAACGGTAAGCTGGGGCAGATCGAGATCTGGCGGATCGGCCTGCCCGACTCATGGCGTATTCGTACATTCTACTGGGAACCACGTCATAAGCGATGTTCGGGAGGGGCATGTCGAGGCTGTGGTACAGGATTTTCGGAGAGGGCTGAAGCGTGAAAATTGAGAGACGGAGAATTGTGTCTCTGGTCTGTAGATTGTACCTCTCTGACGGGACCATCCCTGAAGATATAGTTGGTTTCCCCAACAGAATTTGCTGGTGTTGGTGCTGGGTTACGGACATCGTCCATCTCAAAGCAAACCGTTGAAAGATTGGTAGATGGTGCTAAAAGGGACTGAATCAAATTAACTCGTCTGGCTGTATAGAGACGTTCGGTGGAAGGCTAACATAGTAGTAATGAAATATTGGATATACACGATACGTCCTAACAGGGAGATATTGGAAATTTATTGGCCAGTCGCTCCGGCGAACTCTGGGAAGATAGGGCGGAACGTAAAATCGCAGGCACAATCTGATCACTAAGGAACTCCCTTAGCTTAGGTCTTCAGTTCATTGCGAGATGAAGGGTGATGTGGGTAAGATACTTTCATAGCCCTACCCAGCAGGAATGTATAATAGCACAAGGGAACCGTCATTGCAAACAATTGAGCGTACTCATAGTGTCCAAGGTGACGAGAACAAGAACAGCTGCATGCTTAAAGTTACTCTGCATCATTAAAAAGCTCGATCGCAGTCATATCTAACGAGGTCTGCGCAGCAATGTCGTGCAAGTATACTCAAGGCTTTCGCTTCTGCACCGTGGATGCCTTCATGGCCACGGTACGGAGATTGCCAAGCAAGCACTGCGCCAGCGAAGCACTTCGTTGTACGTAACTGTTGTATGGCATGAGGCATTGAATGTACGTCTTTCTTCGTCATGTAAGCCACTATAATTGTCTCGCTCTTATTGCCGGTATTATCGTGCCATGATTCTGAGAAATAACCAGGAAAACAACAGGAGCTCGCTAGTCTCAGCTTTGCGTTTCAGTCTATTATCTCGAATCCTAAATGTCAAACATAATACGAGCGGAGAACGTTAGTCGAGGTTGAGAACAAGGATAAGCGATATCAACTTGGCAGTCGTACCATGCTGTCTATATGTGACCTGCCCCGACCGTGTCTGAGCGGAGACAAGGCTTGAAAGAGCATGCAAAAGACACTTTACTGCGGATGTGGAAGATCGATGGTATCTTAGGGGGCGCAACTGCACTGGTGCTGAGATGACAATATGGACGCAGTAAACGATCATCATGTGTTGTTCTTAACTTGGCTGACAGAATGACATCCAGATTATCCTAACGCATAATGGGTCTCCGTAAGACAGATGTTTGCACTCCGTGTCCAAGACGAGAGAAAAGGACAAGCCGATCTGGATTCGCGCTGTTAGTCTGGCGTGAAGGCGACGCCTGGATCATTGGGGTTATTGTGGCTTTCTGCCTTGGCGCCCTTAGCTGATATTGTAGAGTGGACATGCATGTCTCCAATGTCCTAGAGCCAAAATACGAGAGAAGTCTTGGTATATGCGCGCAGTGAGGTATTAGAACGCTGGCTATATATTGGCAGCCTTAGTGTTGGTTAGTCGGTTTCGTAAGGGCTCAGGGTCAAGGAACTCGGAGACCCTCGCTGAGAATCCAGCAAACAGGCCAAGGATAGTTAACTAGGCCTCTAGCTCGCTAGCTCGCCGAGATCATTCTGGCCCTTTAAGTAGCTTTGAGAGGCTAGCTGAGCAGGCAGGGATGGCTACTCCAAACTCTTCAATCTGAGACAATTAGCAGCAACAACACGAGAAGATCCCAGCAGCCATACTCCGGACACGCACGATATATTGAAATCATTTCAATTGCAAGGTATTCAGTAGCAGATATCATAAGATCACGTCAGACTGCACTGCCTCTTCAAGCTCTAGTACTGCCGAAAACAAAAAGGACCCCAGCATCCAACCCTAACCCATGTCCACTCAGGCAAATCAAGTTAATCCAATCACCACGTGTATCAGCCGAAGTATGGAGCAGTCCAAGAACCTCCGTTATACTATATTTGCGTCTCAGATTACCCCGGAATATTTCATCCTTCGCGATCGAGCCGTCCCACCGTCTCAGAATCAGCACTGGTTCTTTCCATGAAGCGCCCTCATAAACGTTCCATCTCTCCAAGCATCGCCAAACCGCTCGTAGAAATTCTCCTTCACATCTGTAACAAATAGCCAAGACGCCCGGGTCTGCAAGTCCCGCACTAGCTGAGGCAGCTCATCCACCGGCACCCCGCTAATCATGTACCCGGCGCGATCCCGGTCGATGGGGTGGGATGCCAGCCAGTTCTGGACCTCGTCTGAGCGGAAGCGAGCGTATGACTCTTCGCAAACAAAAGTCACCTCGGCAGGCTGGGCGAGACGGACGTCGGGGGGTGTGCCTGGGTTGTGAGCGATCTACGTGAACCGAGTCAATTGGGCTTGGCTTCAGCCGTGGCGGCGGCAATGACGGTTCCAGAAAATATATAAAAATAAAATAAAATAAAAACAGAATGGAAGGTGGGCCACGTACAAGCTTCTCGTCGAGAATCCCCGGACACTCTTTTACAAAACTTGTAATCGATCTGAGATACTCTTCTTTCTCTCGCGAATAATGGTTCGGCGTCTCGTCCACAAAGATCCCGCGCACGCCGAGCCCCGTTGTCTCATATTGCTCCGACCAGGACGCATACCGCGCAATCTCGGCTAGTGCTTCTTGCAGGGGTTTCCGGCAGTAGTCGACCCGGATGTAGCCGATTGTGAGGACATTGCGGTAGGTATTCAGCCGTGGCACTTGTTGGCTGTAGCTGGCATCGGGGGAGGGGTGTTCAGGGAGCCCAGGGCCGCTGTTGGGGTTCACGATGACCAGGAAGGTGAGAGTGGGACTCGTTTCAATTCTGGAGGATATCAGTGGACGAAATGCGGTTGGGACTTTTTTTTTTCTTTTTTCTTTTTCTTTTTTTGTTGAGGACGGTTTCGGCTAGGGTGGTGCGTACGCTGCATAAAGAGGAGCCCAGGACTCGGCTGACAGGGGATAAATGTAGAGGGGTACCACGACCGCCGATTTTTGTGCTTGCATCTTTGACAAGAGGTTGAAAGGCCAATGAAGAACAGGTAAACTCTCCGTGGCAGATCTGAGTCTGATAGATGGAGGGAGCATTGTGCCACGACGCCGGACACCATTTATAAGCCGACGTGTATCACGACAGCCGCAGCAGGATACAGGACTACATCACTACTACTGTCTTTTTTTTTTGTAGCGCTGACACCAAGAAAACCGAAAATGAGTCCATCTCGAACGCGTAGTGAGATCAGGTACTACAGGGGAAACCTGGCCAATAAATCAACCACGATTCACCAATGATTCACCTAATGATCCCCCTCTAACACGGTCTGAGCCTTAGTGCACGCCACGCGGCGCCAGTACCATTGCCAGCGCCAGCGCCAGCGCAATCCCCACTGGGGTGGGTTGATGATTCATCAGGTCGGCACGGCGTCGCAGAACTCCTCGAGTCTCGTATCAAAGTGCTCGTAGTACTCGGTTGACCGTGTAGTCGCATACAAGTACGCCGCCTGGTGGCTGATCTCGCGCACAAAGCTGTCCATATTGCTATTACCCATCTGCGGGACCGAGTGGAAGATATACGCCCAGGAGTTGCGGTTCGTAGTGTCGGCAACCGCGCTCAGCCGGGACTCTTGGCTTGTCTTGTAGTGGTCGTAGGACTGCTCGAAGACGACGGTGATCGAGGTCGTGTTGAGGACTAGCTGACTGTCGGGGAGGGTGCCCGGATTGTGGATGATCTGTCGCATTGAGGCAGCGTTAGCGACTTGGCCAAGTGAATTGTTGCAAGGAAGAATTCTGGGAACTGTTCCAGGTTGAGACTGGCGAACTGGGCCATCAGCATGCATGGGCCAATGTCCAGTCAGGCAATTGACGGCGGCGAGCGAAGAAAAGATCGCATCGCTCCACTGAGCGCGCCGAGATGGAGACTGGAGACAGATGGATCGGCATCGTCGACCAGGCCGAGACCTAAGAGACCCATAACGCCATGCCACGGGTCAAATTGGCGATGCCATCACCACAGGTATGCCCCATTTTCCGCGCTTGGGCTTTTCAAATAGAAACCAGTCGAAACTGGCTAAAGTGGCTAAACTGGACCAGAGTTGGAACTTGGCAATCCGACTCACCGTCTTGTCGCCCTCGATTCCCGAGGCATTTATAACCGCCGCATTGATGCGTTCCAAATATTCGACCGTCTCGGCGGCATACTGGTGCGGCGATTCGTCGAAGAATATGCCGGTCACGGCTAGATCTGCGGATTGCGACGGCCACCCAGAATAGGTTGAGATGTCGGCCAGCACCTCAGAGACGTTGCGCTGGGCATAGCTTGTTCGCACGTATCCGATCTTCTGCACGTTGGCATAGGTATTCAGCTGCCGGATCGCGGTCTGGTACGCCTCGTCCGGGGTGGACGAATCGCCGGGTCCGCTTGATGGGTTGATGACCAGCAGGAACTGCAGATCGGGGTGGGCTGCGATGCTGTTCTTTTTTAGCAATGGTCTGTTTCAAGTGGCCAAATGCGGTAGAAGTGTACTCCAGTGTAGGAAGAGAGAGACGTACGCGTCATATAAAGGAGCCCATGTGCTGTTCGTCTCGGGGTAGATATACAGTGGGAAGATCACGCTCGAAGGTTCGCCTTTATCCCCACGGTTGGGTAGAATGAGCGCCAGTGGGATAACCACGGCCAGGATGACTGCGATAGCGACCACGACTCCAATTGTAATCCACCATCGGCGACGGAGGTCGCATTTGCGCAATCGAGAGACCGGATTCCTGCCCTCCTGGGTGTGTTTAAGGGACTCCATCTCGCAGATTCAGAGGCAATGTAGGAGATAAAGAATAATCGAGAAGACGGTCGAAATGCGCGACTGAAGCTGGTCCGGGGGGTTACAAATAATGGATGGGGATGGCGAAAGCTCGTGAACAGGCACTCAAAATAGAAACGCGGTATCACGGAGAGACAGACAGATAGACTCCAAGGACAAGATACTGTGCTGTAATTGATATCTTTGGCCTTCTACTTCCAATACATCATTGATCAGGATCGAGACCCTCTGAGACAGACAATGGAGCAGATGGGCGAACGCCCAGACTGAAACACACACAAAGAGCGGCCGGCCAGCCCTGCCATGTGGGTAAGCCCTAAAGGCCGTCAAAAGACTGTTTATAACCCCGGTCAGGCCAAGGCCTAGGTGAAACTTGTATCCATTCATCGAATTAGGCCTGCCGCTGATCTATTTCGGTCGATGCCGTCCTGCACGGAGCTGAGAGATGTTGGCCACCGATCGAGACACGACGGCATGGTGTCCACCCACTCCGGGCCCAGCCTGGATCCATCAGTTCATCGACAATTGAACACACCATTGGGCGGGCGGCGTCTCTAACCTGGGCCAATACCTGTACCTGTGCTGACGGAAACGAGTCCGTATAAGCCTCCCGTGCCCTGGACTTGGGTTCTTATCTGCTCTGAGGCTCCAGTGCGGATCCTGGCCAGTGCAAGCTGGGTTATCGGGCTGCTACCCTGCTGTGCGATCTCGTCTCTACATAACCCACTCTTCCCCGCTCTGCTGTGAGAGTTCTCACCTTACTTCCTTCTTTTGTTGTCATTCCCTCGTTTCGTCTCGGCCCTGAGACCTCCTTACTAGAAGCCATGGGTATCGAGTACCTGGGCCTCCATGCGACGGGATGGGAGCGCATGACGCAGACGTGGTGGCAGCAGGTCAGTCTGGTTCACAATGTTTGGATCTAGCAGATAAACTGATATTTATAGACGCTGGCCGCCTGCTTGCTTGCGACAATCGTCTTGGGTGGTGTATATATCCTGTATCTGGTTGGCCGACAGTTGTACCACTACTGGCGGGTAAGCGCATATATTCTGGACAGCATGGGCACAATGCAGTAGAGGACACTGACAAACGCAGACACGACATGAACTCTCGGGTCTTCCTTCAAATGTAGCGCGGCGTATCGAGGGCTTAAAACGAGAGACACCTCGTCTGTATACCCCAACCGCCGCAGTACCCGAGCCCAGATCCTTCGGGGTGTATCTCGGTGCCTTCGCCAACCCTCCCACCGCAGACCAGGCTCGGCTCCTTTCCCAATGGGACGCAGTTGTGCTGGACCCCTTGCAGGCTGGTGTGAGCGACGTTTTGCCAAGCACGACAGCAAAGCACATTCTTGCTAGACTGCAAATCCGCAAACTGGTTGAATCGGACGGGAGCCCTAATTCTGGCGACTGCGGCGACAATGGCGACGACAACAGCATGCGCGCCATTTCCGCCATTGCCAGAGTGCTCCAGACGCACTTGAAACGCCCGGGCGATGCCCAGTCGTTCTTCACCGGCATTCTTCTCGCCGACTTCTCTGAGCACTTTCAGCCCGTCATTCTCAACGCCGTCGTATCGCTACTAAGCGGCCTCGGCCTAACTGTTTGGCTCGAAGTCGGCCCGTCGTCCTATCCCCCAGAGAAGACATGCCGGGCAATTGACATGGCGCGGATCCGCGGGATCGTGTACCGCAACGGCACGATCCTGCCCAACGGAGACAGACGGAACTACTTCCAGATGGCTGAGATGCGTGCCGTGATGCGCGTGGTCGCGGCGCAGAAACCCATCGGCGAGTCTACGTTGGCAATGTGGGAGACGGTCGACGACGGAGTGACATTGACGCACGACGTGCTTCATCGCAGCTATAAGTGGTGCAACTACAACAGCGCGATGAGCTGGATTGGGCCGCGCTCTGCGCTAACGGATGCAGCCGTTGCGGCGCAGAAAACGGTGATCCATGAACCTATCGGAGCGCTGATGTGGATGAAGGATGAGAGGACGCTAGCGGCGCATGATTTTTGGAGGCAGAATGGCTCTCTCCAGAAGCTGCCGCTTGGTCACGAGAACACGAGGCTGTACGAAAGCTTGGAACACCTCGTCCCTGGCATGAAGGACAGATTGGCACTGTATCCGCCCAAAGAGAAGCAGCTGGAGGGTCAGGTGTTTGTGATCGACGAGCTGCAGTGGGCCGGCTTGAATGAGCCGCTCATAAGCAATCCCTTCGCCTTCTCGCCAGATGGGCACAGCTATTCGGGACTCGGTTGTTTCCAACTCGGCCTTGACTGTACAATGAAGGATATTGAGGAGCTGTTGCAGGCGCAGCGACACACGCGTGATCTCAACCTCCTCGACCGATTCAAGCCGAACGAACTCCAGCGCATTGCCGGTGAGCTGCGCGAGTTGATCAAAGCCGATGTCGAATGGGCGAGGCCTGCCAGAGAGCTCCACGACCTTCTCGTCTCCTGTAAAGGGAACGAGGATGACCGTCTCTGCGGCTACTCTGGCTTGCATTCTGGGTTTCGCACTCGGCTTGAAACCCAAGTCTGGGGCATGTATGAGCAGGACCCAACTGGCCCTCTGAATATCTACCTCTCCGGCAAGACAGAGAAAGAACGTGCGGGCACGTTCCTACACACGTACATGTCCAGTCGGGGTTATACACGCTATCAGTGCTTCATGGCTGAAGTCGCCCTGTCCACTGGAAACGGCACCCTCTCAGATAGGTGGCAGCTCCCAACCCGCATCGTCAGCGATATTGAACAGCTCACGCCTACGGAAGCCATGCTCTTTCTGCGTCGGCTGTCTTCAACACTCGACCAGGATTGTGCAGAACTCACGGCCAAAGTCCGCGCTTGCTGCGAGCACTGCCTCATAAATGTCCCCTCCTTGACTCAGCTGCGCGCGCTCGGCTCAAGTGAGTACCTGAGCGGTAGAGTCTCGCCTGAAGAGCTGGTGTCCGCTCGTCTGGCCTGGTATGCCGAGCAAGGATGTTGGGCTCCTGATCCAGAGCCCGCTATAGCCCTATTCCGCGAAATCGACAACCGACTCCCTCAGGTCCTTATGACCGGTGATGCCCGTACATTAGGTCAACTCGCCGCAGTTGTTCAGGAAACCATGCGGGAGGACCGAATCGATGCAGCAGCCGATTTTCTTGCCCTGGCCGTCTTCTGTGCCATCCGCCGCCTCTCGTTCAACGAGATCTACCTCGAAGTTTTGGACCGGAACCCCCTTCCCAACGGTCACCCCGTGCAAGCGGCCGTCTTTGCGGAATTGTATGCTCTCGGTGCCCGGTGCGATCTGTTCTTCGACATGACGCCCAACCTGCTTGGGAAAATCATCTCGGCAGAATACCGAGACTACTATAACAGGCACCAGCCCACCCGCCGCGAAGACAATTTCACGGAGCTTCCAACAGCCTACGCATCCATGGACATCGACCTGGATCCAAATGGCGAACAGCACGACGTGCCCTTCTACTACCGCATCACATTCCTCGGAATCTTTGCCCTCCCGGCGCTGATCGATATCATGATGCTCACCACTGTCGGTCGGGGCCTGTATCTTACCACCTTCATGAGCAGCACGGAAAAAACGCTGGCTACGACGGCGCTCATGGTGGCCCTGCTCGTCTGCGGTGGCTTTGGGTCCTGGATCTCGTCAGGAGGGAGTTACTACCTCTACGCCATGGGCTTCCCCGCAATGAGCATGTTCGTCATGACTAGGTTTATCGCAGGACTGGCTGTCACCCTTGTCGGAGGTCTCATTGCATTTATCTGCATTTGCTGCATCAAGAGCTTCGCGGCAGGTATTGTGTTCTTTTTGTACTTTTTCTTCCTGAGCACGTACCTCATGTTGTTGAGTGTGCTGGCCATCTATCAGTTGCCGGGGTTTCAGTTCCAGTCGGTAGGCTACTCTTCTTTTTTTTTTTTTTTTTTTTTTTCTATGGTTGGAATTAGCTGCTAATCCGGTACAGGGCCGAACGGTCATCATGAGTTGTGTCCCGATCCTCTTCATTGGGCCAATCGTGACGCTCTGGGTCGGACATGACACTGTCATCTATCTCTGTCTACTCGGAGTATTCGTGGCCTCGTTACTTCTGGGAGCTCGACGCGTCATCGCCAGATGGAACACCTGGTATCTGAACATTCCGCGCGTGACGGACGGTGATGTCGTGAATTGGTACGTCAGCTCTCACCCCGACATCAACGTCAAAGAGGTGTCTACGTCCTCAACCCCCCGCAAGGCCCTCTTCGAAGCTGTGCAAAAAGAACGAAGACGTAGATTCTGGAGCAAGCGTACAACAGATGAGTTCGTGCGCAGGATGGCAGACGGATACGATGCTACCATATTTCTTTTGGTCTGGTACTGCCGGTACTCGCGCACAAAAATGCCCTTGCCATACTCTCCCACCTGGAACCTGCAACTCAAGGCCGCCGTCGATACCCTAGGGGACATGCAAAAGGGTCTGAGGATGCATTCGGCATTCCTGCACTGGAGACACACGGGTGCGGACGTCTGGTGCGGCATCCTGTACTTTGTCATTGCATTGATGGATAAATGGACTGCCTTGTTCACTGGCGAATCACTTGTCGGTCTATCCACAGCCAGCTCCTCAGAGTATCGTTTATCTGTCGGCTTTGGCCTGGCCTACTACCTTGCTGGCGCAGTGATCCTCGATGCAGTCTCTCAGCCCCTTTGGACAGCCGTAACGCAGCGCACTCCCGTCCCCGTGAAGAACCTGTCTACACTCCGTGAAGTACTCAGCACAAACTCTGGAGATCGAAAGAGATTGTACTGGAGCAATCTAGCAAAATTCTTCTTCCTGCATATCTGGGGGACAGCAGTCACCTTGGCGTTGATGTGGGTGTTTGAGGCCTCGCAAAAGGCCACAATCATGTTCCTGGCGTATATTGGCTCGTATAGCGGGTTGTTGTTCTATCAGTATAATCGAATTTTCACAGGCCCCGAAGCAGCGAGGTGTCTCGCGGCTGGATCAGTTGTTGGATTCGTGATTGGGATGACTATGCACACCGTCTTTGCAAGCTTTACGTGGAGCAGTGTCATTTGCTTGGGCAGCGGGACATGGACGGCTGCGATTTACTCGCTCTGGTTGAGTGATATTGGGATGCCGACGTTCAGACCCAAGAATCTCTCTGTCTTGGATAGTAACAGTCAGAAGGAATTAGCCACCTACACGAGCAGCAGCCTGGAGCCGTACCTGGATCTCTCCCCGACGACAGTGGCCGAGACGTTTGACAATATCAATGCCCTTCCTGATGACCTGCGGCATAAGCTCGACCCGGAGACACATCCTGGGATCGAAGTGAAGGAGATTATCCTCTCGAACTCGGGGTACAGGACCCATGCTCTTGTGCAAGCTGCTTTTCCCGACGCGGCGCAGTTTCTCAGAGAGATCGCCCGACTCTGGGTATCTGGTCAGACGGTCATCGAGTTTGTCTCAGCTGAGCATCTTTTACAGACCGAGCAGCGCGTCCGCGCCATAAGTCGACTGACCGGCGCCAGACTGCATATCTTTATCGTCATCGGCCCCGGCCTCGTCGGTCAAGACTGGACAACGAATATCAGGCGGAACTGTCGTGCTATTGCGGAGGCGGTTGTCCAAGCCACAGCCGAAGCGAGACTCGGCTTGACGCATGATGAGTCCATGATGACGGAGTTGCTTATTGGGACTCATCAGGATAATTTTGACCTCTCCTTACCCGAGGGTGTCAAATACCAGCTTGAACGATCTCCTGCGGAGTGTGCCCGTGTTGCGAAGCACGGCCAGCGTACCTTTCTTCGACATCTTCTCCTCGGTATCGACTGCGATTTGGAGTGGGATGAACTGCCGAAATCAGCACGGTCTTTCCTCCTTCGTCGTGTTGCTGGCAAACCCGGCCGACTCTCATCAGAGGAACTCTCATGGTTGCAAAACCGGGTGGGCTCAGAAGATATCCAGAACCTCGCTGCGCACGTCGCACGCTATAACCTCGGCGTCGCCACGTCCCTTGGTGTATGGCACTACGCCCAGCGTTGGATGGAGCACGATGCGTACCCTTCCTATCCTGTCTTCCCGGACACGACATACGAAAAGCCTATACAGACACTCCTCCCTCCGCCCATCGGCTTGCACGTCCGCTTCACAGACGCGCTCAAACTCTCCTTTTTGCAGGTCAGTCACTCAGTGAGAACATGCCTCAAGTTCTCGATCATCGCTCTGGTTGCAGACCCGCAGTACCAGCGCGAGTTGGAATATATGCTCCGCGGGCAGCCACTGGTCTTGGCCGTACCGATGACGCTCCTTTTGAACAGCGTGTGGAGTTTCGCCAAGTTACTACAAAGAATTCTGATCCCGCTAGTCCTCTTTTACGGGCGTAAAAGCATCAGTGACGTTTACAAGAGCAGTCGTGGCTGGAAGACGGTGCTTCATAAAAGCCGAGTAGTAATCGAAAGTCTCGAGGGCCCAACGACTTGTTTTGCAAAATCGCAAGGAGAGGGCACTACGCTTCTCTATCAATACTCGGGCAGCCATATGCGCGAGCCGGAGGATAACAAGGCTCTTAAGGCAATCAATACATACACTGACCAGCTCGTCCTTTTGAAGCGCGAGGAGTATAGAGCCGGCCAGCTGATCAACGCCTTCTCATACGAGTACGCACAGGACACCCCTAAAGACCGACGAAGACGGCCGCTGCCAATCCAGCGACTGTGTACCGCCGGGGAGCTGGAGGGCCAAGTTGTCATCTACGACGAGAGCGGCTACATCTCCTCAGGCTCCTTCATGCAAGGCATGAACCCAGTGAATTTCAAGTATGCCTTTCGAAAGAACGCCAAGTTCGACGATGAGCTGCTCCGCGCCGAGTACGTATTCCCGCATATCACTATTAGGGTTTCCTGGTGCATGCCGCCATCTCGTCATCCAGGGAAGGAGGACAAATGGATCCCATACCCAAGAGTCAGCCAGGCGGTCTTTATCGAGCCAGGTAATGTCTACCAAGCAAAATGGACCTACGACCACAAGTTTCATCCTGTCATTACCACCACACTCAACGGGGAAAATGTCGAGACGCCCGCGATGATTTCAGAGGACTGGTTCCGTGTTCTTGACAAGCCCCAGAGGAGCAGCTTTTTGCATGACAACCCGTTATTCTTCTTTAGGAGCGTCCGGACGAACATAGTGAGCCGCTTGTTAGGGCTAAATGTCAAGACGAGGCCGATTCCCACCAGTCGAGCACGAACGCATCTGTGGAAGGCGTGGAAGGGGAGCAAAAATTTTGATGCCGTGACCACCACCTGGCTGGATGAGATACTGCTGCGTTCCGATAGCATCCTCCGTCCATACTGGCGAAACCGCGACTTTGGCCGTCTTGACGCGGCCGGCGAGTATCTGGACGCACAAGTGGACACGATCCTTGCCCGCGTCGACATCGACCCCGACATTAGCAGCTGGACGCAGATGGCGTTCAAGATTAGCGATCTGTATAGCTTTGGCATCGGCGGAGATGCACGCATCAACACGCGGACCCTCTCGACCCAGCTCCAAGATACCAGCACGCAACTGCATGTTCTGGCCATGGACACGGCCACCTGGCCCAACGAGCCCGGGGGCGTCTCGGCGTGCCGACGGGACATGGTAAACGACCTGAAGGGGATAAGATGGCACATCATCTCCGAGAATGCAAATGACTACGGCGTCCCCAAGTTCCAGATAGAGCGGAATGTGCAATCTCTTACAGTGCTGCCACAATGGGGGCTCGACTTCCTGAACCCCACGCACGGGGTATTCCAAAATACGCTTGACAGTGCTGTAGTTGAGCGCAGTCAGGATACAAGGAAAGATGATATAAAAAGACACTTTGTTCCAATCCTGGCCAGGTTGGTGCGCTGTGCGCGGACAGCGAACCTGAAGAGACATCATATTGAGGAGGCGACTAACGCGCTGGTCGATCTCAATACGTACTTTGAGTCTGGACGGTCCTGGAATGATGTTTGGATGAGCAAGACGGTGAAGACTGCGTGGCGCGAACTCTGGCTGTCTGACAATGTGGATGACGCTCTGCCTGTGGAAAAATGGTGGGATGCTGAGCACCCTTCCCTCCAGCAGCTTGATACTGCGCTGGATATGTGGCATCGATGTAAGCCTTCCCCTACACATGGCGTTGCGTCTTTGGGTGGTATACTGACCAATTTGATAGATTTATTCATTTTCTCCATCCCAGTCCCTGAGCGCATCCCCGACGTTTTTCAGGTATCTCACCATTTCACGGGAGCAACCTACGGGGTGCTCTGCAAAGCAAAGCGCAAGTGTGCCCTCCACGTCTGGGACCATTGCATCAGCTTCAGGGAGATGACCACCTTCCTCTCGGCCGCTGTCTCCTTTGACAGCTCGTTCGTGAACACAACACTCATGTCGCTCGGTCATCTGGCATGTGTACTGATCGAGCACCACGCTGACGTTATCTTACCGTGTGCTGAGTACTTCAACCCCGGCTGGGAGATTGAACTGGGCACCGCAGAGGGGGCGCTGCAGCATCGAAAGGCATTTGCCCGGAAGATCGACCCGGTTGTCAATGGGATTACGAACATGGAGAGGTATAAGCCTATTGAGAAGATCCGCACCGAGACGCCGACAGTTGTGATGTTGTCGCATATCCGGTACGTATCTCTTTTTTTCCTCTCTTTCACCCTTCCTACCGGTTGGATGCAGCTAACGACAGGAACAGGTATGTGAAGGACATCAAAACAGCCATCATGGCCACCGATCTTATCGTCAATAAATGGGGTTTCAGGGACTACCGTCTACACATCTACGGCGATATGGAGCGCGCCCCAGCGTACGCCTCCGAGTGCCAGGAAATCATTGCGTCAAAAGGCCTCCGCGAGCACGTCGTGCTCAAGGGTCTGGGCAACCCCTCCGTCGTGCTGCAGGACGCCTGGCTGTTTATGAACTCTTCTATCTCCGAAGGCCTCCCTCTTGCCATGGGCGAAGCAGCCCTTACCGGGGTGCCCGTAGTGTGTACAGACGTCGGGGCCTCCTTCTGCGTAGTTACGGACCGCAGTACAGGTAAACGGTTCAGCGAGGTCGTTGCACCCAATGACTGCGATTCTCTGGCGCGCGCCCAGCTTCGCGTCCTAGCGCTGCTCGATAAGTGGGCGCCCTTTGCGGAAGATGAGCCGGACACAATCGTCCCTACCCTGGACTTCCATCCAACACCTGAGCAAATCAAGGCTGTATCGGAAAGGATGTACGCCAAAATCGAGCAACGACGAAAATTTGGAATGCTTGGTCGTGCGAACGTGCTCAACTCGTTCTCGTCTGATCGTTATCTCCGCGAACACGAGCAGTTGCTCTGGATAGGCAAGTGGCAGAGCCGAAGTTTTGTGACACGAACTGCGTTGTCTAGCGCAGCAAACTTGAGTACCAGCGCTTTTTTCCAGATGGGGAAGGAGAAAGGAAAGGTGAACAACAGTGCAGTCCGTCTGTATATAGGGAATGTGCCCAGTACCCCGGACTCGATCTACCAGCCCGTTCCGGCGAGTCCCTGGCGTGCGTGGAGAGATTCGAGGCATGCCAGTTCGAGCGGTACGAGGACGCCCGTTTAGATGTGGAAGTCTCGCTCTGGATGGGTCGATGTAAAGCTATTGTATATGCCATGTTATGAGAGTATAGATGTAGAGTAAGGTTTATATGTTAATGGATATGAATATATTTTGCTTCGCCTCCAGTGCCTTCTAGTCTGTCTTGTTGACGCCTCATATTCGTACCCTCCTCTTTTCCCCGTTCTTCGAGAATTCATACCCAAGAAGTCACAGTGCATGTTTTTAAGGGTAGATAGAATTTCCGGGTTGAGAAATTCTCATTCGCGAAACCAGTAGCGTTCAGGTGAATCTGTTAAACTGCCCTCCTGGAGAACCCGTTAGGCTCGCCATTTTATCCATAAGGCTATCCAGCCATAACACTACTCTTCAATAAAGTAGAATTTCAATATATTTGTTGTATTCAAGGCACCTAGAAGCCACCAGGCCATCCGGCTCAGCAACCATCTCTGGATATATATTTGCAGTCGGCTTATCTCTGTCAGCATGCTCCTGTTACCATGAATGGCCTTGTCAGCCACGAATCTCTCATTCCCTGCACACAAAATGGAACCTCTGTTAGGTCCCGGACCAAATGGGCACATGCACCGAGGCACTGAAAGGCAACCTGTCATCTCTGGAATTCAGAGACAGGAGATCGCCTATGGGGCTGCCCAAGGTCGATCACGGCCAGCCCAGCCGGCCATTTGCTCAGAAGCACGAGCTCGTTGATTTCATGACATCTGACCTTTTGAGTCGAGTTCTTGCCGGTGGGAATTTTACGGTTGGCTTGATGTCGAGGACATTGTTGGGGTCGCTCGGTGACTGCGTAACTTGGTGCTTTTCATATCCTCACTTTTGTCGCCATCATATAATGCTCTGGACATTCCTGACGCCTCTATCGAGTCACAGTAAACTTCGACTGGCTTCCCAAGAGGCGGTCCTCTTCAGATTCCTTCTAACTCGTGCCTCCAACCCCGGGGAGCCCAGGTAGTCTAGGAGTCGGGGTATGAGAAATGGCCCCCAATATAAAGCCGAGCAATTACTTGGCCCGACTCGGTGGGGACACCCTCTTGGCTTTATACTGTCATCCCTGACTGAAGCGAGTGGTCCAGCGGCGCTGTATTTGTTTGTAGTTCGCCGACCATCAGCTGCTTAGTGTTAGGAAATGACCCGAGGGCTTACAGCGGGAACGGCTCTCAACGGCTAAAAACACGGCCCTCTCGCCATGTGCAGAATCATATAATAGTCAGCTGGCATTGACCGGTGTGCGGCAAACACACATAAGATGCGGTCTGGGCTGGAAGGGCGCCCGCTGATTTGAGAGTCACGTCGCACAGCAGAAGAATTCTGCATGGCCGAGGCAGAGGCAGGAATCCGACCACGAGCAACAGGCCAGTCCGAGCCATCCTAGCGCTGCCCGGAGCGTACGAGGGGACATTATGATTGCTGGGCCACCCCGGGCCTCAACCCACGTCTAACCCGGGTTGGCGCACCGCGCTCGCTTCGATGAGTGGGTTAAAAGCGTGGTCGCTGCTGCCTGTCCATGCAGGTAACTCAGGGTTATCTTTCCTTCTCCTCCTTAAGTAGATACCGCGGCTCCGTCACTAAATGGCGTGTACCGTCCCACCGAAGACATGGGAGAGCGGCTTCGCTTGTCCTGCAGAGACATATTCATGGCGGAACAAGAGGAACTACATCACGGAGACCGGCGAACAAGCGCACTATAGACTCCCCGTCCACATCGATGCTCCTACTTCGACCATAGGGAACGCTCTGGGACTGACGCATCTTCGGACATGGCCGAGCCTGTACGATGGAACGGCGTACCAGAGGCCGGAATGGTTTAAGCCAGCAGAAGAGGTGGATGTCTTGATTTGTGGTGGTCAGTAGCTAGTTATTCTCACGGTACTCCACCTCACGTCGCTGTTACTGATCAGTTTAGCTGGTCCGTTTGGCCTGGAACTAGGAATGGTGCTAGCGCGGCAGGGGGTGAGCTTTCGCATCTTAGGTGTGAATCCAGGGACGGGGTTTCTCTCAGTATACATGTCTGACTGACGCCTTCAAAAGATAAAGCAAGTACACCGTGCCTCTCCGGCCGAGCTGACGCCGTTCACCCACGAGCCAACGAGCACCTCCACTCCTGGGGCATCTCCCATGAGGCCACCGAAGAAGGGCCGCTGATCAACTCAACGGCCATCTACAGCAGGGGCGTCAAGCTGAGCCACAACAATCACCCCATCAGCGATTCCAGGTACAGAGGCTCCAGCGTCATCACACAGGGACAGCTCGAGAGGATCTACATTCGGGACCTTCTGCGGCACCGCGTCATCGTCGAGAGGGAGACACTCGTGAAGGAGTTTCAGGTGCAGGAAGCTGGAGCGGAGGCCACACACCCGGTGCGCGCGACGCTGAGAAATGTCGCAACAGGAAAGGAGGAGACTGTTCGGGCTCAGTACCTGATTGGTGCTGACGGTGCGGCCAGCAACATTCGCGAACAGATGAAGGTACCGTTTGACGGGCTAGGAACGGATATTTACTGGGCAATCATCGACTGTCAATTTAAGACAGACTATCCGCATCTGTTTGGTATGAGCATGATCACCAGTGAGCATGGGGGGTGCATTGTCATCCCACGCGAAGAGGGATTCACCCGGTTGGTGTCAACTCCAGATGGATGTCCTTGTAGCCTCGAAAGCTAATGTCTACAGTTTCTACATCCAGGTCAACGAGGAGACAGCGCGCCGTCTGCATCAGGCGCGGCAGGCCAGACGGAATGCCTCTTCTGTGGGCACAATGCGCGTCGACGACCACGGTATCACGCCTGACGAAGTCCTCGAACAGCTGCGGAAGATCCTGGCGCCCTGGACAGTCGAATTTGCTTCACCGATCAGCTGGTTCTCGGTATGGAAAGTCAACGAGCGCGTCGCCCGTCGCTTCTCGTCGCCCGATCTGCGTGTGCACCTCGGAGGCGACGCAGCACACGTCCACAGTGTTCTGGGAGCATTCGGCCTCAACTCATCAATATATGACGCCGCCAATCTGGGGTGGAAGCTCGGGCTCTGCATCAGGAAGCAGGCCCTACCATCCGTCATCTTACCGACGTACGACAGCGAACGCCGGCTTGCAGCAAACCGAGTGATCCGCTGTTCGGGGGCATATCTGCGCTTCCTATGCAACTCACATCTTCCTCTAGCATCGCTGCGCGGCCTCCACGATGAACTCGAATCCCATGACGAGTGCCTTCCGAAGATTGACGGTAGTATCGAGGCAGACTCGCAGTTCATGGGCACCTTCTACAGACAGAACTCAGGGTTCCTCATGGGGCTCGAGTTCCCCATAATCGAGTCTGAAATAACCCATCCCGACCCTGAGAAGCGGCCATTAGCTGTTCGCAACGGCGCTCGCGCTCCAAGTCCTCGGGTATGTCTAGACACAGACCGTACGGGATACTTGTATGACAGGATGACCGGAGTATCAAGGTTCCATATCTTGATTTTCTGCTCAGATCTCCAAGGACCAGTACGCGAGGGACTGGCCGTCTTCTCACGTAGAGCTTTCAGCCCTGATGGCTTTTTCCATCAGTTCGGCGGGAAAAATAGGTTCAATGTCGTTCTTGTCGCAAAGGCCCTGCCCTACCAGATCGCCGAATTGCTGGGTCCACGGAATGGCCAGGGCGATGAACTCAAGCAACTCCGAGAACATGCAACAGTCATATACGATGACCGAGCCCCTGATGAAGATGCCCACTACTGGTACGGCGTAAATCACGCCCGCGGAGCCGTCGCCGTCGTACGTCCGGATCTCGCTCTCGGGGTCAGCATTTGGCCGGACGAGGTAGAGAAACTTGAAGCTTACTTTGCAGGATTTCTGGTAAAGCAGGACGTCACCGTCTCTGAGGGTGGGAATTCCAAGACAAGCCAGGTAGAGTTTTCCAGCCAGGAAACGAATGGGACGGAGGAGTCTAGAGCTGCATCGGGTGCTGCCAACCGTCCAAAACGCTCGCTTCGTTCTTGGTTTGCGAGCATGTTGGCTCTCTGAGCCGATTTCGACTGACTCAGCTGGAGAGACTAGAAGCGCCTATATGGCCGAGTAGCCTTCAACTGACGAGATGGAGATGAAAATGGATTTGTGATATAGTTTGCATCGCATTCCTGCTCTTGTATATGCCAACACCTGGCTCAGTAGGACTATGCGCTCTTGGGTAGAAATGCTCTATCAGGACGCATCCATACGTGTACCCCACCAATCCCAACTGGATCTCGACGGATCCTTGCGCAGCTAACCAGGGGACATCTCAAGGACAATGTCTGACAATAACTGCACGATAATTCTCCGATTGACACAGATGCCCAGTATCCCAGTCGTAGCCGCTGAGTGCTGCAGAATATTCCCACAATGTAAGGATAAGACATGCAAGCCCTACAGGCCCGGGGCTGCGCGTGCTGGACTCGGAAAGAATTAATTAACAGCGATCCGCTGCTGGCTCCAAGGAACGCGTCCCAACGCCGACTTTTGACAAGGGGTACACGGAAATCTACGGAAGACAACGCCTTGTGCATCGGGACATTGCTACAGGCCAGATTAGAATACCTGCTTGGGCTTATCAGGTCAGCTCAGCTCATGGCCAGCATGATTTAGCGATTGGCTATCAGGGCGATTACCCTGCAAGAGCCGGAAATATACGGATCGTACCATATGAGGCCTGTGAAATAGCAATGCATGGTCTTGTCTGCTGCCCTCGAAGACAACAATTCCTTATCTTCGTCTTCCGGTATACTCTAGTGACGCTCGCTCTGGACATTGAACTGCTTAGGTTGGAAGGGAGATGTTATAGGTGGAAGAAATATGCTCTTGCCACGGGAGTGAACTCACCTAGCAGTCGTGATCTCTTAAAGATATACATATGTACTTGAATCTCTAGCCAGGTCGATAGCCTTCCCTTTTCGTTTCACTGTCCTCTGCCATTCCCACGTGACGCCCGTTTGACTACTACTGGAAGCAGAGAAAATGAAGCTTTTGAGGCATATACAGACAATATTATACTAAGATCTTTTGAGATAATCCTAAACATGCTGAAAAGCTATATAGGTCTCTTAAGAGTCGTGGAGGTGGTGTGCGAGCCTGATCTGCCATTCTTGATGCTTCAGTGGTAGAGGTCTAAGTCCCTGGAATAGCCTTAAGTACTAAAGGTAATGGCTTCTGCTTTTTAAGAGCAGTGGGAGTTGTTGGAAGCTAAAAGTGCTCATTTAGCAGTTTCAATAAATTTTCATACTATTTTATACTTGTATTTGTACGGGACGATATGCTCTAAGCTATATTATGTCCAAATGAGATCTAGACCATACCGGATGACTGGTAATAGTAGTTCATCGGATTCGAATTCTCGAGACAGAGTACGAGTCACTGACTGATCAGTCTCTCCCGACTGGGTAGGCATATCGCGTACCTTCTAAAACAGACTTTGAGCACGAATGTAGTATAGACCTGGACAAAACTGGATGTTACCCGTCACGGCTTTATACCCGCGACGGGTTAGGTATGGGTACACTGTCTGAACCCACGGGTTGGGTACGGGTCCAGACCATGAACCCGCGCCGGTTTGGGTAACCCGTTGGTTGCCAAACAAACAAACATACTGCATAAACCTAGAAAATTTGATGAACTAGCAATTTTATCCTGTAAATTTAGCCCAATATATTCAGAGTAGAACATTTATGCAAAATGGGTTCTTGGCAGTTGGCGGGTTTTGGTACGGGTTCTGACCCTCGACCCGCAGGTTTTGTCATGGTCTAGGTGGTAACCAGTATCTTTTCTGGTCGCGTTACCAAGTTCTGCAAGAATTGAATGTGTTAAAGGCCTTGATCTTCTAACTACAATCTGTGTAGTCACCTGAGTCCCCACCGACCTTCAAGCGGGAACGCGATCCCTATAAAACGTCAGAAGAATCCATAGATGGAAGGTTTGGTTTGTTTGTTTGTTTGTTTGTTTGTTTTATTATTTAACGTCACTCGGCGGATCACGTGGCCCACGTGATCTGCGGCCT
>JAAXYA010000062.1:0-156153 GCA_013305525.1 Aspergillus quadrilineatus | reverse complement strand
TCGGACTAAGCTCATTTGCGCATGGTCTATTTGTATTGACAGGTGCCAGAGGTCTGCGTGGCGTTGACATTCTCAATCTCAATTTAAATATGTTCAGTTTGTTTGCGCATGACGCGTTGACGCGATTTTGTACGGAGACTTTCGCACGTGACTGTACTTTTTTATTTTGGGGCGTAAGAGGGACGAGTTGGCAGTCTTGGCAGCCTAGTGCTGCCTGAGTGGTCGTTGCTACAATCGTGGAATCCAAACTTCCACTTCAAGACTACACTCCAATCCTTCTGCAACAATTATGTTCTCTACGCTACCAGCTGAGCTACTGCTTTCAATAGCAAGCCACCTGAATGACCACTTGGATACTCTCCACCTCGCCTACTGTTGCCGTGCCTTTTATCGACTGCTCCTACCGAAGGTCTTCGAATCGCTTGACCTGTTGAAACACGGCAATGGACACCTATGTCATCTCGTACATATATTCATTTCAAATCCACAATATGCGCGAGAGGTTCACACCTTGCGTGTGCACAATGGCTGGCGACCTACTTCCAGCGTGCGTTATGACCAGGAGCCAATCCATGCGCTCTTAGTAGCGATCTCTGGTCCTGGGGACGACTTATCTGCCTGGGAACGGGAATTACGGATTTACAAGTCCAATGATGCTTTTCTGGCTCTTCTCTTGCATCTTTTGCCGAATTTGGAAAGCCTTTGGGTGCAAGTTCATGATTTTTCAAATCTCACTCTCAATATGCTGGGTAGGATTGCGTACATGGACAAGCACTTCCAGTCGAATATGCCTCTATTGAATCTCAGAGAAATCACTGTGGAATGGTCGTATGCGCAAGGCGGCATTGGAACTGACCATATTCTTCCCATATTCCAATTTCCCTCACTGCGCTCGTTTCATGGCAAAATGATCCGCGATGCGGATAGCAATGGTGACGACGATTACGAGTTTGACGTTGCTGAATATATTCCTGGCGATGCTGGCAGCTCCAGCGTGACTCATATCGACCTTCGATCAAGTTGTTCTCGAAAGGGATTTTCTGATCTCATTAACGCACCCAAGAGACTCGAGTCCTTCGTCTTCGAGCACTCCAATGACCCCAACCAGTCAGAAGACGATAATCTTTATGCATCACGATTCTACTCAGCACTTCGCAAGCATCGGAACAGCCTGCAGGAAATTGTACTGGCTTATGATGAATTAACAGATGACGACTATGGCTGGGATTACGTCGGGTCATTTGTAGACTTTACTACTCTCAAGAAACTCCGGCTAAGGTCCACCAGTATTCTGGACTGGGAACAGTGGGGAGGCTGGGAAAAGCTATCGAAAAATACACTAGAAGACGTGCTACCCCCTTCACTCGAGACATTAATTATTGATGGCATGCAGAGTGCCCAAATGAAGACCTTAGCCAATGAGTTTGCAATCTTACTCTCAGGCGGGAACCCCCATTGCCCGAATCTGAGGTACGTGGAGATCACGAGCGATTGGATGTCAGAGGAGCAGTCGACAGAGGTGTCGAACCTCAGACCGCGCCCTATACCGGACATGTTGCCCGAGTATGCTAGCTTCAAAGACACTATTGAGTCGTTGTGCTTTGGTGCAGGCGTCGAGTTTTGTCTTCGGGACCTGCATGTCGAGCATATTATTAGAGAGAATCGTCGCAGTCGGTATCTCAGCGAAGGTAAAGAAGCTAGGTGCTATATATATATGTCACTATACCTGCATAGTTGTCCATAACATGTAGCCGTAAAACATCAGTACCAACTCACGGTAATCGATCAGACATTGGCTACCTAAGCCCATCAGCGTCTACTATTAATATAGCCACAAATGATATCGCGCCTGGACGGATGGGAGTATTTAGCTGATTTTGGGCGCTTCCCTCAGCGCCTCTCGATGTCGGTTGCTATAATCCCCTACAGCATACGGCGACTTGATAGGGGCATATATGTTCTTTGTGTTTAACCATATTGACAAGCTTGTCTTCGATCATACGTATCCTGAAGCTCACAATGGAGTTCTTTACTATAAACTCTCTCTGTGAAACAGTATTCATCCTCAATCACGTTGCCCGCGTCCTCTTCCTCTACCCCTTGCCCTACCCACGCCGCCTCTTATCTGCTCTCCATTTCCTGCCACTCGCTCCTGGTCTCCTCCAGCAACTCCCACGGCATTTTCCCCCCAGAATCCCGTTAATTAATCATGGAATTTATATTTTCCCCAGCTGCCGGTTGCAAAACACACATCATATCATCCTGTGCCCGGATTCCATCTCCAACTGTCGCCCTCTTATACGGTGGCATTGTAGATAGCCAACTTACAACCTTTTTTATATGACCCTCTACCATTGCTTGGAAGGGAATACAAGGATTTTAGCCCTTCTCTGAAATAGCTTCTTATAAAGAGCCTTTATGTAAACATGTACAGCTTGCTCGGCAATTCGAATCTTTCCGTCTTTTAGGTCTTGTATCGCGCATTGGGTCCTGCTTTCCTGCCCCATCAATTCCTGCTTTGTTTCCGCTCTTTTCGTGGCATAGTGGATGGCGGAAGTTGGTGGGTGGTGGACACGTCGGAATTTTTGGAGTTTCTACTGTTCGACTGGGGAATACGCTATACTCTATATACTGGTGGGTAAGTAGCCCTACTTGTTTAGGCTCACACCTGCCTACTTCTGTTCCAGCAAACCTCTATCAACTTAGGTACTTAGAAGGTATTTTCTAGGCATGTCATCTTGCTTATCCTGTCTTTACGAAGCCTTGTCTCCCCATCTTCATCTCCACCTTTGACAGCCAACTGACACCCTCTATATCTGATATTGAAATGTCTTGCGATGCTCATTGTGTACGCTAGGTGTACTGGATGAACCGCTGGCTGGCTTACGCCACGTGATATAAGTGACCACGATCTCCAACTCCTGAGGATCTGATCCCTCAATGTATCGTATCGAGAGATTGAAGAAGAGATCTATCGTCAATGAAATGGATAATCAACTGTCATATGGCCCCCGATTCTTACTAGGCTCCGTTCGCGTAGTTGATACAGCTTCTGCCCTTTCCCCTTTGAGCATCCACAGCAATTTCCTTAGTTGATAAATATTATTATTTAACAGCTTTCTTCTATGTAGATATACATAGACTGTATGTAGGTATAGATAGGCTCAACATTGCATTAACTACTCCTCAACCACCACTACTACACAGCATCAGCCGGGACAAGCGCCAAGTACCCATGCTCATACTGCGGGACTTGGCCGGGGAGTTGTCGGGGAGCAAAGGACAGCAGATCCGGCCGTTCCCCGGCAGGTCTCAGGCTTCCACGGTTGGCGGACTCTATAAACGGCGGAAGTCTCATTTGACAGGTCCTTGCAAAGCACTAACACTTCGTCAGCTCAACTTTCATGATGTCTGATTTCAAAGCTCACTTTCCGGACCGCCGCCAGTTCTCGGGATTCATGAAACCATGTCGCTTTGAGGGTGAGGTCTCTCATTTGGAGGTGTACGGCGAGATCCCCAAGGATATTGATGGGGTATTCTACCGGGTGATGCCTGATCCTCAGTTGCCCCCCTTCATTGAAGACGATCCCGTAAGAACAAAACACCATCCTCCGTCCAATTGAGAAGGCTAACGCATGCAGTGGTTTAATGGAGACGGCAACGTCAGCGCCTTTCACATTCACGACGGTCGTGTATCGTTTCGGCAGCGGTATGTGCAAACCGAGAAGTTTGTACGCGAGCGCGAGGCCCAGCGCGCCCTGTTGGGTAGGTCCATCTTCCATTCCATCTACAGCTATTTGGTGCTAATAGCCCGGTTAGGCAAATACCGCAACAGATTCACCGACGCGGTCGAGCTTAAAGTTCGCAGCACAGCTAACACCAATGTCGTCTTCTTCAACGGGCAGTTGTTGGCCCTGAAGGAAGACTCGCCCCCCTACGCCCTGGACCCCGTTACACTGGAGACTAAAGAGCTGTATGACTTTGAAGGCCAGCTGCCGTCTCTCACATTCACGGCGCACCCGAAATTTGATCCAGCCACGGGCGAGATTGTTTGTTTCGGGTACGAGGCGCGGGGTGACGGTACACCAGACGTGTGCTATTACAGCGTCTCACCGACTGGAAAGTTCACGGAGGTCGTTTGGCTGGTCGCGCCAGTCGTGGCGATGATTCATGATTTCGCGGTCACTGACAACTGGGTATGTATATCTAGTCCCCGACCGGGGTTGCGTCGACGCTTACGCTGCTGACAGGTTATCTTTCCCATCATACCCCAAGTATGTGACCTTGAACGAATGAAGCAGGGAGGCGAGCACTGGCAATGGAGCCCAGAGACCCGTTCTACTTAGGTGTCATGCCTCGTCGGGGCGCCAAAGCCGAAGAAGTCAAGGTATGGCTGCATCTGCCGCCTTTTTACAAGCTCCAGTTGACTTAATCCATCACAGTGGTTTCGATATAAGAATTCTTTTCCTGGCCATACCGCCAATGCCTATGAGAACGAGCAAGGGCACCTAGTCATCGACCTAGGTCTAAGTGAGAAGAACGTATTCTTCTGGTGGCCTGACGCAGAAGGGAACGCCCCCGAACCCAGCTCGATTTTCTCTCAGCTCGTCCGATTCACCATCGACCCGAGGACCGAGGAACTCACTCTTCGCGAGCCCGAAGTCATGCAGGAGGGCAACTCGGAGTTCTACAGGATCGACGATCGGTTCGCCACTCGGCCTTATCGACACTGTTACTTTGACCTGATGGATCCCCAGCTGGGTACTGATTTTGCGCGCATCAGTACCAAAATTGGCGGGGGATTTCCCTTATACAATTCACTGGCCCACTTAGACCACACCACGGGACAGGTGGAGGTGTACTTCCCAGGGAGAACCCACCTCGTTCAAGAGCCCGTCGTCATACCGCGGAAGAACTCGAATATCGAGGGAGACGGCCATGTGCTGGCTCTGGTCAATAACTATGACACGATGGCAAGCGAGCTTCATTTACTGGATACGCGCAATTTTGCTCGCGCGCAGGCTAAGATTCCGCTCCCGGTCCGCTTGCGTCAGGGTCTGCATGGAAGCTGGGTAGATGCGAGCGAGTTCGAGACAGAGAAGTGACGATCATGGTGTATCGACAGTGAGATCTTAGTGAATCAGTCAGCTTCCAGCTCGTACTCAGCAACTGCTGCGTCAGCTCAAACTGAGTTCTGAAGCCCTTCTTCGCCTTGAGTCGTCCATACTTATTAGCTAGAACACACTGAGCGTTGGGGGACCAAAGTGTGATACATGTAAGGTCCAATTACAGAATAGTACTCTCAGTTTCATCTAGAAAATTCACTCTGAGAAGAAACTCTGCCGTTAAATATAATGGCCCAAGTTGTTCACAATCTTACTATCTCTAAGCTCTCATTCTACACTACATTGAGCCATCCCATAGCCTGACAAAGGGAATGATGTGTTGCTGGTGAAGACTCCCATATCTCCTCCCCCTGCTTGCATATAATAAGACGCACAATGAATATGGAAGACTAAGATAGCTAAGCCGCCGTCTCATTTGGAATCCGAATATACCAGATTTTTTTTTCCGCCATGAGTAGAAAGGCACCGGTATACATACATAAATAGCCAATGCTGTAAGGATGGGCAACACTGTTCAACAAGCAAAGAGTTGATCCGTGCATATTCTCATCTCTCATCAAATCTTCGCCGTACCAGATGCTGCCTTCTCACTGTTCCATATTCCAGACTTTCCTGGTGAAAGGATGCCGCTCGGATCAAACAAATCCTTCAGCGCACCAGTAACCTTCGAGAAGGCATGGCCATTGAAGTCCAATTTCCCTGCTAGATTATCCATATGACTCACATGAGTTCGATACACGATATATCCCTGCTCCGCCCCATCTCGCGCTAGAGTTCTGTACAGCTCGTGGACGCGCGGTTCTTCAGCGAGGGTATAGATAACCAATTCAATGGCAACCACATAGCGCGGGTAAACATGGAAATCCGCGAAAAAGTCAAAGTTGGCGTCGATGGTGCGCTGCTTCGCCGTGAGGTACCAGTTGTACAACTCACGGCCGGAGGGGGGAAGAATGGGTGAGTAGTCGATGTGCCCTCCGCCGGGCACTGCACGACTATTGACAAGGTTCAGAGGCGACAGCGTTGGAATACCACTGTGAGGGATCTCTTCGCTGCCAATCTCAGCGGCGGTGATAGCGCGTCCGGGATTGCCAGGGAACTCTCGCCACTGGATCTGGACGCCTGGGATGACGCTGAATGAGCGCTGGACGGTGCTCAGCAGGGCGGGCAGCATCTCCACGAATCCATAAAGCGAGAAGTACGCCTTCCAGAAGCCCCAGCCTTTCTGTTTGCGGATCTCCTCCAGAACCGGGTACGGAACGTGGGAGTTGGGCTTCATGTGCTGTGCCAGCTTGGCCTGCACTTCCGGCGCTTGGGAGAATAGCGCAATGCGGAAGATGTTGGTGATGGACGGCGAGTTCAGGATGACAGAGCGACGCATGAGGTCAGAGAGGACGCCCACCAAGGGGATGAGATCCTCTTCCTGCGGAACGCTGACCGTGACCGTTGCGTAAGCTTCTGGGGCTGGGGTAATATGGATGCCGATTTTGGTGACGACTCCTGTTCCTAATAGCAATCTTTGATTCCGATACCTCCAGTTCAGTCCAAGGCTCACCGAGATTTGACTGGTAAAAGAGACCATCAAGGCCTGGTCCAATTCCTCTGATTGGTCCCTTTAGATCGCCACTCTTCCATCGAAAGATACTTGGAGACATACCCCTTATACAGAGCAAACGTCTTATTATCCGTCATTGCCCCCATCCCCGTACGAAGCAAATCCCCATTCGGCAACACAACCTCCATTCCGCACTGCGACTGAGAATGCCCTCCGTTAGGCGTATATCCAAATCCACGATCCATGGTATTCCCCAGCACTGATCCCCATCCTATCGCCGGGACCGAGGGCCAGAGATCCAGGCCGCGCCGTTGGATTTCTTCATATAGGTCGAAAAAGGACACGCCGGGCTCCGCGATTGCATAGCCGTATTCTTCATTAATTTCGACTATCCTGTTCATTCGGTGCAGGTCAAGAACCACGGACCCTTTGACGACAGGGCTTGATCCGCCGTACCTGTGGCTAGCCGTTAACTAGACCGGATACGGGTATTATGAAGTGACCACGTACCCAAGATTCTTTCCTCTTGAAACAGTCCACAGGGGCACTTTGTGGCTGTTCGCAAGCTTCAGGAGTTTCTGAACATCTTCCACCACCCCCCGGGCGAACAGCGCCGCTTGGTTGTTGGAGCGTAGAGAACGAGAAGGGGTCGCCGTATGAGTCCTGGTTCCGAACACTCTTGAGGGCACCGTGTTCAGGAGTGCGCGAAACATTCTCCTCCCCAAGCACGCCTGCGGCATCATCAAAGAACCGGGTCAGCGCCTGGGCATCTGGTGTGTTGAATCTTCTTTGCGGAGACATGGTGGCGTAATTCAGGAATGGTACTACCACAGCGTAGATCCTACTCTTTAGGGCAGAAAAGGTTCAATATATAGCCTACTATGGGACGTCTTGATTTATATATCCTCCAGCCAGTTGCAAATTCTTGGTGCACGGCTCAAAGTTTGCTGTTGACTGGGCCCCCTTTTCGGGAGTCCGGGGGTTCGTGGTTATGCGGCTGCTCGGGGAGATAAAGTGCGGCACCCAGGCGAACGGTGAGCTACTACAGTGGGTTTGGTCTCAGCCCGGTATGATTTCCATGTACTTTATCAGCGAACTACTGTTGCAGTCTTGTTTGGAGGGGGCGTTCATGGTAGAAGATATGTTCTATCCAGGGCGGCAAGGGGAGAGTAAGGATGAAGAAAGAGAGAGCATCCTGAGATCTAGCCCATTTGCTTTAGCACTACACAGACGCAACATTCAATGCGTTTCGGTGGGTTATGACAAAGTATGCGTCGTTCTTAAGACGGACACGCTTTTCTAATGCTTATATTTGAATGGATGGTAAAACAGCGTACTAGGAAAACGCGTTCCTTCTGCTTTGGCTCTCGGTATGGCATAATGACATCTGAAACACTTATCACTGCCCTGGACACTGATTTCAATTTGTAAGATGTATTTCGTCTGGGACGGCCTGTTCGGTGGAATATGAGTATTGAATACTTGTCAACCGGGGCCCTCTTCTTACTAGTCAACATACAGCACCGCTCGACCTTGCCCTATCTACGAATGTGATTCAACATTCCTCTGGGAGGTCAGGAGAAGCCCCTAAATGACCATAAAATCCTTACAAGAATATCAAGGCCTTCAATTTTGGTTGCAGACCTCGGTCATATGACCAATATAGACCAGTAACCACCCCGATAGTTCACTCTGTATATATGTATACATGATTGACACTTTCTACCCCAACCACGTGAAGAACACGATAATGCTTGCTGGTATATAGTATCAAGGGTAGTATCATCGCCGTATACCGTCCAGCGACCACATGCTAAGTGCCCTCCCCAGGACCAACGAAATGCAAATACTTCCCGTGCTATGTCAGGGCTGACTGGCTACCCGCACTAACTCCCCGGATTCCCCGTCATACCCGGTTGACCCGGCCACCGCCTGAATTATTGAGAATAGCCGAAGAGGGTGGGTAATGGCAATGATGACTTGGTCCTGGCTGGGCTGGCCACGAGAGCTCATTGTTACTTGAGCAACGTCAGTGACCACATGTCAATATGCACTTCGACATTTAGACTCCATAGCTGTGCTTGCTAAATTGTTCTATTGTTCCCAGACTCAACAGTAAAGCGTCTTGGCCGCTGCCTGTGGTGGGCAATATCCTCCATAACCCTAGAATTGGGGTACCCCGCACTGACAACAGCGTGGCTGAGCTCTGCTCGCTCTGTGTACTGAAAAGGCCCGGTATCCTGCTGGGTATGTCCTAACCACTATGCCAACGGACCAGCCCCATGGAGCCCGGCCCGGTGACTCTGACATTCTGCACGCATCAAGACCTCAAGGCCGGAAACGGAAGAGGGGATATGGGTCGGATCTAGCACTAATGTCTAACCAAAGAGTGAATTGGTGAATTCTTCATCAGAAACGTGCAATAAATAATTACAGTGTGCAACTTCTACCATACTTCACTCAGTCACCCACACTTAGGGCAAATGCAGCTCAAATGGGTCAGACTCAAAGACAGGATCGCTGACTAAGATATCAACATCACCTCATAGAATAGGCCATGCATGTAACTAACAAACGTCGAATTTATCAGCCTCCAGGATGGTGGCAGTGAATCGCAATTTCCAGATTTTGTAATACTACAGGAACAAAAACCCATCCAAAGACAGGGACCTCCCGGGAAAACAACTAAAAGACCAGCTTCCACGGTGAACGACCAACAGCAACCCAGCACACGTCAAAATAGACTGACATAACAAAGGGTGTACTGCGGGGTCTCTCGAAGGCTCCATTTAGTTGCGGGAACAAGCGCGGGAATCCATCTGACACACTGTTAAAAGACATGTGGATCAAGTCTCCCTCTGACGCCCCTCCTCGCATAGATTCCTGCGGCTCATACAAGACATGGTGGCTGTTGCAGGCCACAATGAACGAATAACCATACGGCTGCACATCTCCTATGCCGTTTGATGCAAGTCCTCGACCCACTTCCTGTTCTGCTGGATCGCGAAAAGAAGAATACCTCTATCTTCCAGACCCCCTTTGGTCGAGGCGATGCTCATACGCCATATGGCGTGCCTGAAGTGTTCAACAGCCGATTTATTCTGTCAAGAATTCTACTACTAACGATACTGGCTAAGCCTTGACTGCTACACTCAAACAGTTAACCTTCTGGCTGTCTGAGGTCTTCTCACCCAAACTAGATGCAGAGAAACGCATGCTGTCTATCAGGACTAACACCTCCGCCAAACAGTTCCCAGGTTACAGATTTGTATCTAGCGGCCACGATCAAAGGGTATAGTCATTGCCTCTATCAGGTAAAGGGATTGCCACGTGATTTGGGGTTCAGCTCGTTCTACTTGGCGCACGAGCATTTCTCTCAGCTGAAGCGGGGTCAGACCTGATGGTTATGGACAACCTTTTGCAGTGCTCGAAAAGAGATAGCAACACCCAATGGCGGACCATTTGTTCTTTCCTGACGCGCCTCCTAAGCCCCTTCGGATTAAGTACGACGGCCCACTATACGATGGGAGCGATTGGGATACGTTTCCCACCCGCTGCGGCTGGCTAAACGAATCTGGAGCAGAGGACTTCCTTGCACGCTACATTCCTTACGTGAAGATACCCGAGGAGCTGAATTACTTATTTCAATACCGATCCATGATGGAGTGCTGGCTCTACTTTGGCATGCTGCACTATGTCTTCGGTGACCAGTTGGACCAGTCCGACTTCATTCTCCTTGAGGAGAAAGAAGGCCAACAGCAGTACATCACGACAAGACATTTGCACAAATATGTTGAGAATGCTGAGGACTGGAAGAAGAACAACCGCGGGGCGCGAACGGTTGAGATTGTCCACAAAGTTCTCGACGCTCTTCCGGGCTATATTCGCTTCATAGGGGAAGAAATGTGCTTGGCCATTCGTCTGGCTAGCCTTACTCTCTGGAACATTGCGGTTAAGCGAGACGGCCCCCAGCCCGACCCTAGCTTCTTGGGAGCGTGGTCTCTTAGCAGCAAAGAGTTGGAGCAACTGCGGTTATTCGATGGATGGTGTCCCCTGGACGCAGAGAAATGTTGCCAAGCCGGTATCTACCTGGATACCCAGGTTTATCTGCTGCAATTGCATCGTACAAAACCTAGTTGGAACAACAGAACACACGAGTCTTGTAAGAAGACACAATGCGTAGCGGACAATATAGATGAGAGCAAGTATGTTACTCGCCATGTGCAAGAAGATTGCAGCTGTTCGCACATCCAGGCAGACAATGAACAGTTACGTACAGTTCTTCTGGATGGAGGAATCCCTCTTGCAATGATCACCCCTTGTGGTGAGGACGAGCTTGGGAACCAGCAGTATGAGCTCAATATTGTGACGAAACGCGTTAACAAGCCATATGTAGCCATCTCCCATATATGGGCTGATGGACTGGGCAATCCCCAGGGTAACTCTCTTCCACACTGCCAATTGGAATTTATTTACAAGCAGGCCAGGCGCCTCCTGCGTGACAAAGAATATATTCCTGGCTATGATGAGAAAGTATATGGATCCCTGTACACTGGGGCTGCTCGATTTGCCCATTTCGCGACCAATGCGGCTCGGCGAGGAGACAATTCTGTGCTGGTGTGGATTGATACATTGTGCATCCCACATCAAAGTGACGCTCGCAGTCTGGCAATTCAACGCATCCGCGATGTTTATACTGGTGGTCAGTGCGGCTGTAATAGTTGATTCCATGTGTATTGCTAACCTGACTGGTCACAGCTTCTAGGAATTTGATTCTCGATTCCGAGTTGATGCTAGTCGACTCTGGCTTGTGCAACAAAATGGAAGTTTGCCTGAGAGTCCTTTACTGTTCAGGCTGGATCCGCCGTTTATGGACGCTCCAAGAAGGACTTGCCGCGAAGGACAAGCTATTCGTGCTGTTGTCTGACAAGGCAATCAATATTGGTACCATCCCCTACATGCTTTTCAACAAGGTTGACCAAGGGAAATTGCCGATTTTCCAGGAAGGGATTGCTACGATGGCCGCAATTATGTGGTACTCGTACTTTCAAGAGCCCACTGACTCCGCCTCTAAAATCAATCTTTCTGTCGTCAAAAATGGAAATACTAGAGGCCACGGCAACTTGATAGCTTGGAACTGGTTCAATGTGGCTACACGAGCCTCCAGTAAAGATCGTGATCGTCCTACCGTCCTAGCAGGTCTCCTGAATCTTGATGTCGGCAAGATCCTCAAGTTCAAGGAGGCCGATGAGCGCATGCGGAGGTTATATAGCATGCTGCATGTGTTTCCTCAAGACGTGCTCTTCATCAATGGGCCACGATTCGAAGAATACGGTTTGGGATGGGCAATGAAAACCTGTCGATATACGGGAGAATTCACTACGCTGTCCGGTGATGCGGGAAACATCACGTCGCGGGGCCTCTACGTCACAATGTATCCTTCACTGATAGCTCTTTCTTCCGACCTGTTTGATCTCGCACTGGCCCAATCAAAACAATCTGATCCTGACCAAAGACAGATGGATTGGGAGAAGTGGCTTGACGATTCCAAGCCCCATTGTGCTCCTGAACTTGATATTGATGCCGAGTATGATCCTGACGATGTTTCGGAAGCAAGCAGGCCAGCGACAGAGCCAGACGCAAAGCTGTCATTCTTGCACTTAAAAGGGACAATTCCAGTTAATCTCAGCCAAGGCGAAGCGTATGGAATAATCTTAAGGTCAGCCCTTCCTGATCAAAAATACACCCAATGTGCATTGGTGGCACTCCAGACAAGTGAACATGGGGTCCATTACGGGCGATACCTTAGCACAGGGGGTATTCGTGGTGTTACTTTCGATAGGAACGTGCATTCGGTGGATTTGCCAGAGGATGGTTACCTTTTGGCAGGCACTTGGGGTGACGCGCAAAAATATCAATGGATTGTTGGTTAATCAGCAGTGTCATTCTTCAGTGCAGATATAAAAATAAGATTTTAAAGTCAAGGTTTGTTTTGACGACCATAATCTCTTAGAAACAGACACAGATTCTTACGTGTATCCACTGCACCGCTTAAAACAAGAAACCTGGAGGATAGCAGTGAGAATCGTTTCCAGTTTCTTGATCAAAGAGCTTGAAGAACAGAAGCTTGAAATTAGTAGCCAACTATCACCTTGTACACATATTGAGATACATTAAGGAATAATCCAAAACACAGAAAGAATCTCTATCAGAACAAACAGAACGCAAGGAATCAGTTCTGCCCCTACATTTGCAACATGGGTGCAGGATGAGATTAAACCCTTTATACAGAAGGAGGGAGCGCCAGGACAGTCATTGTAGGGCATTAGGCTTCTGGGATGGTAACGCCTTGCGATTCGAGATGATCTTACATCTCTCTGAGCAGATGACCAGTTGTCTCGATTGGAACGGCTTCGACTTGTTTAAACGCATGGGTTTCTCTACCAGAGACGGCTCGACTTGACTCTCGCGATGAACTGGACAGAAATGCTACTGGGTTGTTTAGCAAGAGCGGACTGGAGGACAGTATCAACTAACATAGGCTGCCATTGCCTCGATTGTCTCAGCAGCAAACAATGAATATGGACGAGGAAAATGGCTCAAGGGGTCAGCTAGTGGCAGATGCAACCTAATATGGTCAAATGTCTTATAGTTCATCTTAATGAGCCCTAGCTATGTTGACCAAGCGCCTGTCTTTGTGCAAAGAATCCTCTGCAACGCTCGCTCTTGTCGAATCCAGAGACACCATGAAGCATAGAGCCAGTGCTCAGGCGGCTGCAACAGAGGACATGGCCAAAAGCTGCTTCATAACTAAACTGCAAATCCTTCTCCCTCCCATCCATCTGACAAAAACCAACCGCAATTACCTCAACAAAATCGGCTGCTCTATCTGCTATTTATACCGCCATCAAGATCCCTGGGCCTTTCCAGTCGTGAGAACGGTCTCGACCAGTAAACGATCCGGGTCTGTAAGTCACAAGTACACTGGCCGTTAACGTCGCCTTGCAGCTCTGGACGGGCGTACCACCCAGAGAGGCAGACACAAACATTGACAATTCGCATCTGGATGCAGGAGAGGTGTCGTTAATCTACATATTCAGCGTCAAGGCACTGCGTATCGAACTCTAGCCTGGCCAAACACCCGAACGATGTTCAAAAAATCACACCCACGCTTCAAGCATTTCTTGAACGGCTCCCTCAAGCGGGAAAAAAGTCCAACTCCACCCCTTCGCAGCCCATCTTCTTACAATAGTACATTCCCATACAGCAGACCAAGACGAATACAGTATATAGTTATCTTGAATGCTCCAAATGTCAACCAGCAACCGCTTCCAGGCCACTCGATCATCCGTCTACAAACGGGGGCAGAGCACCTACCCTGAGCTGTTCTACTGGGCTGCCATTATCGCCTGCGGAAATTCTCTTCGCAGTCTGAGTGGGAGGTTATATATATCGACAACTACGATTAAGGATTTCAACTCTGCGGGACCCACTAGCTGACGCGAATAGCAGCATGGGTATAGCACAGTTTTTTCAGGTCGCCTCGTGGTAGAACGTCGAGGAGGCGCAGGAATATCAGGTGCCACGGCGGCCACAGGCATAGCGAGTCTGTGTCGGAACCTAGAACAGCAATGGTACCCTCCAGTCGTAATAAGATCGTGACCAGATCAATATTCTTCCATATTTTTTCATCCATATTATAATCCAAGAACAGATCGGAGTCGGGACTGGAGCCCCAACCCTCAAAAGTCACCCTTGAAGAATCCAGCTATTGAACAAACAGAAGAAAAAAAGCAAGCATCACAAGACGGCGAGATGTGACTGCAAAGAAAAGCAAAAAAGAAGACAAATCCAACATCCGAGCCAGAGCAACCTCAACGATGAAGCGTCTTAGGCATCAAGACACAACTTGGAGTCGGGATTTGGGGGAAAAGCAAAAACAAAAGCTTGAACAAGGCCTCAGTGGATGGTATTAAGATCAAGCTCCTCACTTTGTGGGAGTCAGTCTCTTCCTATCATATGTTTTAACATCCAATAATCTCATCATAGACCTATGTTTGTATGAAGAAAGGAAGAGAGAACTGGCCGAATGAAGGTTTTTCTAAGATCCCTGCCTTGCTCACGTAATCCGTCTACACACAACAAACTCTGCAGGTAAAGACGGAGAAAACTGTTTCTCCGTTCCGAAAAACTGTTCCCATAAATACTTCCACAAGAGCCGGACATTTTGAATTTTTTCTTCTTTCCTTTCTTCGTGCGGCGACGCAACTATTCACCCGTGTTGCCTGGACATCTACACTCAGTGATGTATTTTCAGGTGTCCGTTGCGTCACAGAAGATTGGAATTGCACGCCGGTTCTTACTTTATTGGTCTTTCTGATTTTTCTTCGAGGATGAGACCATTTGGTTTGGGATCGGACATTATACCTTCAAGTCTCGATGTTAGACGAGAAGTCGACACTGTAGGTTGGGGATTCTTAAATGGATTTCATAAGACTCCTCGGTTAATTTACACGATGGCGATGAAGCTCAGATTTTTTATGTCTGTTGGATTCATGGCCGCATATCCGGAGTTGATTGTAGTCGTAGTCTAAGGATTTACTTTGAGCTCGCCGTTATGATATATCCCGTCGCATCTATTCACCCTGCTCGTCACCGATTTTCTCCAGCTTGCCCATCTCTCGCTTCTCGCCGGCCTCTCCAAAGATGCGGATTCTGTCGATGCGCGTCTTCTCGCCGTCGCCGTCACCTTCCACAACGAAGATGTTCAGCGAGAAGACGTTCTGGAACTTCACGAACCGGAGGTCAATTTTGGCCGTGCCGGTCTTTGGATCCCAGTCGCCAGATTCGATCGTCACCGTCTGCACAGGAGGAATGTCATCCGCCTCATCGAACCCAAGAACATGCGACCGGTTCGTGTACAGGTGAATCGTCCGCGGCCGCATCGGAACCTCATCGTCATCCTCTCCCTCGGCTGGCGGAAGAGACGTAATATGGAGCGAGTGGACTTTGAGTGTAGACTTGAACGGGATGAAGAGCATCAGCTGTTCGTCAGTGTCGCTCTCGACCCAGTCCGCTGCACCATCCTTGCCCTTGCCGTTTCCAAGCGCAGAGGGCTTCGACGACTCAAATAGTGTCCTGGCCACGCCGAACTCGCTGTCTCGGTTCAGCAGTTCGAGTCCCCTCACATCGTATTCTTCCGTGATGTCGCTGTAGCCTTTGGGAGTTGCGGCTCCGATCCAGGTGCCGCCGGAAGAGGAGCCCTGAGCAGAGTCGGCTGAGGCTTCGCTCTTGCTGGCTTCGTTGGCAAGCTTCCGGATCACTTGGTTTAGTTTCGTGGGGTCTGCGCCGCGAATGGTGTTCGTTGGACGGCCGCGCTCGAATACAATGAATGTGGGCATGCTAGCATACATTAGCTTCGAACTTTCTTAAGCAGTAGATTATTCCAGGGACTCATACGCTGTAACGCCATATGCCTTGGCGATCTCTTGCTGCTTGTCAACATCGATCTTCGTGAAGGTGATTCGGTTCGGACGCGAGAGCTGCGCGGAGAGCTGATCGTAGACAGGAGCGATCGCGTGGCATGGTCCGCACCATTCGGCATGAACTAGACGTGATTCTTCATGTCAGTATTCTCACTTGAGCTGGCAGAGATGGCAGGCCTCGCCAGAAGAGCGGCGAAGAGCAGAGGCGGGGGATCAACAAAGAGGGAGGCTCTTACAGTCTGCGACAACGAAGGTAGAGGAGGTCAGGAGATTGTTGAATTGCTCCTTGGAGGAGATGTGAATAGGGGATCCCATTGTGACGGTGAGTTAGGAGTTTATGTAGGAGAAAAAAGTTGGGAGAAGAATGATGTTGACAGCTCGAGAGCTTCGGATCTCGATATGTCATCAGCCCCTCCGCGGTGAAGAGTGCCGGAGTGTCACCGTTACCCTTTAGTGCGCAGCAAGCCTACTGTAACTGAACAGTAATGGATAAAGCAGTGTGCAGTGGTTATCAATAATAGAAGACTTATCCAGCTTAATTTTGATAACAACTTTTCGATGGCTCCCTGAATGCATTCGCTGGCCAATTGTATATATATTCCGGCCTTAGCTGCGAACAACAGGCCATGAGCGATAGGGACATATTGCTCAATCGCATTAGGCTTACAGATTTAAACCATGGTATTAGGCAGAGCGTCAGCTCTTTCATGGGTTTACTGAGAATCCTATGATGCCTAACGTCCGTAAAGGTGAGTGTGAAGTCTGTAGCCTAGGTGAGACTGCTGCCTGAAGCATGAGGCACTAAAACGTGATAGACCGCTTTCCATAAACAAATGACCGCGGCTTGCCGTTCTGCCACCTAGGGATCGAGTTTGAGCTTTCTCTGATCTGAATCTTTTCTCCTGCAGCTGTCAATGTTGATTGTTCAGGCCCATTGAACCTAATCATCTTCATAACCAGACTCTATTCTTTTCCAAGGCCCAATACCCTTGCAATATCTATCTTTTATCGTATTTGGGTGGGGCTCCTTCAGTTTGATGCGTCGCCTGTCCTCCTCGCGGCTCCCGCTGCTGAACTCAGCACGGCCACCGCTTTCTCGACCCCCCCGACAGCTCCCCGCCCTCAGCTCTCGTCTGCTCTCATCTGCCCCTCCCTCTCCAACTCGCCCTCATCGACTCTTCTCCCGACGCTCTCCTCTCTCTCAGACATCGAAACGCTATTGTTCATATCGCAGAATGTGTGGTACTCGACGTGCTGAGGCGGCCGGTTCGACTAATGTTCCTGGCCGTGAGGTTCTGCCTACCAACGTCAAGCCTACTCACTATGACTTGACCCTTGAACCAAACTTTGAGACATTCAAATATGACGGAACCGTGGTTATTGAGTATGTTGTGTCGCAGGCGTTGGGAGATTACCGAATGGAGCCTTGAAGCTGATAGCTCCATCTAGCCTACAGGTCGCCGAAGACACAACGTCCATTTCTCTCAACTCCACTGAAATCGACATCCACACAGCTACTGTTTCCGCCCAAGGATCAGTAGTCAGTTCTTCGCCCGAGATCTCGCTTAACAAGGACAAGCAAGAGGCCACCATCAAGTTCTCTGAAACCATCCCTGCCGGTTCTTCAGCTCAGCTCAAGCTGACCTTCACCGGCACGCTCAATGACAATATGGCCGGTTTCTACCGCTCGTCTTACAAGACACCGCAAGGAGAGACCAAGTACATCGCCTCGACGCAGATGGAACCGACCGATGCCCGCCGAGCTTTCCCTTGCTTCGACGAGCCCGCGCTCAAGGCCAAGTTTACTGTTAGTCTGATTGCGGATAAGAGCATGACCTGCCTCGGTAACATGGATGTTGCTTCAGAGCAGGAGCTTGAGGGTGGAAAAAAAATCGTCAAGTTTAACACGTCCCCGGTTATGTCAACATACCTGGTGGCCTTCATTGTTGGCCATCTCAACTACATTGAGACTAAGAACTTCCGCGTCCCCATCCGGGTATATGCTACACCGGACCAGGACATTGAACACGGTCGTTTCTCTCTAGAACTTGCGGCGAAGACGCTAGCGTTCTACGAAAAGGCCTTCGATAGCGAGTTCCCGCTCCCGAAGATGGATATGGTTGCGGTGCCCGATTTTAGTGCCGGAGCCATGGAGAACTGGGGCTTGATCACGTACCGTATTGTGGATGTGCTTTTGGATGAGAAGACCAGCAGTGCCTCGCGGAAGGAGCGCATTGCTGAGACCGTTCAGCACGAGCTTGCTCACCAGTGGTTTGGAAACCTGGTTACCATGGATTTCTGGGACGGCCTCTGGCTCAACGAAGGTTTCGCTACCTGGATGTCCTGGTATTCTTGCAACAGCTTCTATCCCGAATGGAAGGTCTGGCAGACGTACGTTATCGACAACCTGCAAAGTGCTCTTTCTCTCGATTCCCTTCGCAGCAGTCACCCCATTGAAGTGCCTGTGAAGCGTGCGGATGAAATCAATCAGATTTTTGATGCCATCTCTTACTCCAAGGGATCCTCCGTCCTGCGCATGATCTCCAAGTATCTTGGTGAAGATATCTTCCTCCAGGGCGTTCGTAACTACATCAAGAAGCATGCTTATGGCAATACACAAACCGGCGACCTCTGGTCCGCCCTTGCCAATGCCAGTGGCAAGCCTGTTGAAGAAGTTATGGATATCTGGACAAAGAATGTTGGATTCCCTGTAGTCACCGTCTCGGAGAACCCTAGCTCTTCGTCCATCAAGGTCAAGCAGAATCGATTCCTTCGCACAGGCGACGTCCGTCCTGAGGAGGATACCACCATCTTCCCAGTCATGCTTGGCTTGCGCACGAAGCAGGGTGTCGACGAGGACACTCTACTGTCGGAGCGGGAGGGCGAGTTCAAGCTTCCAGACCTTGATTTCTACAAGCTCAACGCTGACCATTCCGCTATCTACCGCACGTCGTACACCCCAGAGCGTCTTACCAAGCTCGGTGAGGCTGCCAAGGCGGGCTTGCTTACTGTTGAGGATCGCGCAGGTATGATCGCTGACGCCGGTGCCTTGGCTGCCTCGGGATACCAGAGCACTTCCGGACTCCTCTCATTGCTAGCTGGATTCGACAGCGAACCTGAGTTTGTTGTCTGGAATGAGATCTTGACCCGTGTAGGTGCTCTTCGCGCTGCTTGGGTTTTCGAAGATGCCCAGACCAAAGACGCATTGGAGGCGTTCCAGCGCGCTCTGGTCAGCGACAAGGCGCACACACTGGGCTGGCAGTTTTCTGAGAACGACGGCCACATCATCCAACAGTTCAAGGCTCTGCTGTTCAGCGCCGCCGGAAATGCCGGAGACAAAACTGTGGTCCAGGCCGCCCAGGACATGTTCCAGCGCTTCGCTGCTGGTGATATTAGCGCCATTCACCCCAACATTCGCGGTAGCGTCTTCTCCATTGTTCTGAAGAACGGCGGTAAGAAGGAATACGATGTCGTGTATGATCGCTTCCGCAACGCCCCCACCTCTGATGAGAAGACTACCGCTCTCCGCTGCCTTGGGGCCGCCGAAGACCCTGAGCTCATCCAACGCACTCTTGGCTTGGCTCTTGGTGATGAGGTCAAGAACCAGGACATTTACATGCCACTTGGTGGCCTTCGCAATCACGCCGCCGGTATTGACGCACGTTGGGCTTGGATGAAAGACAACTGGGACACCCTCTACCAACGCCTACCCCCCGGACTGGGCATGCTCGGAACTGTTGTTCAGATTTGCACTGCTAGCTTCTGTACGGAAGAGCAACTCAAGGATGTGCAAAACTTCTTCGCAAACAAGGATACCAAGGTGAGTTCATACTTTTTTTTTCCCGTGCATTTGACTGACAGAAATTTAGGGCTACGATCGTGCTATTGAGCAAAGTCTCGACGCAATTCGCGCCAAGATCAGCTGGGTCCAGCGCGACCGTGCTGATGTTGGATCATGGTTGAAGTCGAAGGGATACCTTCCGGGTAATGGCAAACTATAAGCCAGGGATGAAGGCATTATATCAAGGACAATGTCAGCATACAATGCATGACTACTTACTAGTCTATAGGAAATCACCACTTTCGGAATGAGTTCGTTGTGTCAATAGGGTAAAGCGCGTAGATCAGGGCTCTGTAACTGGCAGGTGATATTTCCCCAGCCCTTCCGTATCAGCTTATCGATGAGGACAAGAGTGGGGAGCTTCCTTCACCTTCATCATGTAGGCCTAACAGATAATCATTGTCAAAGAAAAGGCTTCATCTACCGACCGCGTAAATTTCAGTATAATTCTCTATAAGGTTGGGTGAACAATCCTTGTCGCGAAACATCGGTCGGGGCCGTCCTCTTTATCCATCGCCGTCCAGAGCTTTCTCCATCGGCAACCTCCGATAAGAATCCTAGCCTCACGAGATCCCGTACTCATAATTCATGAAAACGACATTGTCAGAGAACAGCTTTTACTGGACCATGGTTGATGCACTCCTTGGGACTCCCCGACTTTGACTCTCCCCACTATTGGTCGAGCGGTAGCTGTTCTTCGCATTCCCCAGATCTTTCGCCACCTGGGATCTTAATGATTATACAACAAGCCTCGATAATGCTTCAACGCTGTGTCTATATCTCTTAACATCTTCAAGATGAACAAATCCAAGGGAACTGCAGCAGCGTACTGCCCGGGGTACTCAGAGGACGTTGACGTCATACGAGAGCGCGAGTATCCCTTGCTCAAAGGTCAGTTAATATCGCCTCCATCTGAAAGAAACGTCGTGCTGACTGGCTCCAACCCTATAGATACAACGTACCTCGATCATGCAGGAACTACGCTTTACGCGAACTCCTTGATCCACTCGTTCAGCCGTGATTTGATGGGGAATCTGTATGGAAATCCGCATTCCATGTCCGCTTCATCCCAGCTCTCGGCGCAGCGCGTGGACGATATTCGCCTTCGAGCACTTCGCTTCTTTAATGCAGACCCGGACGAGTTTGACCTTGTTTTCGTGGCAAATGCTACTGCCGGGATTAAATTGGTTGCAGACGCTCTGCAAAATTCGCCGCAAGGGTTCTGGTACGGGTATCATGTGGATGCTCATACGAGCCTGGTTGGAGTGCGGGAGCTTGCAAAGATGGGATCCAGGTGCTTTGTAAATGAAGACGAGGTGGATTCTTGGATTTCCGGACTGGGGTCTCGGAGAGAAGAATCACTTGGGTTATTTGCGTACCCTGCGCAGTCGAACATGAATGGCCGTCGTTTTCCAATACGATGGTGTGAGCAGATACGTGCGCAAAAGGAAAATACAGACAACATGATCTACACACTTCTTGATGCGGCATCCTTCGTCTCAACATCTCCACTTGATTTAAGCAACATAGCGGCCGCTCCGGATTTTACCGTACTCAGCTTCTACAAGATATTCGGCTTTCCTGACCTCGGTGCGTTGATCGTCCGCAAAAGTGCTGGAGGTGTGTTCAAGCACCGGAAGTATTTTGGGGGCGGCACGGTAGACATGGTTCTGACGGACGGGAATCCGTGGCATGCGAAAAAGCAATCTTCCATCCATCAGAGCTTGGAAGATGGGACGCTCCCATTTCACAGCATAATCGCTCTGGATTCGGCATTTGAGACACATGGTCGGCTGTTTAGGTCTATGGAGAACGTCGCCTCCCATACGCGTTTCCTAGCCAAGCGACTGCGTGACCGGATGAATGCGTTGAAGCACTACAATGGAACGAAAGTCTGTCAGCTGTATATGTCGCCTGACTCCAGCTACGACGATCCCTCTTCACAGGGTCCGATTCTTGCTTTCAACTTGCGAAACAGTCGGGGCATGTGGATTGGTAAATCAGAAGTCGAAAGGCTAGCGAGCATCAAGAACGTCCAGATCAGATCTGGAACGCTTTGTAACCCGGGGGGTACAGCATTAAGCCTAGGTTGGACAGGGGCGGACATGCTTCGCCACTTCTCAGCCGGAATGCGGTGCGGAGATGACCACGATATCATGGATGAAAGGCCGACTGGAATATTACGGGTCAGCTTAGGTGCTATGAGCAGTCTAAGGGATGTCGACACTTTTATTGCGTTCCTTCAGGAGTTTTACGTGGACAAGCCTCCTGAAGGACTCCCAGTACCCCTGACAGGGAACGTCTCCCTGCATCAGCCCAGCTTCTACGTGGAAAGCCTCTCCGTATATCCTATCAAAAGCTGCGGGGCGTTCCGAATTCCGGATGGCCAGCGGTGGGAAGTGCGGAGGGAAGGCCTAGCTTGGGACCGGGAATGGTGTCTCGTGCACCAGGGTACTGGCGTAACCCTCAACCAGAAGAGATACCCTCGCATGGCACTGATCCGGCCAACTCTTGACCTTGAGCGTGGTCTTTTACGTATTACTTGCGGAGAAGCCAATTCTCCAGATGGGAAAACGTTAGAAATCTCGCTCAATCGCATGGGCACAAGCTCTCTCACGACATCTCTGTGTCAGAACGCTTCCAAGCCCTCTACTGTCTGCGGAGACAAGGTCGTCCTCCAAGCATATACGTCCCCGGCAGTCTCGAATTTCTTCACTAACTTCCTCGGCATACCCTGCACACTAGCAAGGTTTCCACCGCATTCATCAACTAGATCCTACTCTCGAACCACTGCCGCGATAAATAGGGATCAGAATCATAGTCAGCAGCAGAGCCGCAGCATGCCAGGCTCATTCCCCCAAGCACCTTCCTCACCACATCCGTACCCGACTCCCATTCTTCTATCTAATGAAAGCCCCCTTCTACTCATATCCCGCTCATCTGTGAACCGCCTGAATGAATCTATTAAATCTGCTTCCCAACCCTGCTCAAATTCGGGCAGCGCCGCCAGCAAGAAAGCAGTCGCTGCAGACGTCTTCCGCGCCAACGTCGTCGTTGCTGAAAACATCCCGACAGCGGAGCGGCCGTATATCGAGGATACCTGGGCGTCGTTGAGCATCGGCTCGGGACCTGAGCAGCTGCGTTTCGACGTTCTTGGCTCCTGCGAGCGTTGCCAGATGGTCTGCGTGGACCAATATACCGGGCAGCGGGGCGACGAGCCTTATGCAACACTGGCTAAAACTAGAAAAGTCGATCGAAAAATCTTGTTTGGCAGACATATTTCACCTGTTGGCAGGCCCAAGGATGCAGAAAGTGGGTGTTTGGGAACGATTATGGTTGGTGATGCTGTTACGCCATCGTATGACAATGAATCATGACGCTGTTTAGGTTGCACGTGTATTGGCTGTTCTAGAATACTGTTATACCCAGCTTGTAGCATTTGCATCTTGCATGAGTTATGAATCTACTAAAGTTCAATATATCCTGTCACCGAGGTAGTTAGGTAACAGGCTTTTTTGTATCGAATTGGATCGGTGTCTTGCACACGAAGTATGAACTCAAAACAAATATCTATTGGTACAGTACGCATGAGCAAATGTAGAAAGGAGAATTGCAAACCCCCGGTTCCATACCATCCAAAAGCTTGCCTCATCGAGCTGTACAAGCTAAGGACCAGAGAACAACAACCGTAGATAGTACATATAGCGCGGAAACCCATCCAAAAGGCAGAGATATGAAATACTTCACCTTTTGGGCCACTTCTTCCAACCACGACCATGACCTCTCTGTACGAATAGAGTAAACCCATTAGCAAGCCACTCAGTAGCTCAGAAAAGCAACAAATCAAGGCTAGACTCACCTGCTTCCACAACCGGATCATCTCCGGCATCTCCATCATCGCCTTTCTCCTATCCTCAAGTCGTCCTTCCATCGTCCTCTCCCACTTGTGACCCTTAACCTTCTGTCCAATACCCGTACCCTTAATCTGCAATCCACGCTCCGCGCGTCTCGTCTCCTTGTACTCGGTACTCTTCTTCCCCGGTGGTAGCAGTGCCTCAACATTATACTTGATAGCCAACTTCACCAGTTCCGCCTGCTGCCGCAGCCCATACCGCGGTCCGATCCATTTCCCCGTACGAAAGTTCTTGCGAGGCAGGAACGGATTCGGGTAATCGGGATTCGACCATAAGAGGGCCCGCGAGGGAGAGATGGCGCTCGGGTCAGGGCGTTCGTGGCCCTTGGCGTCTCGGTTAGGAGTATAGGGTGATGGGAGGGACCCGGTCTCGGATGCTGGTGGTGGTGTCGTTGTTGGGTCGGGGGGTGGTGCAGCCGCCGCGGAGTAGTGCTGGGGAGGGTAGCGGGCAAAAAAGCTGCGGAGGCGAGTAGGGAGTTTGGCGATTAGGCCAGAATTGGCTGGCTGGAGGGTGGACATTGTGAAAGCGAGAGAGTAATTGTGTGCCAGTACACGCTTGAAATGTACGGCGTGTTTGGTGTCATCAATCGCCGGGGAACTGGACTGATATCTTTGGAGTTGAGAAATTGAAATCGGCGCTAAACCGAAGATGGTATCGGCAGAAAAAAAGGGCGGCGAAGCGCGGGCTCAGGTTCGACTCCGTGGCTGGGGATCCGAGGTGTTTGTTTCATTTCTGTCTGGACAAATCGATTTCTCCTCTATTGATTGTTGTCTAGTTGCTGGACTTTTGTTTCGTTGATCCTATTACCATTTCTGTCGGCTTTCAGTTATTCTCGGTCGCAGAACGTTATTAGTGAACGGCTTCAACTACAGTCTTTAAAGGCCAAAATGGCGGACTACAACTATGGAGGTTCCGAGGAGGAGAACGCGGAGATCAAGAAGCTGGAAGCCGAGTTGGTATGATGCGACAATCACTTATGGTTTCTGGATCTGTATAATGCTGACTTTCTAGCTCGACGACCCGGATAATTTTGAGACCTGGGAACGGCTCGTTCGCGCCGCCGAGGCCCTCGAGGGAGGCGTCAACCGCAACTCCAACCCGCAAGCGATAACCACAGTGCGCAACGTCTACGACCGGTTTCTGGCCAAGTTTCCGCTGTTGTTCGGATACTGGAAGAAATATGCCGATCTGGAATTCTCCATCACCGGAACCGAGGCTGCCGATATGGTAAGTGCTCATTTTTACCTAGGTATCTCTGGGTTATGGTTCACGCTGGTTGCTGATCTGAACTCAGGTCTACGAGCGAGGCGTTGCTAGTATCTCGTCTTCCGTCGACTTATGGACCAATTACTGCACCTTCAAGGCCGAGACTTCCCACGACACAGACATTATCCGAGAGTAAGTAGACTTGAGCTGGTTTCCTTTCCTTCCCTGTAACCACTACCGATGCAGCACCGACGTTACCATGACGGGGCGGAATGCGCGTACGCAAAGCGCAATGACAGCAGCTCCTTCAAGTTGGGTGAGACGTCGCCTTTCCCGGACTCGACTGGAGTTACTTCTCACCCATGGCGTTTTCAGGCTGTTCCCCTTTCCCGTAGACCAAGAACTGTGATTTGAGCTCAAGCACCGTTTTCCTTGCACCGACACCATGGTCCACGAATCCTGTTCGATGGTACTCATTCTGCGCTCGACGCAGAGCAAGGAAAAGAAACCTCTCCAACTGATCCTCGTTGAGTTGTTTGGGCTCGCACGCACTGAAAGAAATCGATGCTTATGTTTGCTATCCTCGCCATTTTGCTTCCCTTCCCTTCCCTCCCACCTTTGTCTGCTTTACCATATATGTCGGTTCGGGGATTGACTAACAACCGTGGCTTGCAGGCTTTTTGAACGAGGAGCGAACTGTGTCGGGTTAGACTTCCTCTCCCACCCATTCTGGGATAAATATATAGAGTACGAGGAGCGTGTGGAGGGGTACGACAAAATTTTCGCAATCCTAGCCCGTGTCATTGAGATTCCGATGCACCAGTATGCCCGCTACTTTGAGCGCTACAGGCAGCTTGCGCAAACGCGCCCTGTAGTGGAGCTAGCACCCCCCAATGTTATATCGCAATTCCGCGCCGATCTCGACGCCGCAGCCGGAATTGTTGCTCCAGGAGCAAAGGCAGATGCTGAGATTGAGCGTGACTTGCGTCTTCGTTTGGATGGATATCACCTCGAAATATTTTCAAAGACGCAGACTGAGACTACTAAACGCTGGACATACGAGTCGGAGATCAAGCGTCCGTATTTCCATGTCACGGAGTTAGATGAAGGCCAATTGGCCAACTGGCGAAAGTACCTCGACTTCGAAGAGGCCGAAGGCTCCTACGCTCGAATTCAGTTCTTGTATGAGAGATGTCTTGTGACATGCGCTCATTATGACGAGTTTTGGCAGCGTTACGCCAGGTGGATGTCTGCTCAGCCCGGGAAAGAGGAGGATGTGCGGAATATCTACCAGCGCGCAAGCTATCTATATGTTCCCATCGCCAACCCGGCAACTCGCCTACAGTATGCTTACTTTGAGGAGATGTGCGGACGAGTCAGCGTGGCGAAAGAAATCCACGAAGCAATTCTTATCAATATTCCCAACCACGTTGAAACAATTGTCTCTCTGGCCAACATGTGCCGTCGTCACGGCGGTCTTGATGCCGCCATTGAAGTGTACAAGTCCCAACTTGACTCCCCGCAATGTGAAATGAGCACCAAGGCCGCCCTTGTGGCTGAATGGGCTCGGCTATTGTGGAAGATCAAGGGTTCGACCGAGGAGGCTCGCCAAGTCTTCCAGAAGAATCAGCAATACTACCTGGACAGCCAGGCGTTCTGGCACAGTTATCTCACGTTTGAGCTGGATCAGCCTACAAGCGCTGCGACAGAAAGCGCCCAGTATGAGCGGATAAAGCAAGTTGTTGAGGATATCCGATCGAAGAGCGCTCTGTCGTCGGATGTTGCCAGGGATCTTGTTCAGAACTACATGGTATACCTTCTCGAACGCGGTACGCAGGATGCTGCGAAGGAATACATGACCCTTGACAGAGAAGTCCACGGACCCGCGTCTATATCCAAGGCGAAGACCGGAGGCACAGAACCAGTGTCTCAGACCGCACCCCAGGTTCCTCCTCCTGTGACTCCGGCCCCTCCTATTATTCCTACGCCACAAGTCAACCCGTACAACTACTATCCACAACAGAGTCCTGTCAACGGGGGCTATGGGAATGCCTAGGCATGAGAGCATCACAAACTCGCAATACGCGTCAGTTGTAACCTGTCTATCAACTCCGCGATGCTAGCAGATCGATTTTCAGCTGGAGTCTTGGTTTGCCCTGACCATGTGTAAAACACCTCCGTTCCCCTAATGTTCCCCCTACGTTTTTCTTCATTTTTTGAACTATTTACCACCTCCCAGCGATTACATGTCTGAACTAAGGGGCGGGCCTTCCCTACCTCGCCGTCACTCAGAAACGAGACCACGTGATTTGGATTGGGTGGACTTCATTGGTTTGGACACTACCTCCCTTGTATTCCTATGACTAAGTAGCAGGCTCATTATCTATCTCGGCGGTGCGAACGAATTTCAAATTTGAGCTGGTTTGTAGAAATCTAATGATCACGTGACATGCGCATATGGTTTCCTTTGCCACCCGTATAAAATCGAGCCCATCTGCGGTCTTTCTACTCCGAGCAAGCTTAGATTCGTTTAATAGCAGACGCTTGCACTTTCTTCGACAGTGCACCGTACAAGTAACAACGGCTACATGGAATCACCGTCGATCCTGCCTCCTCCACCCCCTCCTGAGGAAGCCAGCGCACCTCCTCCCCCCCCAGAAGAGTCCGCTGCTCCTCCGCCGCCGCCAGATGTATCCGCGCCTCCACCTCCGCCCGAAGATGTTCCACCACCTCCTCCTGAACCGGAAGTAAAGAAAAAAAAGGTGGGATGGGGTACGAAGCGTCCGGCTACGACGCCGTTGAGTGTAGAGGAGTTAGTTCGGAAGAAAAGAGAGGCTGATGCAGCAGCGGCTCGGGTACGTCCTTACACTATTGACCGTACTGATTCTTGGCTAAGTTGCTGTCTTAAGAGTGATCTGATGGCTAACATTTCATTTATGACTTTTAGCCAAAATTTATGTCCAAGGCGGAACGAGAACGATTGGCACTGGAAAAGCGCGCGAAGGAGGTCGACGCTCAGCGACGGAGGACGAATGGAACCCCTAATGGGGTGGATGGGATGGATTTAGATACGCCGTCTACGGGACTCCATACGCCGAATAGTGATTCTCGATCTATTCCTACAGGTCCTCGTGCTATGAGGAACGGTGACGGCCCGACTCCTACTGGGCCAGCAGCTATGCGTTCAAGGAATGACTCGGGTACAACCAAATCAGATAAGAAGGTTGATAAAAGGTTCAATGAAGAGGACGAGGCCGCAGCGCAAGCGGCCCTCATCAAGCAACGATATATGGGCGCGGACCAGACTTCGAACTTTTCGGCGAAGAAGAAGCGGAAGCGAACGACGGACCGGAAGTTCAACTTCGAGTGGAACGCTGAGGAGGACACTAGCGGCGATTATAACCCGCTATATCAGCACCGACATGAGGCCAATTTCTTCGGACGCGGGCGTCTGGCGGGCTTCGGTGACGATGTGGCCGATTCAGTGGCAAAGAAGTATGCTAAAGCCCTGGAGGACCGGGATCGCGAAGCGGGAAGTATTCGGGCGAGGGAGATCTTGGAGATGGAGCGGAGACGACGAGAGGAGAGTACGCGGAACCAGTTGGACAAGCATTGGAGCGAGAAGAAGCTGGAGCATATGCGCGAGCGAGACTGGCGTATCTTCAAGGAAGACTTCAATATCGCGACCAAGGGTGGAAGCGTACCAAACCCGATGAGATCATGGGGTGAGTCTGGCCTGCCGAAGCGGCTTTTGGAACTTGTCGATCGAGTCGGGTACAAAGAGCCAACTCCGATTCAGCGAGCTGCGATCCCTATCGCAATGCAGTCGCGCGATCTTATCGGTGTTGCCGTGACTGGTTCCGGTAAGACTGCAGCGTTTCTTCTCCCTCTGTTATGCTATATTGCAGAGTTGCCGCGGATAGACGAGTTTGAGTGGCGCAAGAACGACGGACCGTACGCAATTGTTCTTGCGCCGACCCGTGAATTGGCCCAGCAAATTGAGATTGAAGCCAAGAAGTTTACGGAGCCACTTGGGTTTAATGTTGTCAGTATCGTTGGTGGTCACTCGTTCGAGGAGCAGGCATACAGTTTGCGGAACGGTGCTGAGATCATTATTGCTACACCTGGTCGTCTAGTCGACTGCATCGAGCGCCGCATGTTGGTACTTAGCCAGTGTTGCTACGTGATTATGGATGAAGCCGATCGTATGATCGACCTTGGTTTTGAGGAGCCGGTTAATAAGATTCTCGACGCGCTTCCGGTCACCAATGAGAAGCCCGACACAGAGGAAGCAGAGGATTCATCGGCCATGAGCCGACATCTCGGCTCAAAGGACCGCTACCGCCAGACCATGATGTACACAGCCACCATGCCCACTGCGGTAGAGCGCATTGCTCGAAAGTACCTCCGGCGACCAGCGATTGTCACCATCGGAAGCGCCGGTGAAGCTGTGGACACTGTCGAACAGCGCGTCGAGATGATTGCCGGCGAAGACAAGCGCAAGAAACGCCTCGGCGAGATCTTATCGTCTGGCGACTTCCGTCCACCGATCATCGTCTTCGTCAACATCAAGCGCAACTGCGATGCAATTGCGCGCGAGATCAAACAATGGGGCTTCTCTTCCGTTACACTGCACGGAAGCAAAACACAGGAGCAGCGTGAGGCCGCCCTGGCTTCTGTTCGCAACGGCTCGACGGACGTCCTGGTCGCTACGGATTTGGCTGGACGTGGTATCGATGTGCCAGACGTCAGTCTCGTTATCAACTTCAACATGGCTACCTCGATTGAGAGCTACACTCACCGTATCGGTCGTACTGGTCGTGCTGGGAAGAGTGGTGTGGCTATCACATTCTTGGGTAATGAGGATGCCGACGTCATGTACGTTTCTTCCCTCCTTGCTTACTATACGACTATGCTAACCGTCACAGGTACGATCTCAAGCAAATGCTTATCAAGTCGCCCATTTCCCGGGTGCCGGAGGAATTGCGCAAGCACGAGGCCGCTCAATCGAAGCCCACGCGTGGAGCGGGAAAGAAGATCGAGGAAGCTTCTGGTTTCGCTGGTAAAGGGGGTTGGTAAAGATGCTATCCATAGTATTCATGATTTTCAGTTATGTACCTCATGGCCCATGCAGGCGTTGGGAACTTAGGAGATAGTCTAGCGTTGGGCTGTACTATAGATTGTTCAGAATTAGGGCTGGCCAAATCAAAAAAGGATCACGGCAGTGAAACCCATCGATAACATTGCTGTCCCACAACCGGCCAGAAGGCTATTTACTGACAGGTAGTAATCCGGCTAATTAGAGCGAACCGTCTGGAAGCGTGCCATCCATGTTGCGCCGTGTTACTGTTGATTATTTGTTTCCCAGCCACCCCCGCAGCGATTCTCACTCGCCCAGCCCCCTCGCTTCAGCCCGCCCATAACCTCATCCTGCAGGCGTCTCCATCATTTTTATTTATCCAGCAGCGCAATCACTACGTCTCCGAGACCTGGACCTGAATCTCTCCTCGTGCATCTGCGGTGCTGGGCTGGCTTGGTGACCGAATCGAAGCTGTCGCATCGACTTGTCCGCAGATCGATCTACAGCGCCTTTCTCCCCTGCCTTGAGGTGTCTAGGTACCTTGCATCGAGGTCTCGCATTTGCGACGATCCTTCATTCTCATATTCTCCTTGGACTGAAGTCTATCATATCCGTGCGATGCGATCACATTTTCACGCTTGACCCTTGTCCCGTCCAGCGCTCCTCAAATACCACCAGCCCTACACTATAGTCCAAGACAAGGCAACAGTCAATCGCCAACATGATCGGAAGTATCTTCTTCATCTTCAACCGCTTGACGGAGATAGTTTTCCTCATCCCCATAATTGGGATGATGGTGCGCCTTCCCTTCTAGCCCACTAACTAGACATCCATACTAACAAGTCCCATCGCAATTCAGGCCTATTTCGTTGACGGCTACTTAAAAGCCAATATGATCACACCTCCCTACATTCTCGTCCTCTTCATCGTCTCTGTGATTGCCGTCTTCTGGTGCATCGACACTCTTATCCGGCATTCAACCACAAAACGCTCCGCCGCGTTCGTTTCCTTCGTTGATCTTCTCTTCTTTGGCGCCTTCATAGCTGGTGTATACCAACTCCGCTTTATTGCCGACGCCGACTGCGGTGACTGGGACGGCGGCAGTGTTTGGGACTCCCTGGGCCCCTTTGGCGCATTCGGGCGCCAGTCTGGCAACCATCTAGCAGATGACCTGAACAAGACGTGTCGCATGCTGAAGACCTGCTTTGCGATTGGCATTATGGAGGTGCTCTTCTTCTTCTGGACGGCGATCATTGCGCTCTGGCTTTATAGGCGTAACACTGATCGCCCAGTTGTTGTCAAGGAGACGACGACAGTCAGGAGGAGAAGCCATAGTCATGGCAGTCGTAGGGGACATGGGAGTAGCCACTCGAGAAGGCACAGTAGTGCCAGTCGCAGGCCGCATTATGTGGTTTAGTTGAGAGTACGGCGCTCCCGTCTTCCTGGCGGGCTTCTGGGACAGAGTGCAGTGATGGTTGCCTTCACCTGCCCCATTCCTTTTTCTTATTTCGATTTTTTTTTATGACTGTTTGATGCTGACACTTATGTTAATGATATATGGATGCTATGTTACGATATGCTACGATATGCTACGCTGGTTTACTAATGTTATGAAGATAAATGACAGCCGATATGGCTACATGATACAATTACTATTCATTCAATAGAAAGACAGAGAGTATTTTGCTACCTTTCATTAATTCGGTCAATAAACCGCCTGCGCATGGATTATGGGCCATGTGCCACCTGAATTGGGCCTTCTTAGATAGGAAGGTATCCAGAATCCCCAGGCCCCGCCGTCACAGAAAATGTGCAAGTGTGATCGAGGGTCCCCATTGACTGACTCCGGCATATGCAAGGTCCAGGTGATTACTATTTATATTCCAAGTTTGAGTCTATTAGAAACAGTAGCGAGAGCACGAGGACCCCGGTGACTGTTTCCAAGACCAGAGCACTCTTTGTGCTAAGTCTGCCTTATCCCTTACGGAGTACTTGCTATAGAGTACATAGATGAAAGAAGTCGGCTGCGCTTGCCGATCGCCCCAGTAGTGTACCATCATGCGTGCAGTGGAGGTCAAAGCACCCAATTTATGAGTCCTGACTTGCTCGTCGACCTTAGAACGGAGCATGAGCCCACTAGCTTATCAATTTAGAGGAATGGCCACTGACAAGCCGAAGCCAGGACTGCGCAATCGCATCTTGGGTTGAAGCCGTGAAAAGTGAAGTGGCAAGCGCACTTGTTTAGGTGAGTCATTGAGGGGGTGGTCACCCGCACTCCCATTAATGATTGGGCAGACATCAGACGTTGGAAATTGAGTCCGCAGCAGCGTCCATAATGAGGAGTCCTAAGAGGCCATTAGTCGATGATGGATTGACTTTGACTGGAATGCAATTGCGATTTGCAAGCGACAACGGTACGATTGCGGAGTCGGGAACCAGAAGCAGCCATCAGGTGATCGTGGTATCGTGGACTGGACGGAGGACGGTGGATCGTCATGTCAAGGCTGACGACTCTTATCTAATCTATAACGTGATGGGTTCTGCCTCAGGCCGAAATATGCTATCATTGATTGCTTCAAGGACTCATTTGCCGCTCATCTTCTACATTCGAGAAATCTCCAGTTGCTTTAGAACATCTCAGAGCCTATAATTTCGCTTCTTTATTTTTTTTAGGCAGGTTTTGGTAGATATCTACGTAGCAATCTGCTGTTTCCCCAGGTTCCTCGACTAGCGCCGCCCTCTAGACCGCCTTTCTGATCATCGCCATTGATTGCGTCTTGCTGCCCGTTATCGCAGGTCACGCTCCTCGCCGCTTCTCCCCAGCGACAACATCGTCAACCTAGTTAGTTGCTTGCACTTCTGCCTCATCCCTCGAGTCTCTTTCATCTGTTCTCTCCGATCTGGTATCTTTATACCATTCCCTGTAGCTTTTCGTCTTCATATCTCGTCCTCTCCCTCTGTCAACGGTCGATTACCTTTATCTTATCAGCTCCGACTCATATTCCTCATCTGCTCGACGACTGATAACCTTCTGCCTTCCGTCACTTTCCTTGGTTCCTCATAACCACCGACGACCTTGGAAGCTCATCTTCTCCTACAGCTTCCCCCAGTTCCGCTTCATCGCTTCGAAAGACCTGACTTCCCCAAATCGTCCTCGAGCTTCGTTCTAGCTCATTCATTATAATCGACTGGCGTGACTTCATTGTTCTCGCTCTCGCTCTCTTTGCTCCCGGTCTTCGCTTCCGTCTCTTTGGTTACTTCCTATCATAGTTACCATCGATAGTGGACGCCATTCATCCAAACCCTCTCGTGCCGTACCTACCCTACCCTATGGGCCTCTATTCTCCGTCATTACCGTTGTTGTCTGTGAGGTAGCTGTTGGCTGAGGGTTGTTCTTGGGCTCCTGTCGGAACTTGTTGCCGGGCTCTGCCTGCCATAATCATGGCTTCGACACCATCAAAGAGCTCCAGGAGCTCGAAGGAGGCTTATAGCGAAGTGGCAATTGGGCCGTACACGAGACTGGATCATATTGGAAAGGGCAGCTTTGCCACTGTATACCGCGGTGTTCAGACGGTGAGTGTCGATGTTGGTATCCATCTCTTTGCATGATGACTTGCACTTGCTTCCGACAGAGAAACTGGTCAGTGTTAACGTGTGTGTTATCCTAGAAATCACGAACGTTTGTCGCTATAAAGTCGGTAAACCTGGGAAAGCTCAACAGAAAGCTCAAAGACAACCTAGCGATGGAGATTGATATCCTCAAATACCTTCTCCACCCGCACATCGTCGCACTTCTCGACTGTCTTGAGACAAATTCACACATTCATTTGGTAATGGAATACTGTGCTTTAGGCGATTTGTCACAGTTCATCAAACGAAGGGACAGCCTCAAAGACCATAGCTATACCCGGCATATGATATCAAAGTATCCGAACGTCTCTGGTGGAGCCTTAAACGAGGTGATCGTCCGTCATTTCCTGAAGCAGCTGGCAAGCGCCCTCAGGTTCCTTCGTGATAAGAACCTTATTCACCGCGATATCAAGCCTCAAAATCTTTTGCTCTGCCCGGCGCCAAAAACCGCGCCAACGCAGTCAGAAGCCGAGCCACAGATAGTCCCGCTCAAAGGCAGTGAAACGTCGTTTACGCCGGCGGTGGGCTTAGAAACGCTGCCATTGCTCAAGTTAGCTGATTTCGGTTTCGCTCGATCCCTCCCTGCCACGTCTCTCGCAGAGACATTATGTGGTTCTCCTTTATATATGGCCCCTGAGATTCTACGGTACGAGAAGTATGATGCCAAGGCGGACTTATGGTCCGTTGGCACTGTGCTATACGAAATGGTCGTGGGAAAACCGCCATTTAGGGCAACAAATCATGTTGAATTGCTTCGAAAGATCGAGACTGCAAGAGACCGAATCAAGTTTCCAGAAGAGAATCCTGCCTCAGATGATATCAAGGCACTAGTCCGTGGCCTTCTAAAATTCAATCCGGTGGTGCGGATGACATTTGCAGATTTCTTTGAGAATGGCATTATTACGGGTCCTATACCTGGCCTAGCAGCCGAAGATGTACCTGTTCCCGATCGCCCACCGTCACCAGAGGTCATTCCTACCCAATCTACAGAGCCTCAATCTGTTTCTGACGCTAAGTATTCCCGGAATAATGACGCTGAACCAAACGAAGACCGTTATCCGCCGCCCCATCGATATGTACCTCACAATGACAGGCCGCAAACGCCCACAAGCTCTTCACCTATGCGAAGGACCAGGAGTGGCGACAGACCTTCCTCCGCGAAGCAGATACCTCCAGCTGCTGCCCCACCGCGGCCGGAGGCAGTTTCCCATGCCACAGCTCCAGGACGTCAGGAGCTTATAGGTCGCCATTCTTCAGAACAACAGGCCCCTGGTACCGCGCCGGTGTACAAAAACGTAGACAAGATAAAGGAGGAACGTGAACTAGCTGCACAAGAAGTCGCGTTCGAGCGAGACTACGTTGTTGTGGAGAAGCGCGCAGTCGAAGTTAATGCTTTTGCAGATCAATTGGCATATGACCCAAGGTTCCACGGTAAACAAACAGGTGCTCTTCCTCGAAGGCAAACAACACCGGCTCTTCCAACGACACAGGCATCACCGCAAAATTCTCCAAGAAAAGCAGTCCAGGTAGTATCAGGCCGGTCCCGAGCGGACTCGGCCCACAACCGGCATGCCTCCTACGAGCGGCGCTACGGCCAAAGCCCTACGTCTGCGACCTCAGCAATTTCCAAGGCTCTCAACATGGCAAGTGGGCGATTATTCGGCGTGGGATTCTCTCCGCCATTGAATATCGCCAAAGGGGGACGATCGCCTCCTTTGGCTTACAATCCGTTCCCTGCCTATCCAATGGGCCATGCCGGTTTATTGACCATGGGAGATGGTGCTAGATCCCAAACGAGCCCGGACGAGGATACACGGACTGTCAAAGAGCTCGAAGAGTGCGCCACCCGCAGTGACGTTGTATATGGTTTCGCCGAGGTGAAATACAAACAGCTTATACCGCTAGCACCGTCCGCTCAAAGCTATAATAGTCCGAACGCACCGGGCACTAATTTCGAGGAAGGCGAACTTACACCTGACGCCGCCGTGACCCTCTCGGAAGAGGCCTTGGTACTCTACGTCAAGGCATTGTCTCTACTTGCCAAGTCGATGGACATTGCGGGCGCCTGGTGGATGCGCAAAAATCGAGCCGAAGCCCTGGGTGAATCTGGTTTTAGTCGACTAGAACCCGTCTCGATTCGGATCAATAAGGTCGTGCAATGGGTCCGCAGTCGATTCAACGAGGTGCTCGAGAAGGCTGAGTTTGTTCGGCTCAAATTGCTTGAAGCGCAGAGACGACTGCCGACAGATCATCCATCCCACCCCAACAACCTCTCGCTCGAGTCAGCCGGTTCAGGCACCTCGGTGGACGTCATGGTGAGCCCTGGTGTGACGGCTGAGAAGCTGATGTACGATCGCGCGTTGGAAATGAGCCGGGCGGCGGCGATCAATGAGCTCACGAGTGAAGATCTCCCTGGCTGTGAGATTGCTTATGTGACTGCCATTAGGATGCTGGAGGCCGTTTTGGAGGTAGACGAAGTGCAGCCGTCAGGGAAGGGCACTGAAAAGGTTACACTGGACGGCGTGCAGGGCGAGGAGCGCGAGGTCTTGTTGAAGTGTAAGTTTGCGGACTTTGATGTTGGCAAGACGTCAATCTAACTCAGTCTCAGTGGTGTCTAAGATACGCATGCGGTTGGCAACTTTGCGACAGAAGCTGGCTGTCTTGGCCAAGCGACAAACTCCGCCGTCGAGCGGAAAAATGATCCCCTCGAATCTAGCACATGCCACGCCTGCCACGCCTGCCACGGGGATGGCTACTCCTCGATGAACGACGCATGCTGATTCTGCATGGTTCTCACCGTTTCCTTTTCAATCATTGATTATTCCGGAGTTCATTTATACAGGGCTAACCCCCGGCTGGATTTACGGGGCTCTCATACAAGATTTGCGCTTGAGACATGATATTGGTTTATTCTTCTGGATTATCTACAATGGCGTTCCACTGGAAGGAGACAGATTGCCACTATTTGACGCGACGATTTGGAGCCATGTTGGTCGGAGTTGTTGGGTTGTATATACGGGTATATCACACTGGGAGCGAATGCCATTATTACATGGCCTTGACCTGACTCTTGATTTTCGCATAATAACTTTTATTGCATGATAGCATCGTAGAGTTACATCCAGATATGACAGCAGAAAGCCGCAAATTGCGTGATCGATTTTTGTGTGTCATGGCGACTCAGGCTCGAGCTCGAGTGGTTCCGGTGGAGCTCCCAAACAGTTTTTTTTCCTGCCGCTTCCACTCACCATCGTCGCCGCCATCACCAACTGGCCCTGAGTAGGCTGAGATGACGGCCCAGGCACGGCGGGCCTTCGCGGCCTTCTCGATTCATTCTAGAGTTTCGGATCTTTCCTTCTTTCTGTTTCGCCCCCGGCCGATTCTTCTTTTAGGCTGTCATCGCGTGCTGACAGGTCGGTTTCCCTCGGCATCTCCAGTCTCAACCATGCTCTCTTCATCTTGATTCACATCTCTCACCTTCGTTCTGCCTGACGCCTAGCTTTTCGCTCTCGGTCGCGGCGTCGCCGAGACCACTATCCTTCCTTCTATACGACCTCCGGGTCCTAGCGTGAGCGTGATTCGATTGCATCAAACTTGACCTCAGCACATCATCACTGTCGTCTCATATATCACCACACGTTCACGCCCACACTTGCGCCTGCTTGTGAATCAGCCTTCACTGTCTTTCACCTGCGCAGAAGCTGAGTTTGTCAGCAATGGACATCACTTCGGGGCCTGTCCTCAAGAATGAGGTTGCGCCAGACACCAAGCCCGTTGAAGATGGCCCGCGCCGCGCAGATGGCGTTACCCAGCTATGTATGTGACTCTCCGGTATGCAGGTGGCTTATCTTGTTCTGACAAGTATAGACGAAGGAAACATTTTCGAGGCGACGCCCGAAGACCGTCGCCAGATCGGTGTCGTCAGTGCATCGTTCCTGATTTTCAATCGCGTCATAGGAACCGGTATCTTCGCTACCCCGAGTACGATCCTGTCGTTGTCCGGGAGTGTCGGGCTCTCGCTGTTCATGTGGGTTGCTGGCACTTTGATCGCCGTCGCCGGTACTGCGGTCTACCTGGAATGGGGTACTGCCATTCCTAAGTATGTTTGTTCCATACAATGTTCAAAGTTAGGGTTTGTACTAACCAGACTAGGAACGGAGGTGAGAAGAACTATCTCGAATACGTCTACAAGAAACCCAAGTTCTTGGCCACGGCCATGTTTGCTGCCTACGCCGTCCTACTCGGATGGGCCGCCAGTAACAGCGTCGTCTTCGGCCAGTATATCCTCAACGCCGCCGAGGTGGAAGTCGACCGATGGAACCAGCGAGGTATTGGCCTTGCCTGTATCACTGCTGCATTCCTGATCCACGGCTTCGCGCTGAACTGGGGTCTCCGTCTTCAGAACCTGCTTGGAATTGTCAAGCTCATCATTATCATCTTCGTCATTGTCACTGGCTGGGTGGCTTTGGCTGGCCACACAAAGGTTGAGACGCCTCACAACTTCCGAAATGCCTTTGAGGGAACTACTGGAAGCGGGTATGGTGTTGTCATGGCATTGTACAATGTCATTTGGTCGTTTATCGGCTACTCGAATGCCAACTACGTATGGTCCCATCCTACTCTCGACCATCGCTCAAGCTAACCTCTCCAGGCCCTGAGCGAAACCAAGAACCCCGAGCGTACATTGAAGATTGCCGCCCCCGTCGCAATTGGGTCTGTCGGTGTCCTTTACATGCTCTGCAACATCGCCTATTTCGCCGCAGTCCCGAAAGACCAATTCCTCGCATCAGGCAACATCGTCGCAGCGACATTCTTCGGGAACATGTTCGGCTCCCGCGCAGAGCGCGTCATGTCTGTCTTTGTGGCCTTGTCGGCATTTGGAAACGTTCTCTCTGTGATCTTCTCGCAGGGCCGAATCGTACAGGAACTCGGCCGCGAAGGCGTCCTCCCCTTCTCCAAATTCTGGGCCAGCAACAAGCCCTTCAAGTCCCCTGCCGCTGGTCTCTTTGAACACTGGGTCGTTTCTGTGATTATCATGCTTGCTCCGCCTCCAGGAGATGCCTACAACTTCCTCGTCAAGTAAGCCGCCTCCACCCTAACAACCTTAAAAGCCTTCTCTAACAATCAAACAGCCTAATCTCCTATCCGCTCGCCATTGTAAATGTCTTCGTCTCCGCCGGTCTAATCTACATCTACCTCACGAAGGAAAAGAACTTCCCGAACTGGGCCCCCGGCATCCGCGCAACCCTCCCCGTAACAATCTTCTTTTGCCTGTCAAACATCTACCTTGTGGTGGCGCCATATATCCCGCCTTCCGCCGGCCAGAGCGTATACGAAGAGCTCCCTTATTACCTGCACTGCGTTGTTGCGTTGGGAATCTTTGCGCTTGGCGCTATCTATTATCTTGTTTGGGCAGTTGCCATGCCGCGCCTCGGCGGGTATGTCCTTGTTAAAGAGACAGTCGTCGATGCCGATGGGTGGAGTAGGAGTGTTTTTACGAAGATGCCTGTTTCAAGGGTGAAGGATGAGGGGTTGCATTTCTAGTCTTTGGTTTCTCTTTTCTCTCATCCCCAACAGCGAGACGGATGAGTGTCTGTACTGTAGATATTTGCATTTGATATATTCTCCGCTACGGAGTCCGAGTCTAGCACATTTGGCATCTTGCATCACGGAGCAAAGGGTAATACATTAATCTCATAATTCGATTCGCATGGTCTTATCCAGATAATGTAGCTCGATATGGCATGATGTGCTCTTTGTAGCTGACTTTTTTCTCTACTCCTAACTGAACACTAGCCAAACAGCCAACAAGCTTGTGTCTACAAGCCCTCGCGAAGATCATAACATGAATACAATCGTCCAAACCCTTACAGCGAAGGTGCACGAATAAGGACAAGGTACGAGAAAGGGGTTGTCCCAACCATCTATGGAAGCCCACCCAGTAATCAATCCCTCAAAGCTCTTCAAGAGCTTGAGGGATCGTCATAGACTCCTCAAACCGGCTGTTTTGCTCTTGCAAACTTACTCTGTCTAGTAAACTAGCCAGCCTACATGCGTCTGCCGCAAAAAAAATGTGCTTACGGCATTGCTGTAGAAAGCTGCGTGATGAATGATATGTATGTATGGATTTTGGAAGAGTTTGCGTGGGCGATGGAAAATAGCGGTAGCCGTTCCGCGGTATGGCACGTGATGCGCAACTTGGATCTAACTGCTTCTGGTCTAGGATCGAGCATCTTCGTGATTTATGCCTCAAGTTTCCAAGGTAGCATATCAGGTCTCCAGCGTCTGGATAACTGCCTAAATTGCACTTGGACAGTTAAACATAGAGGAAGCAAAGCAGAAACAAACAACGATATAAATCCGTAACCGGAGTTCAACTGAAATATCTCAAAACCTATTACGATGTCCGTCAGGAACCTCTTAAGGGCTTAGATCACGGGTGCTACTAGTATGTAGACTGTCCATTCTCAGTATAGTCTGTATTTGATCAGTGACAAACTGAGCACTGAGATGTAGGCACAGGTCTAGAAATGGTTTGTTAGGTTGGTAAATAAGAGAATATAGCAGCGTATGATCAGCAAGCGCCAAAAGATCCTCTAAAAACCCCCAAAACCCAGATCTACGCTACCGCGAACTCGATAAGCTGGCTGGAATCGTTTCCGTATGCCATGCGCCAACATTTCCACCTCCATTTTCCACCCCATTTCCGTCTGCTGGCCGGCGAGGAGAATAGCGATAAGCGCCTCGTCAACCTCATATAACCAGTATTTCTTCGGGCGGTTAGAGACTGCAAGGAGGATAGTTTGACATCTTCGGAACTCGGACGTGAAGCAGCCATTGACGTCCCGTAACGTTGATTGAACTCCCAGTGTTGGTGTCGGGTCTGGACGGCTCAGAACCAAGGGGCGAAGATTGCGAAGTATTGTCCTCCGGAGGGATGGGGAAACCATGCGGTGAATTGTTGTTATTCGCTTTGTTGTCCCGGAACCATGGTGATAATAGGCATGATGGTGGTTGTGATGGCGGCGGGCATGGGCAGAGCCATATCAATGTCACCGCAAATCTTCTATCATCCAGTAGAAGCCAGACCGGGAGTCAATCGACCGCGATGTTCATGAAAAATAATGAGGCAATCGAACTGTCACCCTTCCGCCGCCCCTAAGCCCAAGGCTAATACTTGCGCTTAGGCTGGCAAGTGACCAGGGTAGCGATTCTCAGCTCGCAACGACCACTGCGCAGAGAAGGCAACATTAGACGATCCTCAATCAAGAACTCTGACCAACTCAGTCATCCTGCACCGCAAATAAAACCTTTGTGTAGAGGCTACAGCCGCGACAACCAACAACAATCTCGCCCGAGTCCGCCTCCCTCTCCAAATCGCTCTCGGATAGTGAAAACCCTCGCTCATCACCACACCTGCACGCCCTGTACCACATAGCTTCGTCACCGCTCTCATCACAATCCAGATCTTCCAGATCAACAACCTCAAGCCCTGTGTGAAAGACCGTCCCGTTCCCGTTCTTATCTCCCGCCCCAACCACCCGGTTTCTATCTAGTCGGAGTACGCGATCGTATTCGGCACGCTGAACAGGATCGGAGAGGGTCTTATATGCGGTTGTGATGGCGTCGATTGTGATCTTTTGGTTTGAAAGTGGTTGCGCGGGGCCGTGATTGGATGAGGGGAGGATTTCTTTTGCGACAGCGACGGCTTTGTCCGGGTGGTGTTTCAGCAGCGCTTTGTGATACGCAATTTTCAGCTGCTGTTTTGAGAGGCCGGTGCTTGGGAATGGGAGGTTGAGTATCTCGTAGAATGAGGGGGTCGTTGTGGGTGCAGCTGAAGTTTGTGTCATTTTTCTGGCGCTTATCGCCTTTAAGACGTGAATGCTGGTTGTTTCAAGGGCCGTAATTCAGAACAATATTGGAGCACAGTCCTATAAAACGAGCATCTGAATAGAAAAGAAGCCACATGAACCAGTATGGTGGAAGCGGGAGGTTGTCGCTGCTGGAAAGAAATATTTGCGGGGAGATTTTCGGAGTGCGAAATTGGATGGAGCTCACCGCAGAGACATCGCAGACAAACAACTGTCATTTACTATGCAGAACGCCTATGATTAGAGGAATACGGGAAGATATTTCTGCTTCGAGTGATCCTCGATCACCGCTGCTAGGCGTTTTATTAGGTGGTAACGTGAAACTCTTCGTGTATTGCACCTCTACTCGAGAATCTATCCGATAGTGGTACAATCTAGTAATAGCAAATCGGCACATAAAGCCAGAAACATCCCAATATGACAGGTGACAGAAAAAATTCGGATATCTTGACAAAGAAAAGCAGAAAAGGAGGTATGCGAAAGAACCCCAGCTGAACAAACTCAACAAATAATCCTGTCGCTGAGTAGAAGAACCTTACTCAGACCTCTTGAAGACAAATCGGTCCTCGGCCTTGCTGTTAAAAGGCACACCAAGCTCAAGCAGCTTGACAAAGACCTCAGAGAACTCCTTGAAGAAGGCGTCGCTGTCCTTAGCATACCGCTCAACATGCTTCCTGAACCCCTTGTCCTGGACAAGCGCCAGGTCAGTCGGGAACATCATTAGTGTCTTGGTTGTGTTATCGGTGAACTGCTTGGGGCCGTTCCACTTGCGTGGCTGCCACTTCTCCTCAACCAGCAGGCGGAAGAACTCGTTTGTGAAGACGGTAGGGCTGAAGTTCCAGGGTCCATCGAAGCCAGAGCGGTCCGTGTGAGCGCGACCAAGAGCATGTGCACCAATCAAAGCAACCATCTCGCGGTCATCGAAACCCATGCGTCCGAAAATGGCACGGATGTGGTCCTGGTTCTTGGAGGCGTCAGGGAGACGGCCGTCAGGTGTGCAGCCAGAAACGTCCTTGTCCTGGCGGCCAGGGCGCCAGGGGATGTCTGGGCCGCCGAGTTCCTGGATCGCACAGGCTCCCGCGAGTGTCCACAAGTCGGAGTAGGTGATCCAGGGGAATTTGGCCTTGATGGGCTCGAGGAAGTCACGGGCGTACTTGAGACCGGCGTTGGCGCCGTGGTCAGACTCGGGGGCGAAACGCATCGTCGCGCCGTTGCTGCCACCCGTACCGGTTTCTGCGTCGTAGGTGCCGCTTGCGTGCCAGGCTAGACGGACAAGGACCTAGAGAGTCGGTTCGTTAGTTGGAGAGCAGACACAAGCATGAGACTGAGAAGCTTACAGGTCCATAGCTGCCATCATCGTAGTCGGTCTCGTTGGCGAGACGCTCGGCAATGGCATCATACACCTTCTGGTAGTCTTCCTTTGTAGGAGTGAAGACCTTAGTGCTAGCGCCAACATCGCCGCCCTGGAGGTAGAAGTATGCACCGGCACCACCTGCGAGAGCAACACCAGCCCACAGGAGGGTATTAGAAGACTTGCCGGAGCTCGCCTCTGAAGAGTATCCACGGCGAGAAGCAACGCGGAAGCCTTGAGTAGGAAGAGCAAACCGGGAGCTGCGGACAGCTGGTCTGAACGAAGAGCGCAAGAAAGCGCGGGATGCGGATCGAGCAGCGGAAGCCATGATTGATGTGGACAAAACAAGGGCAGAAGATAAGAAGGGAACAAGAGGACAAGTAGATGGAGATGGAGGAGGAGAGGATAAGAGGGGAGATGATCGGGATGAGCAGGAAGGACAGGGATACAAATAACCCAAGCTTATAAGGACAACCGACCCCAGAAACTTAGAATGCTATCGAACACGGCGCTCAGTGCTCACCAATCAGGGGGGCCACATCTGAGGAATCCGGACCCAGACCTTCGAATTGAGTCAGCAGCAGATGTCTTAAGATTGGCTCCAAACAAAGCTCTCCGCATTATTTGTCTTTGCCGATGTGCAGGGCCGCTGCCTGCAGGGGGTGGACGACACACTGAGAGGGCAACATGCGTGGCAATATCAGGCCATAGGCGGTCGATCCATGGTTTGTGGCGGCATTACTCATACAGAGGATCGAAACAATCTCATTAGAATGTTGAATTCAGAATGTTTTCCATGATGTTTAATACAGGTGTTCTTCGACTCTGTAGTCCCGTATCTGTACTCTGACGTTGCCGAGGTGTTGGACAGATGGGGCTCTCTCAATAATTATTAACAGCGCTCTTCTCTTTGGTCAGCGGGAAATTCCGAGTCTACTCCGCAGTCGATCTTATTCATCAGACTCGTCTAGCTCTCATCAGAATAGCTGAGCCCATCCACCATAAACCATCGAACGCCTATCCGCTAGAAGCGCGAAGAGAGGTTGTTGCAGCTGTGGTATAACCCTAGTTCTACAGGCCTTCTACAGGGACGATACTTATACATCCATCGACGATTACAAAAGACTAGAAAATGTACGGAACCAATGCCAATTGTGCTAACTGAATGTTCGTCGTAAAAATAGTCCTGCTGTTCAACAATGACAAACACCAGGGTGGAGTAGACGCAGTCCTGCTAAAAACTGTTTGGTTTTGATCTTCCACTGAACGAACTTGAAAAAGAGTACGCCTCTATGCCACTGTCAGGCTAGACGCTCACTATGTGGTTCGAGCTGAGCCCTGCTCACTATAATTGAAAATAAAGGTTTCGACACGGCCGCATCCCATCATCAAGGGTGCGATCCGCATCAAGGTGCGAAACGCGAAGTCGTTGTTGACTTTGAGAAGGTGAGATGGAGGGAAACGAGAAAGAAAACAGAATCGCTGTTAGCGTGTGCTCACGTGACTGATTTCTTCGCTTACCAAGGTCACGTGATCAGCTAGTCCGTAGGACAGTGCGGTAGCATTAGAGCTTGGATCTTTACCTTACGAGATAGTTATTGGCGCCTGATTGTAGAGACATACTTTTGAGTACTCAAATACGATAAAAGCTTTAATCATGGCCTGGTAGACTGTCTAGATCAATGTCGCCATCTTGATGCTTGGTAAATATTTTGGGAGACATCTGTCCGTACTTTGACTAGCTACAGTCAGACTCAGAGGATACTGGACTCTCATTGCTCGGTGCTATGTAGTCTAACATACTATGATTGCATCCAGGTAGCAAACCGCGTACGTCGACACTGACAGCTTCACAGTGCCCACTCTAGGTACAAATATATGGAGCCGCTTGAGGCTAATGTATGTGCCTAAGGCATATACACGTGATCCACCGGCGGTATAACTTGCCCCTCAGAATTCGCACGCGGTCTTTTCCTTTTCTTCTTCACACTTTTCATACCTCAGAACGCATAATCAACCTCCAATTCCTGTAACTGTTTTAAGGTTATACCCATAGGATGGTAGGTCATATTGGCGAACGAGATTAAGCTTTGCACGAGCATCTTAAGGCTCCGCTGTCGTGCTGGGTTTCTTCAGAGGCTTCAGTGCTGTGGTGGTTGGAGTCACCTGCTGCTCATACATCTTTTTCGAACTCGAAAATCATATCGTAGTCATTCTGGAACCTTGGAACAGACCTCGGACTAAAGGATTGTGGTGTGCGTCTGCTACCTGGATTTACTGAGTACATCAGGTATGGGCCTCGCTGAAGTTCGAAGGCATGTCTCCCAGGTTAACCAAAGGGATACATCAGACGCTTGTCCAAGACCAGACGCTCTCTGGTCGAGCGAAGAAATAGCACGTATTCACCTTACAAGAACGTGTATAAAGGTTCTGAAGGGGCGAGTGAGATGGAATGGGCGGAGTAGTATGAGCTAAGCCCTTCCGTATATTTATTGGACCTATATTTGTTCCCCTGAGTGGCCAAAATACATGCGACGGAGGTGTCGGAATGTCTGACCTGGCCAATTCGTTGGATTTACCATAGCAGCTTACCAAGGCATGCAGATGTAGCCTGACAAGACTGACATACGTGAGTTGAGGAATAGATGAAGAAAATGCTCATAAACTCAGCTAAGGCGCACCTTGTGCTCAGCAATAACATGAGGGCCATGGCCGGCCGGCGGTTTCCCCACCTCCACACCTTACCTGTTGCTCTCACTTTCTCCTTTTACTGCCACTCTTCCAACTTCTCTTCTATCATCACTTTCGATTATTCCCAATAGACTTATGACAGCACATTCTTTGGTAAATATGTGCTGCTTATCCGCTCGTTAATTCTGTACATTCCCTTATCCCGCCACTATCTGATACCTCTGGCCTGCCCGAGCCACCAGGCCGCGCATCTCCTATCCTTAAATAAAGCTCTCCATAATTCGACATGGTTTCTGGTATCAGTAAACGACAGCAGCTGCGCAATGAGCGTGCTCTACAAGATCTCATCCGGTCGGTTCCCGGCAATGACCGATGTGCCGACTGCTCGGCCATGAATCCAGGTATGATCAATTCTATCGCAGCATATTGTGCCCTGGCTGACCGGTCGTCTCGTTTTAACAGGATGGGCCAGTTGGAATGTATGTACTCGATCGATCCCGAATCCGATCGTCCGAACAAGGTAGCTAATGCGGGCGGATCTAGATAGGCATATTCCTATGCATGCGATGTGCAGCCCTGCACAGGAAGATGGGAACGCACATTTCGAAGGTCAAATCGTTGAGTATGGACAGCTGGGCCTCTGACCAAGTCGATGTGAGCCATCCGGACCGACCGCACAGACAGAATCAGACGGCTAACGAGTAGACTCGCTAGAACATGAAATCGCGTGGAAACATCCTCGTGAACAAGATCTATAACCCCAGGAACATTCAACCTCCCGTCCCTACTGATATCGATGAATCTGATGCATGCATGGAGCGGTTCATTCGGCAAAAATACCAAACAAGGACATTGGAAGATGGGAAGCCAAAGCCACCGAGCCGCCAGGACCCTAGCTACACACGATCGCCAGAGGGCTCACCTCCGCCGTTGCCTCCGAAACCTTCCCGGCCGTTTGGGTTCGGTCTTCGGTCTGCCTCGTCTGCTGTGAACCTCAACAGCCATTCCGCTGGCAGCCATGGCCCAGACTCGCCTATTAGCGATTCGCGTCGTTCGTCATTTGAGTCCAAGCTCGCCAAGTTGAGGGATATGGGATTTACGAATGAGCGCAGGAATACCACCGCCCTTCGGGAACTGGATGGGAATTTTGACAAGACAGTGGAGACACTCAGGAGACTCGGAGAAGGAAGGCAAACACCACAGTTTCGGACGCCAGCTGCATCGGGAGCATCAGTCAATCCTTTCGCTCAGTTGGATGCCAAACAACCCGCGCAGCCAGCACAACCGTCGCAGGTCAATGGAACAAGCTATAATCCTTTTGACGTGCCTACTTCGCAACCACAGCCTCTACCCCAACTCCAATCTACCCAGTTTCTTGAGCAATCGTTCCAGAACCTTCAAGTGGCACAGCCTCTGTTTCCGCACTCGACTGGGGGGTACCCAAACAGGCAGAATTCACTCCCAACATACACCCAGCCTCTCGCGTCTCCATTCGCACCTGCGCAAGGCGGCCTTGTCTCGTCTCCACAGCCACTCGATAGCGGGAACAACCCGTTTTTCCAGACTGGAGGTCTAACACAGCCCAGCCTGAACACCCCTCCTCCCCAGAATCCTTACTCAACCCAAACAAATCCCTTTTTCAACCAGGTCTCCGCACCCCAACAGCAAATAACATTCCAGAACCAGAACCCAGCGGTAACAGCAGCCGGTGGAGCTCCGTTCCCCCCGGCCCTCCAACATGCAAACACTATGCCATCTCTAACCTCACCTTTTGGACAGCCTTCACCCTTCCAACAGCAGCAGCAGCCGCCGCAGCAGCAGCAGCAGTCGCAGCCCCAGGCCGAATTGCCGACCGCACAACCTGTGCAGAGCCCATTCAACCCGTTCCAAACTGCGACTGCTCCAAACACGCCACTGAACGGTTACAACGCTCAACCTCCGTTCGGGTATCAACAACCAGCCCAGCCGTTTGCTCCGCAGCCCACGGGCCGAGTTGACAAGAACAGCATTCTTGCTTTGTACAACCTGTCTGCACGCCCTCCTGCTATTCCGGAACAGCAGGCCGTACAGCCCCAGGCAGCGGCTGGAGGCATACCTACTAGTCAGGGTCCGAACCCTTTGGGGCAACAAACCAATGCTCCTCAGGCTCCTCAGGCACCCGGAACACAGAATCCTTTTCTAGGGTTTTCAGCTGCGCCTGGATCACAAAACTCGATCCAGGCCACTACTCAGCCGTCTGCATACGGTATGAATGCGAATTCGGTCAGTCCGGCTGCTAATACTGGGTTTATACGAACGCACATGAGCCAGCAAAGTGTGGATATCAATGGGTTCCAGAATGGACGGCATAGCCCAGATGCATTTGCTAGTCTCAGCGCACGGCAGGGACGATAAACCTCTCTACTACTTCTACTCAATACTCCGAGACCACGTTTTTTGGGCGTGTAGGACTACCAAAACACGATGCATTTTAGCGCTTTCCGCCTTGTGATGATTAAATTGGAGTGTGTCCGGCACAGTATATAGCTCAATTGATATCTAGAAATTGATAATCAACTGTATTCATTGGATATCTGTCGATAAATGGAAAATGGTTAAGTTGGTCCTGTGTTCCCGATGCTTCACCGAGGCCCCTGTGAAGACTTGAGCCTCGCTGATCGGTCCTAGAGAGGTAAGTAATCTGAAACAATGCCTTGGCAAAGCCTTTCCAGATTTCGCCAAGAAGAGCGGGCGAGCGGCCAAGAAATCACTCACCAACCACCTTGAGTATATATGCACGTGCCCGGATGCTCCTTGTGGTTACTGGCCTAGCTCGGCTAGACACGCCCAGCAGTTGGGTCTGGATTGCTGGATTGCTACCTTGCCGAGTCGGCTCGGTTGAAAAGAACCATAGTTGCGGCTTAGGGCTGTTTGAGATTCGAGCCGAGTAAGACTCCTGTAAAATGTATATGAAGTATACCAACAGTCTTATCCGCCCATCATCAAAGTCCTTCCTTGAGTTAGCTATAGCTAGATAACCCTTTCACTTGAGGATTCGATTGACTTCTTTGCAACCCTGTTCGGCCAGCTTTGCCCCATGGGCAAGCAATCCCACGGTTCCCACCTCGCCAGCCAGTCTAGTATCGCAGCCAAGAGCATCAGCCTGGGCGCCAAGATGATTGGCGCATGTCTACCAATCGCTACTGGAGTTTGGATGATTCTCCATATGACCGTGGAGGGGAAAACTCAATACCATTATGCGGCAGGAGGTGGACAGGCCGACCGGTGTCCCCTCCTTGGAGACATATAGTCTGGCCAGTGCCGCAAGCAGTGATCTCAGTTCATTATTCTTCGCCGACTCAGAGTGACCTCCAAGTAGACCTTAGGCTTGACCTTCGAATCTGCAGACGATTTGTTGCATTGGATCTATCCGACGGGCTTATCATCTCAGTTGTCAATGGCTCGCGAAAAGACTGCAGACCCTGGAGGGATACGCCCCGGCCATGCTGACCTGAGCCAGCCGGCTTACTGTCTCCCATTCGATGTCGTTTTGAAAGAGCTCGGGACCAACGTCGACGAGGGACTGACAAAGGACGAGGCCGCCCGTCGTCTTCAGCAATATGGGCCCAACCAGCTCGACGAGGGCGAGGGTGTCTCTGTTGTCAAGATCCTCGTGCGCCAGGTGGCCAATGCAATGATGCTAGTTAAGCGGCCCACTTTACTCTTTTCCTAACACGTCCTTTATATAAGAGCTCCTAGAGTCTGATCCAATTTGTCGTTGCAGGTGCTGATTCTGGCCATGGCGGTCAGTTTCGGAATTCAATCGTGGATCGAGGGCGGCGTAATCTCAGCCGTCATCATCCTGAATATCGTTGTCGGGTTTTTCCAGGAATATGCAGCCGAGAAGACTATGGAGTCGTTGCATTCGTTGAGTTCGCCAACGGGAACCGTTTCGAGAGACGGCGAGACCTTCTCGGTTCCATCTGCTGAGATTGTCCCCGGTGATATGGTTGAGTTGAGGACGGGTGATACCGTCCCTGCGGATATCCGGTGAGTTAACCCCTATGCAATGATGGAGGTACGGGGATTGACCTGATTAGACTGGTTGAAGCCGTCAACTTCGAGACCGATGAAGCCCTTCTCACTGGTGAATCCCTCCCCGTGCAAAAGGAATGCGACTCTACGTTCAAGGAAGAGACCGGCCCCGGTGACCGGCTGAATCTTGCCTACAGTTCAAGCACTGTCACTCGTGGCCGTGCCAGAGGCGTAGTCGTTAACACAGGCATGGCCACCGAGATTGGTTCCATCGCGGCCGCGCTTCGTGCCACTAACAGCAAGCGCCGTCCGGTCAAACGCGGCCCTGACGGCGAGACCAAGAAACGCTGGTACCTCCAGGCATGGACATTGACTGGGACTGACGCAGTGGGCCGATTCCTGGGAGTTAATGTAGGCACTCCGTTGCAGCGAAAGTTGTCGAAACTTGCTATCTTGCTGTTCGGTGTCGCTGTGCTCTTTGCCATTATTGTCATGGCAGCCAATCTGTTCTCGAACGATAACGAGGTGATCTTGTACGCTGTTGGAACCGGTCTGAGTATGATCCCTGCCTGTTTGGTGGTCGTTCTTACAATCACCATGGCTGTCGGGACCAAACGCATGGTGGAACGTAATGTGATTGTCCGCAAGTTGGATTCATTAGAGGCCCTTGGAGCGGTGACCAATATCTGTTCTGATAAGACTGGTACCTTGACCCAAGGCAAGATGGTGGTTAAGAAGGCCTGGATACCTTCGCGGGGGACCTACTCCGTTGGTAATTCGAACGAGCCCTTCAACCCAACCGTCGGAGACGTCACTTTCACGCCACTTTCACCGGTGGACTTCGTCGACGAAAAAGAGGGCCCTGTGACTGAGAATGTGGAAAGTCTAGTTGAAGGGAACCGTGCACTTGAAGACTTCCTGGACGTTGCCTCTATGGCTAACCTTTCTCACGTCTTCAAGTCTGAGGAAGGAGAATGGCGTGCCCGAGGTGAGCCAACTGAGATCGCCATTGAAGTGTTTGCCTCTCGTTTCAACTGGAACCGAGACCGATGGACCAAGGGGTCGAAGGCCGTGTGGCATCAAAAGGCAGAATTTCCGTTTGATTCAACGGTGAAGAGGATGTCTGTCATCTTCAGCAAAGTGACTCCAGACGGGGAGCACAGCATGGTATTTACCAAAGGTGCCGTGGAGCGGATCGTTGAGGCCTGCACGACTGCTGTTTGGGACAACTCGTCATCGTCTCCTGTGGCTCTGAACGACGAGATGCGCAGTCAGATTCTCCAGAACATGGAGGAACTCGCCAAATTGGGCTTACGCGTGTTGGCACTGGCTCATCGGCCTTACAACGAGCGAGGCCGACTCCTTGAAGGATCTGATCTCAACCGCGATGATATTGAGAAGAACCTCTGCTTCCTCGGCCTCATCGGCCTGTATGACCCGCCGCGTCCTGAAACTGCGGGGTCCATCGCCGCCTGCTATAGGGCAGGGATCACAGTGCACATGGTGACGGGCGACCATCCAGGGACGGCTAAAGCAATTGCCCAGCAGGTGGGCATCCTCCCGGCTGATATGTCAGTCCTCGGAACAGATGTGGCCGAGGCCATGGTCATGACGGCCGCTCAGTTCGATAGACTCTCCGATGAAGAGATCGATGACCTCCCGACTCTCCCACTTGTGATTGCTCGATGTGCCCCTCAAACAAAAGTACGCATGATCAACGCCCTTCACCGGCGTGGTCGGTTCGCAGCAATGACCGGCGACGGTGTCAATGACTCTCCCTCTCTTAAACACGCTGATGTCGGCATCGCCATGGGCCAAGCCGGGTCGGACGTCGCCAAAGACGCCTCGGACATTATCCTCACCGACGACAACTTCGCATCGATTCTGAACGCCGTCGAAGAAGGCCGCCGCATCTTCGACAACATCCAAAAGTTCGTGCTGCATCTACTTTCAGAGAATATTGCGCAAGCATGCACACTGCTCATTGGGCTCGCCTTCAAAGACCTCGACGGCAAATCCGTGTTCCCGCTCGCCCCAGTTGAGATCCTCTGGATCATCATGATCACATCTGGCATGCCAGACATGGGTCTTGGTATGGAGGTCGCAGCACCAGACATCATGGACCGACCACCGCAAGCCAAGCAGGGGATCTTCACCTGGGAGATAATCGTCGACATTCTCGTCTACGGCTTCTGGACCGCAGCATTATGTCTCTCTGCATTCTCCCTACGCATGTGGGGATTCGGCGACGGCAATCTTGCGTCTGGCTGTAACCGCGAGTACTCGGACGCCTGCGAACTGGTCTTCCGCGCGCGGGCTACAACGTTCGTCTGCCTCACATGGTTCGCGCTCTTCCTGGCCTGGGAAATGGTTAATCTCCGCCTGTCGTTCTTCCGCATGCAGCCTGATAGCAAGAAATACTTCACCCAGTGGATGCATGATGTCTGGCGCAACAAATTTCTCTTCTGGTCCATCATGGCAGGTTGGATCACCACATTCCCAATTCTCTATATTCCTGTCCTGAATACAGTCGTGTTCAAGCACACGGGTATCAGCTGGGAGTGGGGAATTGTATTTGTTGAAGCCGTGCTGTTCTTCGCCGGCGTTGAGGCTTGGAAGTGGGCGAAGAGGGTTTACTACCGTAAACAGGCAAGGAAACAGCAAGGAGTCAGGCCGTTTGGAGAGGTAAGCAGAGGGCCTCAGGATGCCTAACGTCTGCTTTCCCTCGCTTAGTTCATAGAGCGGGGGATTTTTCTGGCTGGGACTATATGTGTGTGATATCGGGCTTGACTTATGGTTTTTTGGACTTGCTTTTTCTTTGTGATTTTGAGATGCGGAGCCTTTGGCGAGGCCGAGGGCTGCTGGGCGAGGCAGGAGTGAGGACAAGTCCTCGGTACTGGATGCTGCTGCATGTAAGGGAAAAGGATAAAGAAGGGGAAGGTGAAGAAAAGGAGTGTGGCCTGTTGGTAAGTATTGGTTGGTAGTGAAATTACTGTAGCGTTACGGTAGAAATAGCTGTAGAATGAAATGTATGTGACTAGTAATATTTGCTTCGTGAGAAAATACCTGAGAATGATAGTAAGTCAACTAACCACGACGAGAAGATGGGTGGGGCATACGCTCCAGATTGACCTCACCGTCATGCCCGATGTTGTACCACTATGCCTCTGATGCTGACTTGACGTGCCGTACTAGAGCTACCGAAGTTGAGCTAGGTTGGGCAGGTCGAATGTCGAGGTACGCCTCCCCAGTATTCCAATGTAGTTAATGGCAGCACCGAGTCTTAATAGAGGGAGAATTAGAGCTCCAATCTCTTGACATTGATTTGCTGCTTTGGGGGATACGACTGGTGGCTGTTATTTAGGGGAGTTAGATTAGGGATACAACATGATCTGCATGCAAGACACGGCAAACCGATGGCGGCCTGACAGTGCGCTGCTACTACGGTGAATGAACCTGTCTTCCCTCCTTGAATAGCATGACGCTCATTTAAATTGGCAGTCATACTTGACTCACTGGAAGCTGAGATTGGGTTGCATATGGCTGGGAGGCTTCGGGGCAGTCAACAATGTGAGGTAGGAGACGGTAAGGGAGATGGAGAGGAGAGGGAGGGGGGAGGTGAGCTTCATGGTATGAATAAGCCGTATTGAGGACACAGAAGTCAAATATTCCATTGACCTGGCCAGGAGCAGGTGAGACGAAGAAGTGCCTTTTCTTCTCAATCTCTGCGGGTAGGGTGTATTTCCATATAGCGCTATGCTAGAGATAGGTTCAATCTAAGCCCCGTAAGGGTACGTTGAGACGAACAGAGCTTGTGGAAGTAATTAGCTATGTCTAGGTATATAGAAGTGAGATCTCGCAGGACAGCTGGGTCAGCAGGCCACCGGAAGCTGAGATTATCATCTTAGATTAAAAAGCACAGAGAGAAAGCCCTTATCCCCAGTCATTCCGTGCCTGTGTCTTGTAATTATGTTGCGTAAGTAGGCATTAGAATACTTTGCGATCTTCCTTACTCGACGTATTTAACTCTTCTTGTCCGTCAAGTCTTGTGTAAGTGTTCAACCTAATCAGCCTTTGAACCGGATCAGAGGTAGCTCAATATCAGGTCTAGAAAGATAGAATGAAGTGTGTGTTCCGTTTAGATAGCTAGCTAGCCAGAAATATCATATATGGATTATAACCAGTCACCAGGCTTCCTTCCACTGCACTGGAAGGGTTCCGGTTCATATGCAGCCCATCAAGTCGAATCCACAGCGCCAGCGGGCTCAGTCAAAACAGTAGAGTCAGTTGAACCAGTAGAAGCAGTAGAGCCGACCGAACCGACCGAACCAGCCGAACCAGCTGAACCAGCAAAACCAGTCAAATCGATTGGCATAGAGGAAGTCGAGCTAGTCAAAGAAGTGGAGTTGAATGAGTTGATAGAAGCATCTCCAGTGGAGACACTCGAGCCAGTCAAAGCGGATAAGTCAATAGGAAGAGTGGAAGGAACAGCACCAGAACTGGTCAGGTCAAGAGAGCTAGTGGAACCAAGAGATGCAGTCAAGTCAGAGATAGATGAGCCAGAATCAGCCTCAAAACCGCCAGTTGCGGTGCCCGTACAGACTCCACCCTGTTAAATTACAATGAATCATTAGCTGCGTTCTGTTCTTCCAGCGTGTCAAGATAAGCAGCTGATATAAGTAACCAAGTCCAACTTACTTGACAAGTCCCGCAATTTAGGAGGCCGCAGAGTATTGCTGTGTTTTCGTCGCAGGGAAGCATGGAGCACTGCTATAGTATGATAGTTGTTTAGTACGATTGTACAGGAGGCGAAAGATGTTTGCTATGTAGAGAAAATGTACACTCTAGTCCTCCTTGACTTTAGGCATACCGGACGGAAAAAATAAGGAGGAGGGATGTTGGGATGGAGTTTATACTCACAGTCTGCCGCTTCTCAGGACCAAGACCAGTTGGAAATTTCGGCGCGACTAGGGCTAGGGCTGGTGCGAGGAGCGGGGTGAAGATGAGCGGGAATAGGGTGGGCTTCATTGCAAGGGACTTTTTCTAGGTACGCTGTATCTCCTTGATGCGGTTTTCGGATGGACGAGAACGATAACGTTGCTGGATAAATGAGGTGAAAGCAATGGATATAAGAGTTAGAACAACATCAGGCAGAACTGTTCTCATCCATGAACTTACAAGCAGTTGCTTTAGCATCGCACAGCCACGTCACAGCTTACCCCGGGTACAGGGTTGATTGGGGATGCTTTACGGGTCCGGGGTGTTTTGCAGTGTGTGTACGCATGAATGAAGTATGGATGGGACTCGTTACGAGCTTAAGCTTGGTTTGAAAGAGCTTTAGAATGGCTATAAGCGCGCAGACCGGATGCTTTAGTACCTAGGTACTTGCTGGTGCTAAATACAAAAGACTCTGTCCAGGTGCTAGAGGGGCCAGAGAAGATTCATAATGGGGTTCAAATACGGGGTTATCCTGGGAAATCTATTTGGGCAGTCAGGCTAGAGTTACACGGCAGGGTCAGGATGGGATGATTGACGCGCAAGTGCTCAAGCTGATGGCACCCGATTTAGTATCGTGGAATCATTTCCACAGCTAATTACTCGTTGACGGTTCATAGGAACGAGAGCAGTACAACTTGGAACTAGGCAACTGCACATGTCCTACCTTAAACTAGTAGCAAAGTAGGTGAGATGACGAAGGATGTTCACAAACCCATTCTGAAGTTGTAGATGGAAGAGTCCCCGGGATATTCGGCACCCCCCTCATGACTTTCACTTACGAATTCAGAAAGTAGGTTGTAGATTTGTTGCAGGTACTTGTGCTCAGTGAGAGCGGCGTTTTGTATGACCATACGTCCGTCACTGCTGGGGTCAGATAGGTGGGTGCTCTTGGCGATTGTTTGAATGGATATATGAAATTGTTGGTATGGGTAGTGTTCAGATAAATGGTCATAAAACGCGGAGCAATCAAAGACTAAGCAAGAACAGAACTTCCTAGCAGCTCAGACATTTGGGCTCAATCCATTTGTCGCATCGCAACCATGAAACCGGTCTACGGACTGGTAGGAACTGGTCTAGGGACTGATTGCCGGGAGCAGCAGGATATTCAGTTGCAACGAGGTAAGACGGCAAGATTGGGGTTAATTTATTACACATTGTAGATTAAAGAGTTACCGGTAGATGGACGATAACACCGAATGCATGTCCTGGCGCGTCAGAGCCCGGTTTGAGGGTATGTAGGGCGACCATCCCACAAGAGCAAGATATCAAATGATAAATTCAGAAGCATCAGGCCTAATATTGCCTTAGAACTCCTCCTTATACATCAATCCCACCGTCCTCTACCAATCTTTAAGCGACCCCTTTATCATGTATAAAGCCATCGCTGCCATCACATCTATTACGTAGAATTTGAGTAGACGTGTCGTCTATCGCATGAAAGGGCATGGAAGTCGACCGTGGCTTGAAGGGGGGGAACGATGAATATCCGAGTGATAAGAATTCAACCGAGCCGAGAATCCGGGAAAGCCAAGAGAGCTGGAGAAATCAAAGGAGAAACCCAAAGAGGATGTTCCAGCTACAGGTGGCCTAGATGATAGCCCCCCGCCTCTTAGGTCCGGGCCGTTGGATGGTTGAGGTCAACATTAGGGCTGACACTATAGATGCATCTGTACCCGTTCAACATGGGCAGTGGGACTGAATAGAATGCACCAACATTGTTCTCGTGGGCTGCGTTTGTTAGTATAATATCTTGCTTAGGATGCTTGTAGGCGTGGTGTTTTCTCCGGCTCGCTTTTCTTCGTTTTAGTTGCGTAGTTTCCATCATTCAGCTTCCAAGTTCCTTTCTTTGCCAATTCCTACGTAAGTCCCTTACATGGGTAACTCATAGACCTGCCCATGAAATCGGCGGGGAGCAGACGAGGCGCGGGCTATACCTGGAATTCTGAGGGCGAATCTAATGTAAAGGCCTGCAGGATGCCGTGCGTTGGGTTTATGGCTATAAGAAGAGGAACAGGGACAGGGCTTGAGGAAGTTCACGACTGCGGGCATCGCTCAGCGCTGTGGCTCAGGGCTTTGAGATACTTGCATCTTGGAAGCTACATTAAAGAGGGACTGCTTGCCATTATTGTTCTTATTCAGGCGGCTCAATGGTGCAGCCAAGAGTCCCCCCGTCTTATATTTACGAGTTCTTTTGCTAGTACAGACATACCTGATCTCCGGTTTTTAGAAATCTGATTGTGCAGTCAGCATGGTAACGCCATCCGCTACCTGGCCAGGCCATCTGAGCAGCGCTACGGACAAAACCGGTTCGATCGACCACTAGGTATGCAAGCACAGTTGGATGCACAGCAGACCACGACACTCCATACCGCCCTATAATTTACCTTCCTCTATGTATGCACTAGCCTGGGGTGGCTGTGCCATGGCCTGGGCTGTCCAATCATGTTATGAGTTCGGTAGTAGCTTACGAACGGCGCTTGACTCTTTGGCCCCCAATTTCAGCTCTCGATGAGGTCTATCCTCACCACGTCACCTACTCTACCGCCAGAGACGAGCCATCTGTGCTCTCCTCCGTCTCTCAACCTTGCCATGGAGCACATCCCCCGTATTCATGGCTCTAAGCTCCAGACTGCCAACCTCACGGTGCCCTATTTATCTGGTTCCTGGCAATATGGGAACCAGATGCAGGGCTTTGAGAGGTTCCGACTGTTTCCTATGCAACATAGGATCGACGCGAAACTCGGTGATGGCTGTCTCAACAGCTTGTCCATTGAATTTCTCCAGGGATGGCTCTACTTCGGTCTGCTTGCCGAAGCATTTGGCACGGCAGAGATGAAGTTTGACCCAGATCATTTCATTGACCGTTCTACCCACACAGCGTTCGTCACGACCAAGGAGCTGAATCGGTATATCTGGTATTGGGCTGCTGCAGTCGCGCACGGAGTTCGCGATGAGATTGACGACCACTCGGCCAACCTCGATAAATGTCTTGAGCTCGCTAATGCCGTTGTCAATGACTTCTCCCGACGTTTGCTGGCAGGACATTCTGAAACGGAAGCAGACATGTGGTCCACAAAGTCTACGGTCCTCTTCTCCATAATCACGCTCGTCGATTATCTGCGCCGAGCGCGCATCGACATCAACATGTACAGCTGGGAAGTCAACCTCCCAGCGCTGGAGTGGGATTTCCCGCCGCTCGATCAAGCCCTTTCAGCAGCGGGTTGGTGCGAAGCTGAGATCAATAGACTGAAAGGGCATACTGACTGCTCGACTCGATTCTATCTTGCGCAAATTGACCGCTGGGCACAGGGGAAGGACCATAGTCGGTGCATTGCTGGCAAGGGATGCCGGGCTCATCAAATTGACGAGCCCACGTACAGGCCGCGGCATCGGCCTGACTGTATGGGGGAGGCTATGTGTTGGGCCGTCGGTCCGGTGGTGGATAATGTTGTCAAAATACTTGCCGACGGGGGGTATCCACTCGTCAATCTGTCGGACGATGGTAGGGGGGTTGACGTGCACCCCGTTCAAGAAGGCGATGTGTATGTGACCATCTCGCACGTCTGGTCGGACGGCCTAGGTAATCCCCACGGCAATACGCTGCCATATTGCCAGCTTTCTTATATCCAAAACCTCGTCAACGCACTCTACCCGGAGTCCTCTGGCCCTGTGAAGTTCTGGCTCGACACCGTCTGCATCCCAGTCGGCGACAGACACTCCCCCTTCCGACGAATCGCTATCAACCGCATGCACGAGACGTTCAGGGCTTCCGACAAAACCCTCGCTCTGGATAATACGCTCATGGCTCAGCTCACAGATACAGGCATGGACTGGGTCGAGATGAACACACGCATCAAGTACTGTCCCTGGGTGACGCGTGCCTGGACGCTCTTAGAGGGCCGGTTGGGCAGAGAACTCCTCTTCCAGTTCAAGGACGGCCCAGTCTCATCGAGTTTTGTCTTCGACCGCTCGTACGCGGAGCGGAATATCCTCGCCGTATCTAGCATGCTTGAAGGCCGAGGGGTGCAAAACGTGCTCGACGAACCGAATGCAATTCGTCTTGCTCGTGCATTGACCCTCTTACCACGAGACTCAAACCCGAGCTCGGACTCAAACTCAGCGGCCGCAAAAGCCTACGAGGTCTGGAAGCCAATCCTAGAAAATGCCGGCCTCATTTCGGATCTCTCAGAAATAGACGACGACATGAGCGTTAACATCCAAACGCGCGTCTTCTGCCCTGTAACTAAGCACTCCAACTTCGGCACGCGCAACATCCGTGACGAGTTCTGGCTTGAGAACATCACCTCCAGTCGCGAAGACTCAAAGGCCACAGGAACTGAATACGGCTGTCATGCCTTCTTCGAAGGTGTCTCTCTCGGCTTCCGCGGACGAACGGCAAGCAAAGCCGAAGACGAGACGATCTGTTTCGGACAGATGCTGGGAATCGACACGTCGCAAATTACGGCCATCAAGCCGTTAAAACCGAGAGCAAAGTACTGGCTTACTCTGATTGAGGCGAGCCCGCTGCTCAATATGGTCGCTTGGACTGTGGGGATCGACGCGCGTGCGAGGTTGATGGAGTGCCGGGTGAAGAGGATGCAGACACTACTGACATATATTGGAAGGTTGCCTCTGACGATTCTTCTCTGGGAATTTCCCCGGATCCAGGCTCTAGGGTGGAAATGGGCGCCCATATCGCTATTAGATACCGGCTCTGGCTCCGAGGGGGAGGGTGCCTGGTCGAGTAACGAGCGCGGTATAGTTCAACCTGATGGCCTGCTCGTCTCTCTCCCGGCATTACGACTGAAGACACTTGCAGCTGATAGATCCAGGACGGCAGACCTAGAAATAAGTCTTCTCGAACCCGTCTACTTCACCGTCACTACAGAGGATGACGGCGTTGGTCCCGTTGGCGGTGATACAACAACTTTCAAAGTCCATCTCCACTCCGTGCCACCTGAATGGGGACGATATAGAACATGGTTGGCTTTTCTCAAGGCTGGCTTGTTGGACAATTTTGCAATATTGACGCGGCGCCGTGCATCAATCCATGACCCCTTTAAGCACAAAGGTGTCTTGGTGGATGTTCGTGAGCGGAAAGACGGGAATGAAGATTTTCTGGCGCACTATAGAGGCGTTCTTGAGAAGCCGCATGACCATGACATGGTGGGAGAGAGGTTGCCGGTTATCCATTTAAAAGGGTGGTGGGATATCCAGTCGAAGTGGTGCATTGGATGATTTGCTGGATAGGGGTATGTAGCGTTCAGGCTCCAAGGGTTTGTCTGCGGCGATTAGGCTATTTCAGATATACACTCAATATTAAATCTGATTTACAGTGCAAGTCTGGATCACTTCCGTAATGGATAGAAAATAGGCAAATACTCTTTCTATCCACACTGCCTTGTCCCTTCCCTTCATCTGGGTTGAGCTGTAAACTCAATGGCTATGAGCCGTCGAAATAGAGCTCCTTTGATTTAGCAGGAGGCTGAATCAGAACTTGTAAGTGGTTTCATGACAGAACATTCAGCTAGTATATTTGTATTCTCTTGCAGGTAGCAATGCCAGGACGTCCCCGCTCGCACTCGACACTCCTATGCCGTAGTCACGCTATCAAGCCTGGTCTAAATTCATCCGCGTAAAACTGCGCCTTGCCGTCATGGCGTCACCCGATCTAATATCCCCGTCTATATGCCGGCACTGTGGTCGTTCGCGCCGCCATTGTACGAAGAACCAAAAAGTACCCACAGCATCAACAAGGCAAGTGAATAAGGCACTACCACTGGACGGCCGGGTAGGAAGCAGAAAGAGAGAGTTGAGGAGAGTTATGATGGGAACAGAGATGGAAGTGGGATGGAAAGTTGGATAGTCTGGGGGCGTAGTGTACTACTTTTGGGTCTGGCAAGACAACTCGCCCACCTATAGAACAAAGACCACGTTTCATTTTCTATGCAAAATGCTATGAAGCGCCTGAAAAGTGACACCCAAACCCGGCCAACTCCGGTATTTCCATCCATGTCCACCTGGTTATCCTACAGCCATCGAACGGCCTATTTCCAGACCTGTCAAACCTCAGCAGAATCCATTGATAACTCAAAAGCTATTCCAAACCTGTCCATCAATCGCAACCAGCCGGTTAAACAGTTCATCCCGTTTAGTCACGGCCGTCAACTGGAACTCCTGGTGCGGGTGTTTCCCTTTCACCAGAATCCCATCAACAACCTCCTTCCCGCCAACAGCCCACCCAGTCACAAGCTTCCCCTTCCACCCCATCCCTCCAATCTTCCTCATCTCTTTGATATCGCTAACAGGTATATCGAAATACACGCTGCCGTTCTTCCGACTCTCCATCCGATAATCACCGAGCTGCGCCGTCTCGTCCGTCGTGAAATAGAGCAACGCCGGTTCGTGCGAGGAGTCAATAATGGCCATTCCCCTGTGTCCTTGGTACCGCGCATCAAATTCAACGGGGCCCATTGGGAGCGTTTCGAGGCCCTTCTTGCGGAGAACGCCTTTTTGGTTTTTGGCGTGGAGGTCACCGATTTCAGCGCGGGCGTGCGAGATGGCGAGTTTGCTCTCTATACCGGCAGCAGTGGTACCGCGGAAGAAGGAGAGGAGCTTGGCGCCGAAGCCTTTCTTTTGTTTTGCGGATTCCGCCTTCTCCTGTTGGTGCATGTTGGGATGTTCTGGCTCAGGGGCTGCCGCGCGGTCGATCTCGTCTGGAGCGGCGCCAAGCTTGAGCTTGTCGTGGTCGATTGATGCCGGTTGGGAGGGTGCCTTTTCTACAGACCCAGAAGGAGGTGGTGGGAGGGGAGCATCGTTTGCTTCGCCGATGCGAAGGAGGGTCAGGGTGAGCTGAGCGTTCGTGGGGACGCCTTTGAGCAGGGTGCTGTATGATGTTAGCCGATACGGATCTGGGTAAGGTTGAGGAAATACGTACTTTTGCAACTGCGACAACTCCTTCCAGTGCGGATACTCCCGGTTGAGATACTGAATGCCTCGTTGGATAAGCGGGTCACCGAAAAAGGCCAATCCTACGGAGAAGGTTGCTATCTTCATGAAGACATAACTAGACGTGAGCAATGCCACCAGGAGCCCCGATGCCAAAACTCCAGCGAGCCTCAGACGAGGCGTCATCATCGAGAATGGAGGCGTAGGCGAGAGCGCACTAGGAGGTGAAATTAGCACGAATTTGTCCTTAGACCTGGTGGAAAGGATATAGAGCCTACTTTGCAAACCTCTCCCAGGTATCGACAACATCAGCCATGACCCTCATCGCCTGATCCGCGCCATTCAACACCGTCTGCTTCATCGGCTCGCGGGTCTTATCATGGGTCTCGGCCGGGACCTCCCCATTGGCCGCCGCCTGCGCGTCCGCCGACTTGGCCACGATGTCCGCTGCATCAGGAACCTTCGACTCCATTGGGGCACCTTCGGGGTTCCCCTGGTCGTGTTTACCGGTTGCACTACCAACAGCTACAGTTGCGACACTCGCCATCAAATTGCTGGCTTCCTGCTCTGCGGCTTCACCCTTATACTTCTCTGGGGCGCCGGTCATACTATCGTGGGATCCTAGCACGCCCGCCTTGGGCTTTTGGACTCCGCCCGTGGACGTATCGACGAGGGCGATCGGGGCGGGAGGGAAGAGGAACTTTCGAGACGGAGTATAGAGCACTAGAGTTAGTAAGGTGGTGAAAATTGTCGGAATCAGGAGATCCCACAGCCATGCTGTGAAGTAGACCTGCACATCCTGGTCAGCTCTACCCTCGTGCTGGCACGTTAGATCTAAGGGAAGCTACCACACAAAACCATGTCGTGCGCTGAGGCTCCCTCCAGGAGCGCAATCTAGCAATATGTTTCACAGATGCAGTCACTCCAATGATGATGGTGGTATAGAACCGCTCTAGCGTCGCGCGCAGCTTATCGGGCGAGAAATGGTCATCCTCCGCGCGGACGAGGTCCAGTCCCTGTAGCGGTGCGTCGGGAACGGCTTTGACGTTGTATATTTGCTGCATGCATAACGCATTAGCACTCGTTCTCAAGGTTCATTTCATTGTAAGCTGTAAGGGCAGACCTTGTTGAACCGCCGAATCAGCATGAAAAGATCCTCATTTGACAATCCCGGCACAACCCTCTCTTGAACAGTATCTGATAATCCCCAGCCTATATCCGAGACTTGGCCAGGCTCGTTCTCGCCAGCTCGGTGCGCTAAACCCTTCGCCTCGTTATCCTCCGGTTTCGTCTGCGACAGGATGTGGCTGTCTGTGGGGCCATTGTAGTTTGCAGCATCGCTAGGGTCGTTGGGGTTGCCTTTCCTGGGATTTTTGCCAGCAAATGCGGCATTTATCTCTTCTTCTTTGGCTTTGTCTGAGGAGAGCGAGTCGGGGGCGTCAGACATCTTGACGTTTGGTTGTTCATAAGTGGATGGAGAGTGTTGATAGTCTAATAACTGTCCGAGATCAGTGCCAGTGGATGATGAGGGGAAAATCAAGAGCCTGGTTAGCCTTTACATCATGGTCGCATAGTGGCTTGCCCGGGTTCTTAATGTCTGGTGCCATGGCGTGGGTTGAGCTACGACACTGGAACTCATTGTATCTTGTCGACGTCATGGTGTGTGTTATGCGGATAACGAATATGCGGCTTAGTAAGGTGAGCTGCATAAACCTCGATCAGCATCACGTGTTTATATATTATTGTCAACCGGAGGAGGTTCCTCCTTACTAATCAATATCCAGCGCCTCGCTCGTTTACATATCTGTTTGATGTTTTTATGCTGTTTGTATGGCAGGGATATCTGTTTGACGCCTCATACTGTTTGTACGGCAAGGATATCTCCTGTATAGCGAGAACCTTCTTTTTGAAGCTTTTGAAAAGGTATAAATTGCCTATACAGATCGTAGTTAGAAGATCAAGACCTTCAATGCAATCGTTCGTTACAGACATTGATTACATAACCACCTCAATAATCCACAATTATCGAGAGAGTCAAACGAGCCAGGGGTAGACTTTTATTGTTGCGATGGCTTGCAAGGTTAATGGAGCACCCTAAACGACATGCCTCAGTCAATTAGTAACAAGTGATGTGGTTCAGCTCTTGCCTTGCTTGGGGCGCTGGGATATGCTTATCAAAGTTAGTAGCGTAGCCCTAAGTCTGTATCCCGGACGGGCCACCGACGATTGGGAAAGGCTTGTTATTCTGTTAGTGGCGTAGGTCCTGGATCTGTTGAGCTTAAAATAGTGACCGCAATGATCGTCTGCTGAAAGCTTGTTTCTGTCATCCTTGAGACATACCTTAATCACCAATATCGCTCATAAATCTACCGTCTACTACCTTGGATAGCTGACTTGAGGTGAAATACACCTACAAAGTCAATGAACGGCAATACAGCAGCTTCTATTGTATTGCAGGCTTATCTGTGATTCAGGGTCTGACCTACGCATTCTTTCGGATGACATATAACTCGAAGTGTTCAAGTCGATTCCAATCAAACGAAACTTTCTCGATATTAGTGACATGTTTGTCCTCGGTTCTTTCTGATAGACAGTAGAGATGGAAAACAATGAGAGTTGGCCGGTTTCCATGCCTATTTCCGCCTTGAGGTTCACAGATCCAAGACCGGTGCTAAGCAGACGGTGTCAGTAACTGTTTATCAGTTGGAGCATTTGGAAAGTTATGCTATTAACCCATGCCACTCCTATTTTGTGGGAGGTTGCACCGGAGCCTAAAATTAGACGACGCATGTCAGAATCCTGTGGAGGAGCAGCTACTTCAGATACCGCCAAGTTTAAGATTGTAGTTAGACTCAAGGCCAGTACTTAATGGAGTTGTTTGCTGCGTCCAGGCCGCGGTCCAAAAGAGAGACCAGGACATTGGGAACACTCTGAGAACATCCTCGCCCTTGTAACGGCGGTACTACTTTTTGGCAAGGGACTGCCTGGTGTGATTGCAGTCCGAATAGTAAATCTTAAGAGACAGCTCTCGCTCCTTATACTCATATCGATCACGAAACAGCCGCGTGAAAGAGCAGACTTTCTGGGCTGTTAATGGTTATCTGGATTCTCCTTTGTGCACCATATAGTAGTTACTGTCACTACTTTCACTTTTAAACTCCTGGCTATGTAAATAAGGTGCATACACATTTTCTATTAATTGTTAGTGCGAGCGATAGTTCTCTCTCGTACTAGAGTCCGTAGATCCTAAGTCTGATTCTATATCCATGATGAAGCAACATAGATGATTGCCGGCCCATGCCTCTACATGGCGGCACTGCTTCAACATATCAGAAGCAAGTGGCTCTTTCACTTAAGTTAAACCAGCTAGAGCAGTATTAGTGTACCTTGAAGCCAACGAGGTTCAGCCTATAGACATGAAGCATACCCTTCTTCAGTACAAGCTTCGGCAGTTCGGATTGCTCAACTGCGGTGGCGTAGATTCGAGGTCCGAACATTTTAGCTCAATACCGGTAAAACCTAGTAAGACTGCTTGTGCGATTTAATGCCGTCGATGAGATCCTAGGGGTCTGCTGGAGCTGTTTTGGAGAAGCCCGGAGCTCCTCAACCAGAAAATCATCCAAGCATCTGATCCAGCAAATTAAGGACTTCATTCATTCCTAAGACGAATTAAAAATTACGGCATTATACATCGTTCCAAAGTACCACCCCTCGGAGCACAGTTCATTGAAGGCCGGTCTGGACAAGTAGAGCTTGAAAGCAGCGGTGTCAAAGGATAGGTTGGTCGGACAAAGCTTAAAAACTAACGTGCTGCAGTGTGCGGCTGCTAGTCTATGATTTATTTATGAACTGATGCGCATATTGTCCTCTGACGCTTTGAATCAAGTACTGCAGATCTGCTCGAACTGAAAGAGTCCACTGAATGGTCCTGCATCTGAAACATTCAATGACTGTGTCTCCTGCATGAAGGGCTGCAATTGATGTATTCCAAGTTACAGGCCTCTGACATAGGGAGCCACTGCCGAGTTTCCAAGTATATTAGCGGAAGGAGAGGGTAAGATGTTTGGTTCCAGGAGGCAACCAGAGCAACCACCTGGCGCACAGGAAGATTACCTCTTTGACTTGGTGCCCAGGGCCACCGCTGAGCCTTCATATCTATGTCGCCAATCTCTTTTCAGGATGAGCCAGTGGCGCCTTTATAAGAAATGCTGATGAAGCTGACATCTACTTCCAGAGGTTATAAATACAGCTCTGAAGAAGCCACTTGAAATGCTGGGACTTATGCCCGTTCAGGCTTTTGGTCATGCTCCGTTGGGAAGCATAATAGTAGAGAATCAGATAGAATAGGTCAGGCTTGGTAGTTCACTTAAAATGTAGCTACAACCTGGACCTTGTAAAGTACAAAGCCGGTCTATATCGCACTACAATATATGATTTATGTGCCCGCGCACGTAACTTCCCATCTTAAAGTTTCTCAGGGGTATTTTTAGCTTCAAATGTTAAGAACTTGAGGTCGGCGGCTCTTTGATGACTGAAGCGCGGCTCAGATATATATCGGAAACCAAGTTACGAACTGCAAACACAGGAGGACGAAACTACGGCCTTGGTCGAATAGAAGGAGATGCAAATGATAACGAGGCCAATTTTGACTGTAGTCACTTGTCCTTGAGAATTATACACTACTCTGTTAGCAGCACCGTGCCTATCTATGGAGGACGAGCATAAGGAGCATAAAAGCATAGAGCGCACAAGACGCGGTGACCAAATATTGCAAAGATAGATCACATGATCAAACTTTTGCGTCTATCGACAGAGTGCTGTACTGTGTATGGTACTCTGTATTTATGGAGACACCAAACTTGGATGGAGTCGAGTCCCCAGTCTGACGACTCAAGTCTTTGCTGGATCTGAAAAAGACCACCAGCGTTTTCGCAAGATAACGGACACTCCCAGAAAGCCGGATTAATTACCACGGCAATCCGCATAAAGCCCACGCCCTTACGGAGCAGCTCCTATCGCCCGGACAATAACCGAGGCAAGCATGCGATTATCCGCGAGTACCGCGACCGCGAGTCAAGCTATATGACAGCTCTAACATTACCTGGCTCAAATAACGCCATGGATTAAGGAGATCTACACAATCTGCGGCTGCAGTTGGAGATAAAGAAGAGAACGATAAGAAGTTTCGCTATTGCAGGGGTTGGCCAGCAGCAGCAACAAAGCCGGGCGCGAGCACTCGGGAAAAGCCGCCGGAACCAGGGACGCAGGAGCTGTATCCCTGTCAAGCTGGCTGCTCAGGATCCCCTTAATCAGGTGACTAAGCAGACTATGAGGTCACGCGCATTCGTCATATTGACAAGAGACGAGGAAGCAGAACTGAGCGGTTGCTGCGTCAATTGTACGCATCAGAACGCTCTGCTCTGCTTTTAAAAAAAAAAATAAACTGAGAGCACAGCGATAGGTAGATAAATAAAGTGTACTCTGAGTAGAACAAGGACAAAATAAAGGGAGAAAAAGTAAACCTTGTCTCCTGCAGCCGGAAAATCAAGCGATCGCGATGCAGGACAGGGGGATTTAGGCAAAATGCACGCTAAGCTATTTTGTGAAGAGATCGGGATTGAAGAGGCCAGCTTCATTCAGCCCGGGTTCGTCCAGCACATTTTTTTCTGCGTTGGTGTGAGAGGATCCAGTCAGGATATATAATCGGGCTTTCGCCCCTCGAAAGAATGGTGGTTTTCTCTCCTCTTGTCCGTCTGCCAGAGGAGCAGCTCTGTTTGCTCCTCGGGTGGACTCCGGCCCAGAACCGGAGTTTCCAATCCGAGAATCGGTGAGACGGCGAGGAATCCAGAGTACGGTAATTTACCTGACTCAGCTGGCTTTATCGTATTACAGCCACGCTTCCCCCAGAGCGCATGATTGCAGGCCTGAAACTTGAAATTGACAGGAATTCCTTCCAACCGAAGAGTCACCCTCGGCCAACTCTCACCTTGGTCTGGGAGCCTTGTTTGTGACCAAGTCCGGTGCTGCAGCTGTGGAGCCGCATTCCCGATTCGGGCCGGATTGGTCAAGATTTGCGTCCGAGGTGCCGTCCATCATTCTAGCTTGTGGTTCTGGGATTGTGACTGGTCGTGAGCAGCACACTAAGTGGAGCGGTACCATTTTATCGGACCCATCCAGATATGGGACCCACTCGCAAATTTTTACATCATTTTCTTTTTTGCTCAGCAACGGCCACCTTTTGTAAAGCGTAACCAGCAGACAAATTGCAATTGGGCCGTAGCAAAGTAGTCAGGGCTTACCGAGATGGGGGAGAAGGCTATATCAGTCACAAAAATATGTTGCCAGCTGGTGGAAGCCCGGAAGCCAAGTGGATTCCTCGCCGTGGCTGGAGCAACCGGTGGATTCCAGCGTGTCTCCGACTTGGACTGAGCAATTCAGCGTCACGGATTCACGATAGACAGCTCAGACCGCTCCACGGCTGGCGGCATTATTGGTTAACCCGGAAACTCAGTCTCCTTGGCCCCGTCCCGAAGGAACCCGACTTACCAGGCTGGGAAAGCCAGGGATAGAATACACTGTACGGGCTTCGTACGGGAGGTTCGGCGTAGGGTTGTTCCCAGGTTTGCACACCCCCCAAGACAGCTAGCGCACGAAAGACGCGGAGGGTTTGGTGAAAAAAGGGCGAAAATTAAGCGGGAGACGTATTTAGGTACTAGGGCCGGTTTCCTCCCCATTTTTCTTCGGTTCCCTTTCTCTCCTGGAAGACTTTCTCTCTCTCTCTTCTTCTCTTCTTCCATCCTCAGTCCATCTTCCTTTCCCATCCATCCATCTCCTCACCTCCATCTCAACTCCATCACATCACAATGGCCGCCTCTCGTGTCTTCGCTCAGCGCCTGGCCTCGACCATGAAGGTCGCTCGCCCTGCCGCCCGCATCCAGGCCCGCACCCTCACCACCCAGCGCATGGCCACCCCCTTCCAGACCATCAAGCGCCAGCAACCCTCCATGATCCAGGCCTCTGCTCGCCAGGCCTTCGCTGCCCGCCGCCAGTACTCCTCTGAGATCGCCGACGCCATGGTCCAGGTCTCCCAGAACATTGGTATGGGCTCTGCTGCCATCGGTCTCGGTGGTGCCGGTATCGGTATCGGTGTCGTCTTCGGTTCCCTCCTCCTTGCTGTGTCCCGCAACCCTGCTCTCCGTGGCCAGCTCTTCTCCTACGCCATTCTTGGTTTCGCCTTCGTCGAAGCCATTGGTCTGTTCGACCTCATGGTTGCTATGATGTGCAAGTACGTCTAAATCAACAACAATTAGCGGGGATAACGGTTTGAGCGTGTGATTCTACGGGAACCCTCAAATCCGTTATTTGGCAAAAATCACCACGACGAGAAGAATGGGACAAAAACGAGACGATTTCCGCCAATAATGAAACAAGACAAGAATATCGAGCTACGTTAGTGTAACAACAATGGGAAATGGATTGGATTTTTGGACTCCTTTTTTCTCGACAATTTCTTCATTTCGGTTGCATCGCTAGCCGGTAGGAGGTATTGGTAATTGTGGTGGTCTTTTTATTATCATGTACTACACTATTCATCATTTTTCCTTTTTTCCCTTTGTTTCCGGCCAGCAATACATTGTACATATAGACCATAAAATGACCACTTCACGAGTGCCTGTACTCAACTGACTTGAATCAACCCAATCTCGGTCTTTGATCGTAGTTTATCAGATCACAATCGGTATTTCTCCGCATAAACAGCTTAAAGAGCTCGAGCTCAAGCTCTCTTCGCCCTCCATTCTCCATGGGGCCGCGCTATTCGTGAGTGGAACGGAGTCTTGCGGATGCGTGGCCTCAACAGCTCACTGTAGTCGCAGTGTAGACGTCAGCTCTCGCCTCATGACGGCCATCCAACTTAACCTTAATGCTGCCACCGTCAAAGCTACCAATGGGTACAATGACCATTAACATTAATTGTTTTTAAACTGAAAGGGATCAATGGCAGTTTTACAGAATGTAGCTACATTCTACACCGCAACATGAAAAATCTGAGCTTCCGGAGCTCCGGCAATGCTTTGCAGCCTGAGGCATACAAATACAAACCAGGCACAACCAAGCCATCCGCTTCGTCTCAGTCCCGAGACTACTGTTCGCCGCTAAAGACGCGCCAAGGGCAATGGTCGTTTTGTTTTTGCTCTCGACCTCGTACGTTATAGTATTTCGGTGACGACGTGTGTATTTATTCCTTCAAATACTGGTTATGGTAGTTCGATTCGCAGGTGGTTTGGCGCTGGAGTGGGAACGGCACGTTTGAGCTCAGAGTGACCTCAGCCCGGTGTGGGTTTAAGAAATCGCGTGTGCGCATACGGAAGACTGCACTATGAACGCTATGAGAATGACAAGCATACGTCTAATTCACCCCAAATGTATCAGTCGAGTTAACTTTTAGTACTTTGGACCAGTTTCACGGCTATATTCGAGATATACGACACGTACCGTTAAATTAGATCAATCCCCAATTTCTGATCCTCGACCGCCATGAGATACCACTCCGTAAGCGTCGAAGCCGGAAATGTCCGCACGTCTCATCCGATTTAAGTCCGGGAGTTCCCGACGCCCAACACGTGATCAGTCTGCCCTCCAAATGACTCTTCGTAGACATAGTTATAGCTATTGCCCAGGTCCTTATTGCTGGTCTAATCAACAATCCCTTAGTCAAAAATGCCTTCTAAAACAGAGCCACTATACACTCCCGAGTCCGTTCCGCGTATTAAGAACGCCAAGCGCCTGACAGCAACGCGCACAAAGCAGCTGATCAGGGCCGCAGCGCGGGACGTGGATGATCCGCCGCCAAAACCGGGGCTGGGCGAGTGTTGTGGCAGTTCGTGTGACCCATGCGTGAATGATCTATGGAAGGAGGAGTTGGCTTGCTGGAGGGAGAGGTGGGGTTTGGATTTGCAGGAAGGAATTGAGAAGGAGGAGCCGGAGGTGAAGAGGAAAATGCCCGGGAGTTTTGACTGGTAATATAAAGTGATCCTATCCTCATACTTCACTGTGCTTTGGGGTTCATGAAGTTTGAGATTATCCCTGACCACTACCGGAAGCGAGTGCTGGGTTCTGGGTCCAATAATGGGGGAAACGATTTCTGGCGATGCTCCTGGACATAGCCAGGTCAGCTTTACGGTGCTCAATTGACTGGACTGTCTATCCCGTTGACTACCTGTGATGGATGTCAAGCCAAAACAATATCATATCCGCTCGGCACCTTGGTCTCATACTCCATTACCAAACGGACCTCCTCTTTCTGTTCCAAACGAAGTGTCCACTTGTTAATGCCAGTTTCCAGCAAAGAAGCCGTTCCTTGGCTTCCCCCCTCTCAGACAATCGCAAATAATTGTCATCCTCTTCAAGCCGGGAGCGTCGACGGCGATTTTGACTTGTCCTTGCTCAGGTTGATTGGCAATGGGGTCTCTACGGGCGTTGAGGGACGCAGCGCCAGCAATGTTTAGGAACTATCATATTCAAGTGTAACGCAGTTCAAGACGAACTCTGCAAGGACATGGCACCGGGATGCTAAGGACGGTATTATGATGTGGCAGCTGGGGAGTTTGTACGCTGTTGTTACACCGTAATCTGCTTTGATGGAGCCTTGGTGTTTGAGGTGGATGCGAGTAAATTATTATCTTCGTGCCATCCTCTTCAGCTACAAGAACTTTGCTATTACCTAAGATTCTGCCTCTCTCCTTCTACGTCTCTGTGTCTACTGTTTAGCTGGCTAAATAGGGAGCTATCAGCGGGCCAGCATGTTGTGATTCTTGCGTAGCAGGAAACCCTTGGTACAGGTGGATTGTCTGAACTCTTGTCTGAAATCTTGTTTAAAGAGGCCACTGCTTTCACTCTGACAGAATGGCCTCGAAAGACCAGTGCTTTTCTGGGCTGCGCAGGCAGCCAACTCTGATGCGTCAAGCTTGGTCTGAGGCGGTCTCCTCTCTTCGGTGCTTGAGCGTGGTCGGCTTGATCAGGGCCAGCAGATGTCGTTGTTAGATGAACCCTTCCAAATAGACTTGGAGTAGGTTAAACATCAGATGTGCCTCCATACCGTTGGATAAGCGTTTGCGACTCTGGAACATTTATTCTCGTCCGAATTCTCTGGCGCGGCCGCATTTTAAAACGGCCCCTAGAACAGCCCCTGTTCATGTTCGTCTCTGTTCAAGGAATTGGAAGAGTGAGCCCTTGTAAGCTGTCGGGACCTGTAAGCGGGTGAACGAAAAGAGCGTAGCTTTTGGAGATGGAAGAGGTACCGCTCCTTGTACATTCGTGGGCTTATCCAAGATCATTTCCTAGGACCAGAAGGAGCGGGTGCCAGACTCCTATTCTACGTATCCAAACTGGGGGTACGCACGCCGACGTTGCTGAACAAAGCCTGCGACATCGATAACGTCACCATAGCATCCCGTTAGGCCGAGTTCCTGAACTCAGTGTGATAGCTCCTCCGCGCCGTCGACGAAGGGGACTTGATGCACGGATTATACCACACTTTAGTTGGACTCGAACGATGTATGTAAGCCGTAGCATCACTGGCAGACTCGCAGGGCAAGTCCGGTTGCTTCTCATTTTCTCAAACTGTCTTCTTGTCCACCGAGCTGGGACGGCTGAAACCCGGAGTCAGGGTAGCGGTCTGACTCCTGAGTATCCAGCTATCTGACCTTCTTGGTCTTAAGGGAACGCTTCCATACACGCCGGACTGTCGCTGCTCTTTTTTTTCTGTTCCTCTCTCCTTGGCGCAATTTTCGTTTTGCTGCCGAGAGGCTTTCGATGCCGCCCCTCTGCCCGTGGAGATACCGCGCCTTGCGCCTTCGAACTTCTGCAATCTTACTAGTAACTTCCGCAAATGTTTGACTTCAGCAGTGGCCGCATGGTTTCTTGCTGCTTCGGCGCAGTCTTCTTGCACTAGACATCTGAGTTCCCTGTCCCTTTCGTCCCATCCGTTTGTATACCCTTCTATAACCATTTAGATTTTTCAGACCGCGAGCGACGTTGATGCGGCTCCGGCTCATGGCTAGTTCCCGTTCAGCTTGATCTCCTGTCCAGATCGTCTGGAGCTCTGGATCGTCATGATCCTCCTCGACCTCAAAGGTATCTTCGTCCTTGCTCGCGTAACTCGTCAGAAAGAGTCGGAAGTGTGAGCGTCATGAGAATCCGCACGACTGGCCACGATGCCCGTTTGAATAATTGTAATAGCCGTGCCGAATACTTGTCTGCAAATCAAGACCTAGTCCAAGAAGGTATCATGGCCCGAGATGACTACCTCTGTTTGTCCAGGCTAGCTACGTTAGCCCCTCGAACACATATTGGTTCAATGATAAAGAAGGAGGTGCTTATTCTGGCTGTTGTCTATGTCTTGTGGTCGGCGGTGACTTCTACTATAGGCAGCTCTTGAGATAAAAGCCTTCATCGTTGCGAGCGTCCATTTTTGACTGCCACCCGAAGTTGATACATCAACCCCAGTCCGACGTTGAAGCTGAGAAAGGCACTCTCGAGGATAATGCAATAGAAAACTCCTCTTAAGAGACTTCATCTGCATAAAGAACGGCGCAGAGCAAGTACAGTCATGTGACCACAGCCAGTCTTGCCCTAAAAGACGATCGGGTACACTCACGAGACCATATTCAGCGACCTGCATTATCGAGTAGGTCTCCCCAGTTCTCCTCATACCTTCCCCTAGCCCCTCTAACGCTCTGACAATCTGGAAATGCATATACCCAAGCGGCCTAGGCCATTTGCAATCTGTCCGTTCGACCTTATTAGCGGCAACAGCACAGCCATCTCCTAGATCGACTATGGCCACTGCCTGGCTGATGCAGGAGTTGTCGACAAATCAGAGTCCAGAGAATGTCGTTGCGCGAGTGATATAAACTAGTCTGAGCCTAAATGTTGGGCCATCTGTAAAATTTTCTTGCAATCGAATATACATATACGTATACGTTCTCGATTGGATGCGGACATAGAAGTCCTGCACTGTCATAGTCCACAGGACCGCTCCGCAGGTTTGTCCACACGCTCTGATTACGACACATGTGAGTTACTGCAAGAATTCTAGAATTGCAAAGTGAGTTTACACATATGGATTGCACAAAGAACGCGATCCTCACGGTTGATGGCACCGTAATGTCGACGAGGCGCAAAGACAGCTGCTGGCTCATGCTTGTTTATGGAAATGTCACCATAGTGGAGAGAATTTCCGGCCACCGCGCGGCGTGGTGTCGTGAGTTTGAGGTCTCATGACCCTGTTGAGGATGGCGAACTGCATCAGTTGGGTCCTGAACCAGTCCAACAAATACTTAATAGTTGGATTGAGCCCTGTGGCTAAGATGGACAGCCGTATATATGGAGAATGATCAGAGGGCTGGGATGCCTTGGTTAGCTCCATAACTCCAGTTGGAAATGGAATCTGTTGGGAGGGGGGCTGGTTCCAATAATTAGGTGCAGTACAAGCGTAGTACTGGAAGTTATGAAGAAGCTTGCCTAGCATGAAAGAATCAATAAAGTGATTGATGAAAATACTTGGCCTTATTTTTGTCACTTTGCTACCCTATAATAGAGTTCAACTTCGAAATTACGCGGGGGAGGAGAGCCATTAGCAGGTTGAAGGAGACTACGGGTTGAAAAGCCCGGGCTATCAGTGCCGGTCACTGCAAACAGATCCTAGCTTCTATGAACAGGCTGTGTATGGCTAGTACAGAGCACAAGTACATACTTGTCAAGTAGTGTAACGTGTCTCCATTATTCCGGGGCGTAGCTTCGGCTCCACCGATAGCAGATACATAGAAATGGGGCCAACCTGGATCAACGAACCCGGACTACAATATCAGCCTTGCTGCCATGGATCTACAAGGCCATCCATGAGTTCTGATGACTGTCAGCCGGATTGCAAGTTTCTGTACACCTCTGCCTCTCCCACTTCCAGATCATGTGCCTTATCATGCAGACATAAACAAGGCCAGAACTATCCACTGCGCAATGGTTTGTGAGATGGCAAAGGCATGCTGCATCAATATTACGTCTTTACCGAAGCCAGTACTATCCATATACTGGTGTTTGGCAGGAATTTCCGAATGTGATACAGCAGTCTGCTTGTCGGGATCAAAAGTACGCCCCCCTTGCTGCATTTTTCTCTCCGTCTCAAGTAGCAAGCACTTTAAATGTGTCCCCACCATTATAGACCACTCGTGGAAAGTTATTCAACTGTGTCGACAACGATGGATATCCCGACTGAGTGCACCGTTCTGGTCGTTGGCGGCGGACCAGGGGGCTCATATGCCGCGTCGGTGCTGGCACGAGAGGGTATATCGACGGTCCTGCTTGAAGCGGATACGCTCCCTAGGTGAGTATTTACCCCAGGTTCAAGGTCAGGTTAGGACTGAGAAACATAGATATCATATAGGAGAGAGCCTGCTGCCGTCCATGCGAGAGTTCCTGCAATTCATCGACGCATACGACAAGTTTGAGGCTCACGGGTTCAGACATAAGGTAAACTTGCAATACAACCAGACAGCATCGAAGCTCTCGTTTCTGACTGACTCTAGAACGGAGCTTCATTCAGCTACAACAGCAAGCCTGCGGCATGTAAGCTTATCCTGACTCTACACGAATAGGCCCAGCTGAACCGCCCAGACACCAACTTCCTCGCATTTGGCGGCCATGCCTGGAACGTCATCCGCTCCGAATCCGACCAGCTCCTCTTTGAACACGCCAAAACCTGCGGCGCTAGAGTCTACGACCAGACAAAGGTCGAGAGTATTGAGTTCCAGAACCTTTCCGGTCTGAACGGACCCGGTGGCTCGGGCTTTACTTCAAATCAGGCAACAAACCTGGGCCGTCCAGTTTCTGCGGCCTGGAGCCGCAAAGACAAGACAACCGGGACGATCAGATTCAAGTACTTGATCGACGCGAGCGGTCGAGCGGGTCTAATCAGCACAAAGTACATGAAGAACCGGAAATTCAACAAGGGTCTGAAGAACCTAGCTACCTGGGGGTATTTTGAGAATGCGGGAAACTACGGAGAAGGAACACCTGCTGCGGGAGGTCCTTTCTTTCCTCGCCTTGAAGGTAAGAAGATTCTGCAGCTTTCTTCTTCAGGTCTGGGTTGAGCCCTACTGACAAATCCAAGATGGGAGCGGCTGGGCCTGGTTCATTCCTCTCCACAACGGGACCACCTCTGTCGGTGTCGTGATGGAGCAGAGTAGTTTTACCGCTAAGAAAAAGGCCATGACGAATCCGAGCACTCGTGGCTTTCTCCTCGAGCACATGAAATACGCCCCAGGAATTTCAGATTTACTTTCAAACGCGACTCTCGTTTCCGAAGTCAAATCCGCAACGGATTGGTCCTACAGCGCTTCAACTTATGCTGCTCCTTATATCCGGATCGTCGGAGACGCTGGGTGCTTCATTGACCCATTGTTTTCGTCTGGCGTGCATCTTGCGCTTACGGGCGCTCTATCTGCTGCAGCGAGTATCTGTGCTGTGCTTAGAGGGGACTGTGACGAGAATACTGCTGCCGGATGGCACAGCCAGAAGATCCGCGAGGCATACACGAGGTTTTTGCTAGTTGTTACGAGTGCGTATGCGCAGATCCGTGGGCAAGAGCGGCCTGTGCTAAATGAGTATGACGAGAAGACTTTCGATCGGGCATTCAGTTTCTTCCGTCCTAGTGAGTAGCCACTTACCTTTCCATACGTGAGTTTCGGCCGACTGATTCTCTCCAGTCATTCAGGGAACCGTTGAAGTTGGAGGTACGAAGTTGACGAGAGAAGAGGTCGCTCAGTCAGTGGGCTTTTGCATGCAGGTTATTCGCAAGGTCAATGGAGCAATTGACGGTGAAACGCCTGATGTGGAAGACCAGTACGGTGAGCAGACCTGTGATCGGATCAAGAAGGCCGAGCTCAAGGCTGGTCTGGATAAGTTTAGCGCAGATGCTGTGCTGGGAATGACGGTGAATCTGCAGCGGGGCGCTCTAGGGCTGGTGAAGGTCGGATAAGTGATGTTGAGAGATGCTTTGCCGCTTGGTTAGCATGCTGGGTAGTTGATCATAGAACAGGTGCTCATGACGTAGATATGGGCGGTTTTCTCTGACAGTTCCCATTCAGCGTCTATCTGTTCGTTACAAAATCTAATCATTGGAGAAGTCTACTTTGAAGAGCTGAAACGGCCCAAATCATACTGCCGAAAAGATGGGTCTTGTTTTATGTATGTACTAGACTTTGCTTGAGGGAATGCGTCCTGTGTAGTACTTCCTCGACGTCTTCCCGAGCCCTGAATCAAGGCTCTATGCCATTCTACCAGGGTAGCACTGTCGAGACTCGATCAATTCTGGCCAATACAAAGATTTCAGACCTTCAATTGGGACATCAAGTTGCCCTTTGCTAAAAGTAGAAGACTTGAGCCATCTAGTTCCCCTGCTATCCACAGGGCATAGCGGAGCTAAAGACGATGTCAAGTATCTCGCTACCCCATAGGACCGAATATTTTCGAACCCAGATCTGGCTAGATCTGCTCCAGCCACTGCATGATCAATTGCGTAAGCTTAAGAATACTCACTGAAGGCTCACTATGCTGCGCAAACTGTACTTATTCGGACACCGCCCACCTGTTCTACTGCGTTACGTGATATTTTCTAGGAGACAGATGTCGCCATGCTTATCCTTATTATTATCCAAATTGATGGTGTGTCAGTGCTCTGGATTATCGCAGCTGAAAACAGTGTGGCTGGGAGGCTGTAATCAAAATCAAACACCGGTCTTGATAAGAGCCCTAAGCCACAAACCTGATTTACAATATACAAAATTAAATTCTAAATCGCCCATAAACAGAAACAGACCTGCTCCATGCCTTATCTCATGCGTCCAATGCTAGCACTACTGCACGCTCTGTGGCGCCTTGCAACTAGTCTCGAGATGGTTGGACGAGCAAGCATTTCAGCGTAAGGCTTCGACTCTCGGCCCAGTCCTAGCGCTAAACGCGAACAGGGGTACAGACAGGGATTCCGCACTGCCTCCCCAGGCACCATATTCTCGCTCTGTGCCTTGCTGCGCCGTATGGGGATTTCTTAGCATATTAAGGTTGTAAGATGGCCCGTGGCGTTGCCTTGTGGCCACAATCCTTCTCTCCAATAATCAAAGCATAATGGCATCAGCAGCCGATCTTATCTCCACCCCAACTTCGTCAAAGGAATCACCTTCAGGAACGTCGACGGTAATTTCTACCACGCCGTCTCCATTGGCAGGGTCAAGCGAGCTCGTTGAATACGTTCATCCGGAAACACCCTCGCCTTGTGCGAGCAAGCTGGTCAGGCGCGCCCACAAACATGCCTCTCAAAACCAAAGGGCTATCCCGTATAATCGGATAACTAAGGAGTTTGCTCGGCTGAACCGGTCGCCTAAATTTGCTGAGCTGATTCAAAAGGCTTGTGGTGAGATATCGCCTAGGGAAACGAAGGATGCTGTTAGGGGTGTCCCAAATGAGCCAAGCAATAAGGACAACGAGCACTCAGGGAAAGAAATAGGCCATCAACAAGAGACAGATGAGCAACAGTCGACGCAGCCAGAGAAATCTACGGCAGACGATGCATATTCTTCAGAATCAGCGAGATCACCGCCACCATCACCACCATCGCCGTCACCACCGCCGTCGTTTACCCCCAAGCGCCGCACCATACAAGAGATATTTTACGATATGGAAAAGGTAATGAGAAACTCCTACAAAGCCGAAATGGGACACGCCTACGTTCTCTACGATGATCTGAACCAAGACCCCACATTCAAGCTGGGCTCATCTACGCAAATCCTCCAGCGAATGAAAACCCATAAACTCAAATGTCGCCCTTCATGGCGCTCTATCCAACGACCTGCCGGGAATATCCTGGCCCCCATGCGCCTCGAACGTCTGGCGCAGAAAGAGCTGCAGAATTTCAAGTGTGAGGTGCAGTGCCGCTGTGGTACCGGACACATTGAATACTTCTGGGGCTCAAAGGATGTTGGAGTTGACGTGCTTGACTTTTGGTCTGAGTGGCTGCAAGGCAAAGGCAACGGAGAGCTGAAAGATCTGGAGCCTTACGACCGCAGCGGCAGACTCAAGGACTTCTGGACAGATCGATTAGATTTGTTCCAGGCCTCAATCAACGAGTACTTCAGATGTGGCGATCCTCAATGCGCGGATAATCAGGAAGGCGCACGCGCCTGCCAGGACTGCCTGCGAGCAGGATGGAAAAGATGGGCAGATCCAACACGCGCTGACGAGCTCGAATACGCCTGTCGAATGAGCATTTCATCTACAACCATCCGGCGCATAATTCAGAGCACCATCAGTCGCAGTCTCTTTGGAATGTCCTTTCTGATGTTTATCGTCTCTCTGATCAGTCACACAGTCTCCGCGTGGCAATGGATATCCGACCCGCGTGTTTTTCTCTGGGTCATACCGCTGAGGTTAGGGAGTAGCTGGGTTGGGCCCGGAGGCCGAGTACCTGATCTAGCCTCTCCCAGGCTTCTTCTATGGATTCTTGATATGACATTTATCATAGTTTGCATTTATACTCGACTTCAACAAGATGGTGCTGCTCGTTTCACGTTTCCCGTTCCACATCCGAGTCCGACTCCAAGCCCGGGATTCAACAAAGCTAAGGGGAAGAAGCGGTCAAGTTTGGACGCAGGAGAGGCCCTTGAACAAGAAGGCGAGGTTGAAGATCCTGCAGTTGGTGATATCGAGTCCAGTAATGGGCGGACTATGAAAGGCAGCCAGTCTGAGTTAGGGGGGCACTTAGAATGTAATGCAATGGGACGTTCATAATATATATTCTCAGACTTGTTATAATAAAGTCCATTAATTTCGAACGTAACATATCAGCCCTTTCTCGCCCCTACTGATACACTTCATGGTACGGAAAATCGAGCCCTAACAGTAGATAATCCTCGAGCCCACGTTGAGGAACAATCCCTCGGTCCACCCTTGCTCTGCATCTTCGTGTCTATCAATTCTGAATTAAACAGGGTTACACCATTAAACTCCAATCAGACATTACCTTGCTTAACCTGGTTAGACAAACCGGGGTCCCTGTCTTTATGCGAACCTTTCCAATCCCCACGAGCAGACTAGGCCAGGCCAGGCTAGGCCACTGAAATATGACTCAGTTGCCCAAAATACCCTACAACAAACATAAAATGCCCCCGATCTCATCTCATTTCCCTGACTCCATATTCCTCCTGATCCCAGAATTTGCAGAATCAAATATACCCCAAGGATGGCGACCTCAAGATCGACCTCAAAACCTACGGCCATTGTCCGCCTGCCTAAATCCCACACTCTCATCCGCCCTCTCACCCCTACCACTTCCGATATTCAGTCCCTCGCGCACCATGCTAACAACCCTAAAATTGCACAATACATGCGCAACGCGTTCCCATCTCCATATAATCACTCGGACGCAAGCAGCTGGATAACATTCACCATGTCCCAAAACCCCACGCACGACTTCTGCATCTGCCTTGAATCAACCAACACCGTTATCGGCGCTATAGGCCTCAAGCCACGTACAGACATCCAGCACTGCTCCATGGAGCTCGGGTACTGGGTGGGCGAAGAGTACTGGGGAAGAGGGATTGCCACTGAAGCAGTGGAGGAGTTTGTGCAGTGGATCTTTAGCCGGGAGGAGTTTGCGCATGTGGTGAGACTCGATGCAGAGGTCTTTGATGGGAATGAAGGGAGTAAGAGAGTCCTCGAGAAGGCTGGATTTGTGTTTGAGGCGCGGAGGAGATGCGCTGTTGAGAAGGGAGGTGTGGTGCTGGATACATTTACTTATGCGCTTATAAGGGATGACCTAAAAGCGTTTGGAGCTGCAAACTCGACAAGCTCATGAGAGTCAATCAAGTTATTATGGGCTATGGTGGACTATGGCATTCCGTATTGATTTTCGCTCGTTGATTGGGTCGACAAGGAGCCCACGACGGGCCTGCTGAGGGTCGCGCTGAGCATACTATGCCCGTTCTCTTTGAAAGCAGATGTGCTCTCATTTGCAGTGGTCTGTTGGTCCCGGCATTCTCAGACAGCCCGGGCTCCTATCTATGTAGTAGGACAGCTCCTAGGTAATATACTGTGCATGGCAGGATAGTGTCGACTGCAGGACTGGGAATGTTACGGAAGGAATACTCTAATGCAACCTCTGCCGAGTTTACCCTGAGGCATGTACCTAGAACCCATGCATGGCTCAAGTCGACGGTGAAAGTGGAGATAGGGGAGGAATCAATGAACAGATGTGTCGCAGGACGGAAGAGCAGAGTGCCCTGCAAAGTGTATCCGTTCGTTGCGGGCTCTCTATCAAAATACCAAAATCCGTTAGATTGGGAATCTGTAAGACAGATGAGATGGCACGGTTGTGAGGGGCCGACGGATGTCTTTCTGGTAACCAAACCAGACAAGTTGACAGACTCTATCCCATGCCATCACAACCAGTTCGCAACAAAAATTCCGTCCGTTCAGTCAGGCGTTGTTGGAAAGCGTCGAGTACTCGCGCCGTTCTCTGATTCTCACGCTTTTTCTTGAATGGGACCAGTGGACTAGCTTAGCATCAGTCACAGCAGTCAGCTCTGCTGGCTTGACACTTTCTCCTCGGTAGATGTTGGGGTGCGGCCAGTATCTGGCAAACAGGTCTAGGCAATCAGCGATTTATTCGCAGTATTATTTCTGAGTCGTACCGGCCAGCTGTGCAATGCTTTTGCCTATATTGCATCACAGTGGATCAAATTTCGTCATTGTGCTGAGCTTAGCTCGCAGTTACCGAGTACCAGGGCCCGGTCGAGACAGATTCATAAGATTTGCCCAGTATTAGTTAGATGCTACGAGCAAGGTTCTACGTACTGTAAGCTTAAGTTTGGAATATGACCATGCCTTGATTTCCCATCAGAGTCCAGACCGGCCAATGTGCGCTGTTGGAGCCTTACAGTAAGCCATGTGCCGCTCCCATGAAGGCAGCAACTTTTTACATACTGGTTAGTCGCACCCGCGGTTGCGTATGGCTGCTGGCGCGTAGCGATGCTACATGGGGCCCGTTTATAGCCTCGTCCATCATAACCTGGAAGAGTCAAGGAGCTGGCGGCAGGTGTCCCGACTGGCGCCTCCGGCTCTTGAAAGTTTGAGCAAAGGATTCACGACCTGGAGCTGCAGGTAGAAATCATTCTATTCATTCGTGCATCGAGCGTCTATACATGATTAAATATCGTTCTAATATAAACAAACATCAAGGGTATAGAGGTCGTAGAAGCGCATATCACATCGCATCAGAAAATCCAACCGTCCCCATTCGACACCTTCGACCAGTCTTTACAGAGCCCAAACGCTGTGCGGCAAAACTTGCCCATCTCGACTCTCAGACTCCAATGCCGCCACGAACCCTCGGCGTGATGGTAGAGTCGTGCCGAGGGATCAGTGACAGGCTTCGAGCCCATATTGCGGAAGCGCGCGCTGCCGGGGCTGAAGCCGGTAATCGGAAGGACAAGCACGTCCTCGACCAGCTTTGTCTTACCGTCGTCATGCAGTCCGGTCAGCGCGTTCCAACGCAGATCAGCCTTCCGGTCCAGATACGTGCGCACACTGTCGGTGAATGCAATCGGGCCGGTCAGGTTCACAGGATCGATCCAGTCCAGGCCGCGGCCGCTCTGCTCGGATTCGGGCAGTAGCTGCTGATCCCTTGTGACGAGTCGGATGGTCTCGCGGAGCCGGTCGATGAGGATTTGTAAGACGGGGTGGTGCGGCGCGAATGCGAATGCCCACTGGGTGAGTTGGATGGGGAAGAAGTAGCCCATGCGCCAGTAGGTGTCAGTGTCCGGGTTTGTGTCTGCTTCGATGCCGACGATGGCGTTGACAGCTTGCGTATAGTGATAAAGTTTGTTTGTCTTCCGGTCTGTCCAGGGAACTAGGTCGGTGGGCATGATCCATTCAGTAGGCGACCGGATGGGCTCGGTGTCCATGTCAACGTACTTCAGATGCAGCTTGTCAGCAAGTCAGAGAAAAAAAGGCAAAGAGAGCTGGAGGGCTTACAACACCACCGATCCACTTGCAAACCAGCACGCGAAATACATCCGAACGCTCAACCGGACTCGGCAGGCCGTAGAATTCCGCCTCAAGATTCGGCTCAAAGGTTCGCATGAATTGCGCGACTCCGGCATCATCCCAGAATAGGTACGGGATATCCTCCTCTTCGACCACGCGCAGCCATTTCTCCACGCTCGCCTGGTACTTTGGTCGCCATGTCTCGAACCTGGTATCTTTCCATGTTTGATGGATGATCCGGGGGATGTTGGAGTGCGGAAGGTGGCCGGAAGGGTCGTTGCTCGAGCGGTTTAAGGCCAGTTGCGCCGCTGCGACGACATCGTTGACGGGCGTGTTCGGGTTTTCAGTCCATGTTGACGGGAGATGCCAGGCTATCGCATGAGTAGGTCAGCCACGCTGCTTCTCAAGAGAAACAAGAAAAGAGACCCGACAGAGGACTCACCACCGCCGCTCCCCTTCCCACCCTCTATGTACTTTGCGATCCGTGGATATTGCGCCCGCGCATCAGCCACAGCCGGTCCATGAGTCTTCCGCAGTAGACGCCAGTTGATGAGGATTGTGAGCATTATCGCAACGGCGACTAGACGCCGGAAATGTCGAGGTAATAACATCCTGTCAGCCCGAGTCCGACGGCTGTCCCGCAAGAGAAAAAAGTCGGATAGGATGGATCAACAGGGAAACGGTGCTCTCAAGTACTCCGTAATCGCGCGCTAGAAGCGCAGCCCCGAGCTCCCCTCCTTGGCCCATCCCTGGCTGTGCTGTCGCAAAATCAAGTGCGCCTGCTAAGGCGCCAGGGCACGGAAGGTAACCAGATTGAGGAAGGAGGATGGGGATCTCAAGCTCGCTGCTAGCGAGGCGCCCAGCATTGGCGCTAGAGGCTCTGTCACAACTTTTTAGGCGAATTTCGGCTTTCGGACTGTACTCCTTATGCTCTATAGGGCATAGGCTGGCCTGAAAGGCCTGGACGTGATTGGCGCACGATGACGATCCCTGACAATTTCATGGCTGTGTCCTTCCTCAGGATCGACCCCAGATGTTGACCGTAGTCTAGGCAGCATTGTACCCAACCAAAAAATAGGGAAAAAAAATAAAGGAATAATTCTCCGTGAACCCCAATGACAATGCAAGGGATGACGTGTGCGGTCTGCTAGCGTGCGGTCTGCTAGCGTGCGACCAAGGAGAAAAGAGGCGCAATAACCATCTTACTGCAGCGGGAGCGGCTTGGGGACGCTCGAGTGTTCCTACAGACGCACCACTGGGCGCTGGGCAGTGGGCACGCCGGCTGGCCCTAAATAATACCCTAGTCAGGCCACCGCGAATTTTAGGCCCGCGGGCAGTCGATCGTCTTTCGTAATGCTGGCCAATGGCAAATCGCCATCCGCGCAGATGGCCATGAGGATGGGCGATGGTCGTAGTAAGGGGCTTGCTGGATAAACCGACCAACCACGTTATTATGCTCTACCACGCGTAGAGCGTCAAAAGCTTTGAGCTTGGGAGTCACTAGTTGAGTTATCAGGCAGGGGGCAACGTCCTTGAACCACTTCCAAAGAGCCAAGCGACTCCCCGGGGCTAAGGCGTGGGGCATCCTTCGGCTCCATCTAAGCCTCTCTGCTGGCGACTGAGCGGCTCGTTAGCAGACTGTGAGTACGTAACCCGTTACACATCGGGCACTCGTCATGGGCCTATCGCAAGCCGTACAACTTGCAATGGACCAGACAAGCTGAGATCTCAGACGGTCATGGATCTCGGTAGATACGACGTTCTGTCACCATCACCTCCGCGTACTGAGCCGTGGTGCGATCAGCACTCATCCTTCATAACCTCGTTAAGAAGCCATTGACCAGTCACATGGAACTTCGTCGCTTTCCCCTGCAGAGACGCTTGCGAGATCTAGCACCGCGTGTTTGTCCGGCAGGGAAGCCGCGGGCCATGAACCTAGGGTTACAGTCAGGCATCCCGTACTCCCTGAAAGTTAGGCCCCCTGCTCAGCCCATGGGACGTTACGGGCGGCCTCACGCGATGGGCATGGGCCATGCCGGGGACAGAGAAAGGAAGGGTGTTCGTTGCTTTTGTTGCTCGGCGACACTACTTTATCTTCGGTGGGAGGGCCGTACGAGAAAACTGGCTGTATGAAAAGTGAAGATCTCGAGCTGAGCCATTCGCATCCGATTAAAGACCGAGACGGGTCGGCCCTTGATGGTAAATCATGAGTCGAGAATCAGTGGAGTTTGGGATGAGCTTAACACCGCATGCGGACTATCCCTCCTTCTTTGATATATACGGTGATGCCCACCCGCACGTGCTCGATGTTGCCTTAGAAAGGTCCTGACAGACCCCACCTTGAATGACGCATTATCGAATCGCGCAAATTAAGAGAATTGGCGAAAACACTCAAATTACTTTCAACTATAAAGTTAGCAGCGGGAGCCACTCTCTGAGCACGTTTTTCTTTGGCAAATAGGGATTACTAAAATGATCTGAGCCAGGTCCTGGGAAAAGCGAGAGGCCGTTGTATACAGTGGCCGACACGGCTGGCTAGAGCGTGGAAGTTGTTGCCGATACAAAGCTGGAGATGGATTCGTTCCGAGCAATCTCACGAAAAGGAGAATCGGTTTATCTTATCCTGCTCCTCGAGTCTCCATATCCTCTGAATCGCATCCTTGAACGCTTTCAGATCCTTCACACGTCCATACTCCGCCAGCGCCAAAGCCTTCGACTCGATCTCCTCCCTGCCAAGTGTTAGGAACCCTCGCCTCAAAAGGTAGTATACGAGGCTACATACCTTGTCAACGTCCACCCGGGATCCCCCTTGACAACGTCCACTGTCCTACTCAACGTCCTCCCGTCCTTCGTCTGCACCACAACTCGCCCTAGCCATTTCTCCGGAAACGCAGCGTTGATCTCCTCGTCAAGCACCATTTTCACCCGGCCCTGCAGCTCCCGAAGTTCCGGATCTTTCAGCGCCTCCTCCGTAAAATCAGTCAATCCCGCCGTGCCTTTCTTCGCCGCGACTGCCAACACGAAACCCATACTGAATTTACTCTGGTGCACCGTCTTTCCCTCCCCGCTAAGTCCAAGCACGTCCAGCGCCGCTTTATACGTGTATGCTGTGACGGATTCGATATCGGTATATTTGACGTTCCCGTCGTGCATGAGCGCAATCAGTGCATCGGCGCTCGGATGTGTATGGCGACAAGAAGCGTGCCATTTAAAGCTGCTCTCTAACACAGACCATTTCCGTCCGAGATCCCTGTCGATTGCTTCAGGGGTGGTAGTTAGATTCCCCAGTGTAGCGCCCATTCCTCTTTCGCCCTCGAGGATATCGGATGTCCCTAGAAGTCCGGACGCGGAAGTGTAGGCGGAGAACACACCGGCCGCACAGGCTTGCGCGGTATGTACCTGTTTTGAATGCGTCGCATCAAGGAGGAACTGCCAGAGCCCGGCTGCTTGGGTTCCAGCGGTGCCGATGGAGGAGAGAAATCGATCGCTGTCCAGACGGAGGAGGTAGGCGGTTGTTGCAGCGGCGCCCAGCACGCCTGTTGTCGCTGTTGTGTGGAATTTCTAGCATTCAGATGTTAAATGGCGAAGGAACTGAAAGGGAGATAAGGCGGATACATACCTCGTAGTGAGCTTTGCCGAGGTACTCACCTGCCCGACAGGCGAATTCGTATCCTACTACACAAGCAGTGATGAAGTCCTTCCCAGTAGCGCCGACATCCTGCGCTACGGCTAGTGCGGTGGGATAGATGATCGTCGCCTAGGCCCCGCGATCAATATCCGTTCCACATATCTAGATCAAAGGTGAACTTAGGTGGAAGGTAACCCACCGGATGCATCATACTACTATTATGTAAATCATCCTGCTCAACAACGTGCGCCGCGCCCCCGTTCACCAGCGCCGCAAAGGCCGGGGTTGTCTTGACATCCGGAAAGCCAATAAGCTCGCACTTTCCATCGGCTGGGCCCATTATCTTGGAGTACTCGAGCATGGATTTTATGGCGATGTGCTCGCGACCTGCGACGGCGCAGGCTAAGGTATCCACGAAGAAGTCTTTTGTGCGGGCAATGACGGCGGGTGGTAGGTCGGTGAACTGCAAGGTGCTTGCCCAGTCTACCAGGGCGCGCGTGCGAGTTGTTGAAGGCTGGGAGGACATGGCTCGTTTTCGAGTGCTGTTATGTTGATTGATGAGGGAGGATGAAGGGCGAAGGATAGAATTTTGTGAGGAGAGCTTTGTCGCGACTCGACGGCCCGGAGTTCGGGCGAATTGCGCGGCGAGCATTCTTTTGCTGTTTCTGCACAGCAGTAGTACAGAAAACGGAGTTCAACGCTGATAGCAAGCACTTTTCCTCTTCACCGTGAAGACGATGCAGGGAAATCTAAGAGTAGGCCACTATCCCCGCAGCGGGAAAGCAACCGCGGTTATTCGGAATGCGGGGTAAGAAACACTGTAAGAAGGCTATATACCACTTTATGCTCCCATCACCTCCGAGATCGGCAGGAGTCACGTTCAATATATGCCCTAACTCGAACGTGTCTTCAGCGGCGAACCCTGTACCTTGCATTAAAGATAGCATGCCTTGCAATTTCGATCTGCGTTGTGAGGTCAATACTTTCGACTATACCGCCACGCCGTACCATCAACAGCTCCAGCTCCTCTTAGGGTCAACTACCACCCCTTGCCCAGTTTTCGCGCAAGTCTCCAGTATCACTGGCGATCGAGTTTCCGGAGCCAGGGTGTGTGTGTGGCTTACTGGACGGTACCAGAAGCTGGTCTCGTTCGTTCATCTCTTCGTTATTCCAGGTTTGGTTCTTGAGAGGGAAAGTGGGAATCCTGGGAAAAGCTTATGGGTAATTTGGATGCTGAATGTCGATTCAGTGGTCAAAATATATAAATATACTTGCTTAAATAGGAATTGGCTTGCTCGAGCCGGTGTCAGAGGTGTCAGAGCTGAGCTACGCTTCAGCTGAGCTTCCTCAATGGATGCTGGCTGAGTCTGGACAATCATGGCTTCCAATAGGCTAAGAGGCGGTTTGCGAGATGGCGTGTCTGGAGAGTTGCCCTTTCAAGATAATTGTTTCAAGGTATTTCGGAGACTTCTGGGTCCAGCAAAGGGTCTAAACAAACATCCATTCTTTCTCACCGTCCTTGAACAACTGATGAAGCCACCTCTGACCTTCTCTCCTGCGTCGACGTATCTGAGCTGCCTGCTGTTCTAGGCTTCTTGTTCTGTATTAGGGGCGGTGATATCCAGACGACTCGAAGGGCGCCTGAGCCCTGGGTGGACCGAAATTGCATTCAGCGAGCGGCCTGGCTTCTCTTCATCTTTCCTGTATAAATTAATACCTCCTGAAGTAGGGGTAGCTGCTGACCGTATGCCTCTGCCTGACATGCTTTTGTCGCGCTTAGCCAGTGAAGAATACTGTGTTCAATCCAGAAACTCGCCCAAGTATCGGTGCTTTGAAGGACAAGTGAGACCATTACGAGGCGCCTTCTCAACATAAATCAGAGTGGTTTAGTTTGGGGTACTTTCGTTGCTTTCAATCGTAATCATTCTCTGGAGTATGTTCTTATCAATCCACTGCTTCCGCTACTTGTGTCAAGAGGTAGTCTAGACGGAAATGCGGCCAGTTAACGAGGCTGACCTTCCTTTGCAAAACTGACAGAGAGCACTCTCTTTAAAGACTAGCCTCACTGATCTATGGCATTTTTTTCGTGCTCTTGCTCAACTATCTGGGAGGCAATCTGGTTGGCCCGCGCCCAAGGCCCACTCTTGCTGTCAAGGAAAAATAGGGAGCCTTCTTCATTCTTAACTTGAGTAGCCGTCTTATCCCGTAACTTGATAAGAAGTGACTCGGCTCAAGATTGCGCTGGGGGATCTGGCTGGGTGTGGGCGAAATCTGCATGGCAGACTCACCGTGAGTGATTAACACAGGGTGCACCCGACGAGCTTATAATAGCACATACCAAGGGAGTGAATTTCTTAAAGCAATCTCTTGAAGGCATGACTCTGTCACTCGTCTAGAGTCTCACCTCATACCTTCCCCTCTCCATCTCCATCTTTTCAGGAAGTTTTTCTTCTAAATTATCCTCCTTGCACTAACCACTTCAACACCCAACCGCCTCGCCCCTCATTCTCACATCTGTCTCAGGCAAAACAACATGTTTAGTCCCTTGACTCTGGCCATCTTTGCAATCCGCATCGCAGTGTCTTCCTCTGTACGTTCTCTACCACTTCCCGGCATACTAATTGGGACGGAATCCCTGACTACTGCCTCCCACAGCTCACCGTCGGCTGCTACCTGGAAGACTACCAGATCGTACAGAATGACCTCTTTAACGGCCTCTATTCCCTCAAAAATGACCAGATCAGCACCCTTCAGCCCGGTACCTGCGAGCGCGTTGTCTGCAACAGCAATGCCGCCGTTTACTGGTGCAACGACGTACGTCCCCACACTGTTGTTCTCTTATTCTGGCAGATCAGAAAAGTTGACCCTGGTATACTTATTTGTGCAGAATGAAGATAGAGATGCGGAGGTCAAATCTAAGCAGGTCGCAGATGCTGCGTGGAAAATCATCCATGACTGTGGAATAAGCGCCCATACTCTTATCTACGCCGCTGGCGTGGTGGTTTATCCGACCAAGATTAGAGTAGTGGTGATTAAGGATGATGAGTGTTTGGACAAACACTAGCTTGTTGTAATGGACTCTGGCGGTGCTGTATTTGTTGTTAGGTGGAAGATTTGGTTGTGATTTTAGCACTATTCATTCATGGCTTTAGTTGATGATTCGAATCTAACGATTGCAACATACTGGTATGGCCTGGTCTAAACACAATGTGGGGTCTCGTCGACGCACCCCTTCCCAGCGGCTTCACGAACTCACAGTATCAACTCCTCGGTTTACTTCCTTGATTAGGCCGAGCCATGCCGTTGATCCGCCCATGGTGATAGCGGCTTTTGTGGTGAAGTAGACGACCACACATTCCGGAGACAAGGAGCTCTGCGTGGCGTGAGAGGCTGAGTAGCAAACGCGTGTTGACAGGGCGCTTCAGCACGCAAGCAGGACTATGGATACCAGGTTTAAAGGTCTGGGCGGTGGTGATTTGCTTGTATACCTCTACCAAGACTACGTCTGCTCCGTCTTTTCTACATCGCCGTCCTCGGAGTAAAAGCTCAAAGGTTATGATTAACTCAGGTTAACCCTGCATTTGGCCTCTATCGTTGGATGCCGACGACGGGAAGAGGAGGCACTTTCCCTGCGTAGGCTCGTGCGATGGTGACTGGGCCAACTCGCTGTAGGGTGAAGAGGTGATGGGCTTCATTTTGTGAGGGAAGGAAATTAGAATCATGGATGGAATGAAGTAGCAACTATGGGTGATGCAATGATAATACCTTAACAAATTTGAAAAAAGAGAAGAGGCTCACGTATATGAGACTCCAGCATAGAGAAGTGAATAATGTGAGTGAAGTATAGGACAACCTCCTATCAGCGACCACTTAGTTGCTAGACGCCCTGGACCTGCAAATCATTATACATCAGCTCTTCAGCGAGTTCTTCTAGTACTATCGCAAAAGATACACAATTGGTCATAGACTCAGAACTCGATAGCTCTGCACGCCCTCCGAAGATTTGCACGGGATGAATGATGCACGTTTATGCCAGGCCTCAGCATCGAAGAGCTCTCATGAGCTTCGTACCCTGCCGCTGACACCCCCTCCCCATATAGTTGTTTACTGCTTTGGCCGGATCGCCTTCGGTTTCAACCAGTCAAAGTTGCCCAGTTGCTTTATCATCCAGCAATCGCCCGGCCGGTCTGCGCCCCTCGACTTGGACCCATCAAACAAGGTCCCACTGAGAAAAAAATGAGGGAATCCAAAGTCGAACTCGTACACAGACTCAATCTCTGCAACCTCCTCGTCGGTCAGCGTGACGCCAATTCCCGCAATGCTGCCCTCATTATGCGACACTTTCCTGGCACCGACAATGGGAAACACATAAGGCGCCTTGTCCATGACATATCCCAAGGCGACATGGAGAAGGTCAGCCTTTTTTCTCTTCGCGATCTTCTCAAGGACCCCCGAGACGTCTTTGTCACGTTGCAAGGTCGCAATGAAATTCCGCCCCACGTTGCGTTTTTCACGCTCCCGGAAACCCCCTTCTGTCTGGAAGCGGCCTTGGTTGAGGACTCCATAGGGGCAGAGACCCATTCCTTCCTCTCGGCACATGGGGATGATATCGCGCTCAAAGTCGCGCATAGTCGCATTCCACATCCCCTGGTACACCACGAATTGCCGCAGTTCCTTCTGCCTCGCGTACTCGTTCGCCTTGGAGACAACCCAGGCTGGGGTATCCGAGATGCCCAGATACAGAACTTTGCCCGAGCTGACAAGATCATTCAGCGCGTGCATGAGCTCCGGTATACTCGTCGAATAATCCCCCCAGTGAACGTAATAGAGGTCCACATAGTTCGTCCTCAACCGCTTCAATGACGCCTCTAGCGCCAACTTCATCGACTTGACATTGTTTCCGCCATAGTTTGACTGCAATTTGCCAGGGTGCTGCGTCTGCCATGGTGACGAGTATTTCGTCGCCAGCACGATCTCGTCCCGGTTCTGACGGTCTTCCATCCACTCGCCAAGCCATTCCTCCGACTGGCCTTGTCGGTAGACGTTGGCCGTATCGATGAAGTTCCCGCCTCTGCTGTAGAATGCGTCGAGCACACCGAAAGCGTCGTCTTTTGTGCAGTGCCCGTACCTCTCACTATTCGCGGTGCCGAAGGTCATGGCGCCCAGGCAGAGGGGGGAAACGCGAATGGCGGCAGTAGGCGCCAGCTGGCGGTGCCGCGCGAGGAGGGAGCCCGGGGGTGGGTGGAGTGAAAGACATGCTTTTCAGTTTATTGTTTTTCTTTCAAACAGCCTTAGTGCTATTGTGTGTGAAGGGCTATCAGTGATTATAGGATAATGATTGCTGACACCACAATCAAGGGTTTATATAGCCGTCTTCTATCGTATGATTGCGAATACTGAGTACCTCTGGGGAGTCGAATTGTCGCCGACGACACCTTCTGTCGGCGAACAGCGGAATAAATCCCCAGATACTCCGAGATACATGGAGCTGACGCTCTAATGTGGTTAGCGGACCCATCTTTCAACGTTTCATGTTGGGGAGCTTGGATGGGCTCACGTAGGCCGACAAGTGAAACTTTACCAATGTCTGGCTGCTCTTGTCTCGGATGCACTGATTCCGACGTTCCTGCAATTGCAATCTAGGTGTCTTGTATAGGTTGTATCTCCAGATCCCATATTTTTGTGGTAAGCAATACCTCAACCAGGCGTGAAATCTGTAGGATGTATATAGACACTGTGGAAGCGATGGCTCAAGGGGGTATTATCAAGTTAAAAGCACAAGAGAGTGAGAAAATCCTCTCAGACACAAATAACATCGTTACTTAGTTTCTATGTAGCTGGTACCGGAAGCCAGCACATAAACTGGAATGGGTTGATAGATTTATACCTTGACGCCGAGTGATGATAAAGTAGCATTGCTAGAACTCAAGTCACCAATAATACTTATTTCCAGCAACTACAATATATCTGGTTATTCTACTTGAAACCTCTCGGCAGGCAGCCTCAACACAGAGATAGTTCACTCTCGCCTATTTCTCAGCCTCCCGGTGCCTCACAGGTCCTGGCTGCGGCGGCGCATCAATAAGCGCAGAAGCCTTCGTAAGCCAGACATCCGCAGCGGTATTCCTGCCTGTGAACTCTCTGAAGATGAAACTCATCGGGAACCCAACATCAAACTCCGTGGCGCCGTCAATCTCATCCATGTCCGCGTCGGAAAGTGAAATGCTCAACGCCTCGATGTTGGCCTTTAAGTGCTCGACCTTGCGCTGCCCAACGATGGGGAAAACGTTGGGCGTTTTGTGCATGACATAGGCAAGGGCCTGGCATTGGCACTGGTCAGTGATCGAATACAGATAGGGGTACTGGCAAGGGAGGCTCACGATAGCATGCAAAGTGGTCTTTTTCCTCTCCGCAATCTTTTCCAGCGCGTCTGAGATCCTGATATCGCTCTCGCTCATCTCCGCCCCGCGGTTACTCCCACCGCTGCTCGCAGCCTTCCGGGCCTCTGCGCTCTTGAACTTGCCGCCACCAAGCGGCGCCCACGGCGCAATCCCCATCCCCTGATCGCGGCACATGGGGACAATCTCTCTCTCCATATCGCGGTAGGCGGCGTTCCACTTCCCCTGGTAGACCGAGAAGGGCTTGAGGCCGTGCGCGCGCGCATAGTCGTTCGCTTTGACGACGACCCACGCGGGTGTATCACTCACACCAAGGTAGAGCACTTTTCCGGCAGTCACCAGGCTGTTGAGCCCGTGCATGACTTCTTCCACGCTCGTTGTAAAGTCCCACCAGTGCAGGTAGAGGATGTCGATGTAGTCTGTTTGGAGCTTGCGGAGGGAGTTGTCGACGGAGACGCGCATGGATTTAAAGCTGTTGCCAACGAAGTTGGATTGAAGAGGCTCGGTCGCTCGGTGAGAGGTGCGGAACCCGGTTGTATATTTTGTTGCAATGCTAAACGAAGATCAGTAAGATAGAGCATCAAGGAGACGACTGGGAGAAAATGGTGTTGGACATACACCATCTGATCACGGTTACCGCGCTTCTTCAGCCACTCGCCGATCCACTTCTCACTTTCTTCTTGCTGGTAATTGTTTGCACTATTCACCAGTTAGTTTGATCCAGAACTTTTCTTTGAGACAGGGATAGAACGTACGTGTCGATAAAGTTCCCGCCAGCTTCGTAAAAGGCGTCAAGGAGAGCAAAAGTCTGCTCCTTGTTACATTCACCCATGTATTCTTTCCTGTAATGCAATACAGTAAGCTTCTTGCATCCATTTTCGCCAATAATAAACTGCTCAATGAATAGAGGGCGGGATACCAGGCATCACCGAAGTTCATGGCCCCCAGACACAGCGGGGACACCTTGACGCCAGCCGAGGGGGAGAGGACTCGGTGGTAGCCAAGGAGGGTTGGCGGTTTCGGAGCTGGAGGGAACATGGACATTTTGAGGAGAAAAGTGTGATATAGTAGATTTCTGGCTAAGCACAATTGAAAATAATCAATCCTTATTACTCTACGGGAGGCATTGCTCGTTTTTATAATGACGAGGGGCCTGGGCCCGGGACGGACGATGGCTACCAAGGTACAATACACCACAGAGCACCGCTAAGAGTATAGTATGATGATGAGAGCCCGAAACCACTGCAAGTTGATGACCGATCTCCATCACCTTGGTGACGGAGGGGTAGAGGGCCCACTGTAGCTCTGGCCACTGAGGAATGTAGAACAATTCCTGTACCAAAGGACTCGCCAAGGGAGCGATCGTCAGTGGCAGACCATGTGGGGGTGACGGTCATTGTAAAGCCATTGGTCAATTGCACTAAACTGCTTACTGTGGATACAAGAATCGGAGTTGGGATCGGAGTTTATTTCTACGGACATAAGAGGCCTGCGATTTGGAAGTCATCATGATGTAACTGTACTTACTATAATGGAGACAGTCTATCACAGTCTATACACAAAATGCATACGCTCTAGCCAGACCTCACGATAAATAGCTCAGCAGATACAGCTATTCATTGTTGTGACATGCCATTCCCCACACATGTATCAATATCAACCCTCTCCTGGGGCAACGGGGACCGCCGTCCCCTAAACCGCGAGCGCGGTGACAGAGACCCCATACACACCTTACACCATCCGCAAGCGCGATATCTGTGTTAGGCTGCTTCCTAAAGACCATAAATGCCTCGTAGCCCTCCCGAGGGGTGGCGCGCTTTGCGCCCCATGGCCCCGTCCTTATCAATAACAATAGGCATCTGCAATCTGCGCGTCCCAGAATATCCCAACACCACTGTCTCCCAGGGACACCGCGCGGGCAGATGTATTTAGAGTATGATCCCTTGTTTATCAGCATCCTTCAAGCATCAATCATGCGTCCTAGGTATCAGGAACGTAGTACTGACGGCATCCGGTATAATAAGTTCTGTATGCACGACCATTGCATCTCCTTCCAACCCAAGTCAAGTCACAATTCCCTGTCACGAAGCGGCTTGATACTTCCTGATCACCGACGTTGAAGCTCTCGCCTGGGTACGGGTTTTAACTCTACACCGATGCGCGTCGTGACCGAGTATCGCACGCCAAAGGCAGGGCATGTTAAGATTGCCAAATATTGGTCTGAATGCCGAAGGAGTAGATGTCAGTCGTTGTGAGACATATGGGGATCAACGAAACCGCTACATGTCCATTATCAGGAGGGTGTTGGGGGATATGGACCTGGTCCAGGAACCAGGACGTCCGACAACCTTTGACGTTGGGTCATCCGCTCTAGACAACCAGCTTGCATAGTGTATACGGGACGGAGATGGTCAAGGTGCTCTTTCTTCGACTTGAAAAGTCATTCAGCTCGAGCTGTAGGCAAGGTAAGCTCCGGAAGACGTCAATCATTCTTAGCTTATTCCTCCATTCTCACCAGCCGTCCGGACGGAATTTCCACCGCGGTCAACCCTTATCTTTCTCTCGACGACGTCAGCGTATATGTGCTTCGTGGTTTACATGGGTCGTAGTCTAATCAGACAATATGTAACTCTGACACTCTTCCGTCAAATATAGCATGCACAAAATTATATGCAGCGAAAGTGCTGTCTAACATGCCTGATGTTCATCTCTAAGGCTCCTCCGGGCTTCGTTTTGCTGCATGGGTTCTTGAACTCCTGCTACTCCCCGAGACACGCAGGATTGATTGTGGAGAGAAGCGGAATATGACCGGCGCGGTGCAAGACTAGGTCTCCATATCTACTTGACAGGGAAATGAGGAAGCTGATAGTGTCAGGCATGTTCTGGCATGGAAGGTTCTGGCATAAGAGAATATACCATATCTGAGGCCCCTAAGGACTTCAAAAATAACGTACGCAGTAAACGTAAACAATAAGAGGCCACACGTGGGGGCATCGAAGTGATGCTTCCATAGACTTCTGCTTCTTCTGCTTCTCGTGATTTAAAGAGCGGCATCACCTTTACGCTGTGGATTCGCGATTGGTTCGGTATACCCCTATGGAGCGATCAGGAACTGTCGTTATTGATGGATGTCACGCCCCGTTGCGGGCTTATAGACTTGATGAGGCTGAGGAGTTCGCCGATGGAAGATCCGGGGCAACCATAATCTGTTCGCATCAAGGTGAATTAATTCATCAACGCATAGCTTCTGATTGACATGATGCAAGGACAGGTGTCTGTCGCCAACTGGCAAGCCCCGCTTTACAAAGGTCCAGTAACGAGTCATCTGAGGAGTTGGTGGCGGCAAAGCGATCGAGGGCCACCAATTGTGATATCATGCAGGCCTGCACGGTGCGTGTGCTTGGATCTGACCAGTTTGACTGCGCCGCTATGCTACTTCTCGACTGGGCGGATCTAATCATCGCCTCTAGATCTTTGCTGTCCATCATCGTCCGGTGCTTGCATAGAGGGATCTACCGGAGAACGTGCAGCAAGGCTCTATCCATCTTTCTTTACATATCCAAGATATGTACCCCGTAGTGTCCCATCAACCCTGTCTTTACAGCCTCGTCCGTGCTACATCAAACATCCAGACGGCCATCTCATTGAGGCAGCAAAAGCAAAGATGGCACGCACATCCATTGATATATTCCTGCCCTTTAATCCCGGTGTCATATTACAAGAAGGCTTTCAATAGGAGCGCGAACATGTCTGTCACTCCCTGCAATATGGCCTGTTCACTATTTCATGAAAGTCAGGCGAGACGCGTTTTGACGAGGCTGCATAACAGTTGAAGTGCGCGATGGTCAAGAGACAGCCTCATCCCAGAACCACGGCATATAAGGCAATGACAACAGGAGTCGAGTTTGATGGAATCCAGTCTTCCATAAGCGCAACGACTACCTTCTCATACAATTAACAAACCCTCCGAATCAATATCAATAACATGTCATCTACCCCGTCTACTCCGTCATTGTCTCAGTTTTCGACGCCAAACAAAACCCCCAGGCTTCCCACTCCCCCGAACTCGCCAGAGGAAACGCATCCCCATATCATGAATACGGAAGAAAGAGAGATTCTTGCGCAAGGGTCTATGCGGCTGGCTGATTCTGGCGATGATATTGCTCCGACGATCACCTCACTCCTGAACGAATATACCGACAGAATGAAGCAAATAGAGAGGCGGAAACTAGCTGAACATGAGATAATTCAAGCAGAACTAAGAAGGCAAAAAGCCTCAGCGCTGTCTCGTCTGAAGCAGGAGCAAGATCTTACAACCAGATACAAGCAGGAACTTGATGCAAAAGTCACTGAAGAGAAGCGGCTCACTGAGAAGGCGGAAACCCTCGATAAGCAGCTTGCTGAGGTAGAAAACGAGAGAGCCAGGATGGAAAATCAACTTGCTGAGACAGCCGCGCAACTTTCAGACACAACGAAGGAGTATGCTGCGAAAGAGAAAATATGGAATTCCGTCATGACTCCCCTGGCGAGGTTAGAGAACGACAACAACGAAGTCCGGGAGCAGCTGAAAGAAATAAAACAGCAGCTTGAGAGGACCAATGCTTCAATTGCCGAGGAAAGAGCTATCAGTGACAGAAACCTCTCAGAACTCACTTCTGTGAGAGACAAACTGGCCGAGGAAAAAGTCCAGCGAGCCGCTGTCGAACGCCGGTTGAACGAGCAAGACGATAGAGTGAGACTGCTCAGCAACAGGATTATAAATTTAAAGGCAAGAAAATTGCAGCTTCGTTCCGAGCTGAACCAGGCTAGAAGGGAAGCTGAACAAGTGAATCGGCTGCGCTCCGCAAACGAAGAGCTCGAAGCCAGGCGTGAATCACTGACAAGAGAGGTTTCCGATCTCAGAGACATCCGTCATCACCACGAAGACGAAATCAGGAGAGTGAAGCAGCAGCAGGATACAATGAGTGGCGCGATCCACCGCTTGACCAGCGAGGTGCAAGAGGAGCAAAAACGAAGTGAGCAACTGCAGTTAACTGTATCGGATCTGGAACAGAAACGCGACGGGCTCAATAATCAGCTTCAACAGCTCCAGGGCGAGTATAATAATCTCACAGGTGCCCTCGCAAACGCCCATGAAACGGCTCGATATGCGGAGATTTGCATGCGATGGCTAATCATTGTTCATCGAGCTCGTTGTCGCTCACTGAAGGCCGAAGTAGCGGAGCTCAAGTCAAGTCGGCTGCCCAAGGTTAAAGCAAAGCAGAGCTTAGCAAACGTCAGGCGTGGAAACTCTTCGGCCAGGTTGTGAGTCTTGACAGGTTTTCCTTATGCGCTGACGGCAATAGCTGATCTGAATTCAACAGGGGCGTGGTTGAGAGGCCTCCAGTGACCATTCGCAAACCTCGTTGGAAAAATCAGGTTTGATCTCTGGCATGATATTTGCGGTTGACATCCCAGGAGGTAGGTCTCATCAGACATTATTGTTTACCATGCACTAGATTGTTGACCCAATCACTACCAGTGCCGCTGCCTGTCTGTATTGGCTTTGCGAAACCACTGGCTTACGCAGCGCCTTATACGTATTGAGAAGTATACGTATTGAGAACTAGTTGTGTGTGTTGTGCATGTCTTGCGTGTTGTGTTTTTCATGTTGGTTTCCAGTGTGTTTTCCAGGTGTATTTGTACCAGATTGCCGGACACTGTTTTATCCAGTTTTGCTTACATTTAATCTTGCAAGCTCCTCATGTGCACTTGGCCAAACTCAAGAGCGCTATGGCTTGAACTTGAAGAAGTAGAATATTGCCCATATGCTCAAACGGACCAGCATCATTGTTCTGTATGAGACTACCACTCTTTGTGCTGGTATGGGACCTGCAAAGGTGATCACGAGAAGATCAAGGCAAAGCCAGCCAGGGATAATCCAGAGTAAGTATCCAGTCTCATTTGAAAGTTTGAAATGTTATTTGTTTCTAATTCATATCCGATATTAATTGCTATCTGCTCCATAATCGGCTCTCGATGCGATGTTACTCGCTGGCAGATGACGCTCATCGAGAATATCGACTGCGCCCCCTGTCGAGAATACCAACCGAATACAATCTTGAATGCATTAGAGCCGTGGTCTAGGTCGTCCAGTTTTTGTGGTCATCCCTGCTTCACCAGGTAGGTGGTATATTTACCCACACTTACCTAGAACTCAGCTTTTCTCACTCTCTAGAGCACCAACGACTGGGGCTCTTCACCTCTAAGGCGTTATCGACCATGGTTTAGCACTACAGCTGAGAGACGAGAAGCCCTGTTTTACACACTGTGTTGTAGTATACTAGCTGTATCCTAACAGCAATCGATATGGGCAACCCAGCCTGAAAAAACCGACTCGCCAGGGCTGGATTGCCAAAAGACCACAATTATTTTCGGCCTACTCTACTTCTGAAGTCACAGATATTAAGTCTTAGTAGAAGTCCATGAGGATCAGGCACAAATGCAAGCCCAACAAGCGCAACGAGCCTGCCCCTATTCCGTCCCAATTCCAGCCGGAACACAATAACATTTGCAAAGCTACAGGGTGCCGAACCAAAATTCCTCACTGATCAGAACATGTCTTTGCTAGTGATTTTAGCCGAATTTTGACCGTCGGGCACTGAGTTATATATAATATGTGCACAGTAAGGTTGTTAGACATAGTTCCGTGAATTCCGACCTAGCCTACTCTGATATCGTCCTTCAAAGAGCAGCATGAAAAGCCCCGTGAAAGCATCCAAACCAGAATATGTTGTCTATAACAGACGGAACGTCGTAACTGATAGTCCAAGAAGAATCCAAGAAAGAGTAGCGCAAAAGGACGGTTTAGAATTCCCGTCTGCAATTCTCCTCCTCACGCCCCATTCCAGTGTTGCGGTCTGGGTATTCGCGTCGGTCGCAGACGTGAGTCATTCATCCTCTAACAGCTAGCCGGTTCTGGTAGATGCTATTGAGGTTGAAACAGCCAGCTGACTATCTCCGTACATCTGGGCAGAAGCCGGATCGTGGTGTACTGTGAAAAAGCTAACTACATGGGCTCTTCTGATTACTAAGAGAGCATTCGACCAAGACGACAAGCATTGCAAGTCGTATTCTGTTTGGCGAATGAAAAGTATTAATGATCACTAGGTCTCATTCAATAGCGCTGCGCTTATGTTGGATCTGAAGTAGGTACTTCCCTTATGCATGCTGTAGCATCTTGTCGACTTTTTCATATCTCTGTTTACCAACACTTTCTATGAAACTAACTAATGTCTCGCTGCATGAATAAGATATTCAGCTCAATTATGTAGAGGCTTATATAGATGGAAGCATTGGATGGAAGCATCTGAGGCACAAGAGCCTCTGAGGAACTGAAGCAATCGAAACTGGTTCAGCGGACTATCTGAATACAGTTGCGCACGGTAAACGGGTAATAAAGGCCAGTAAGAACTAAGTATTGACGAGATCAGATAACAGCTGCCAGTCATATTCTCTGATTTCCTGGCTAATACTGATACACAGCCCTGATTTCCTGGTCCCCCACTCGAATCTCCCCTTTTCCACACTTTATCGAATGAGCTTGGAGCGAGGGACTGGGAGATAAATCTCAAACTCGAAGTCAGTGTAAGCTCGTGTCATGGGGCTGAGTCGACGATGCGTTTCATTGCTACATCAATGGCTACACCGTCTTACTTTTTCTGTCTTTGCAAAGCGTCTTTGGGTCGAAACGAGGCCTGATTCAACAATCTTGCCCGCGTTGCCTCGCCATCATACCACTGTAAGCTGCCGTCTCAAGCCACTCTAGGCAGATGACAAACCGTTTCATTGGCCTATGGTATGCTCAGGTACGCCAAGCTAGGTAATACCATTCCCCAGCTGAGGGCCACTGCCCCGCTGCCAGCAGTGTCTGGTCTTTGGCAGTAAGGATTCGGGCTCGGGTCAGCTTGCGTTTTTGCCGCTGGGTACTTACTCGTACCTACTCCCCGAGGGTTGTCTCTACTTGTATCCTCGGGATCAGCGCAATCCCATCAGCAATAGACACGTTCCTGCTAGCACGATAGGGGTACAAGCAGCGAAGGGACCCTGAATTCCCAAACAGCTCCCTATCTACCTATGGAATACGGTAGCCTATCTAACAGTCCTAGAGCCCGCCTCCCTCCCTCGACTCCCGCGCGTTTCAGTACTTCAGACTAAAGGCGAAGCCGGGCCCATGATTGGCGACCAGATTTGCCACTCGCCCTATCCTAAGCGAAAGCTAGCGTCCGACACTGCTCCCGGAACCCTGCTGCCTGGCTAGTGGACCCAGAGTGGTTCTTGTTTCTGTATGGAGGCCACCGTGACAAGCGCCCGAAGAAGTCGATGCTTAAATATAAGCTTAATTGCATGTGGTGGGCGACCGAGTGCTCTGTCCTGGTTGAGGTATTTGTATACTCCTAGTCTGGAAGTGTATAGCCCGAGTGGATGCAAAAACGGGAAAAACAAATAAAAAATTGAAAATTAAAATCACGTGGCTGTCAAGGTTACATAGAGGATCGAAGAGTGACGAGCAAAGCGTGAATAGAATCCAACGATAGTGGAAAGTGCGTTGATGAACGTGGACAAGTGACCAAGGTCTTGAGACCCGGCGGGACGCCATCGCTCCGCGCGGAAACGCAGCAAACCTGCATTGACTAATATTTTGATATACGGGAGACGGAATGATCTTCCCCAGTTACTCCAAGGCTACTCCAAGTGATATGCAACTCGGCTCCTGTAGGATGAATGCGCGTCCTTCACCGTCATAAGGAACCCGTCGGTCTTCGCAGCGAGGCGGGACGCGCCGCCAGCTGGTCTCGCATGACGTGTGAGTCTGCGACGAGCCCGGCGAGCGCCCGGCGTGGCCCATGCCAGAACTGGTGAAGACAGCGAGGTGGCTGCAGCACTCAAGACAACTGCCATCCGGGGGAGGATTGGTGAAGCAAGGCGGGATAAATATTCAAGCCCTCCCAGCTCAGAACAGCTCAGAGAGGGAAAGAAACTCGGCAGAGGACGAAAATATACTCAGAATACTGTGTACGCACTACGTCGTCGTACTTACCTCCTACATATCCCAGCATGATCCTGGAGCTTCTAATACGAAAACGATCGTCAGTGGGTACCCCTAGGGCACAACTGGCCATTGGCTGTCCATCACAGGGTCCCATGACGCAACGGGCTCTGCACTTGGCCTTCTATGTTGAGCGGCAGCTCCAATCCAGGGCCCAGACAGGCCTCGACGGCACAAGATATCGGCGAGCTTTGCTCGCCTAACGGTCACGCGCCGTTGGATGGAATAGAGACGGAACTATGGCAAAAAAAAAGCCGTCCATCAGACGGATATGCGGCAAGCTGAATCAGCGAGACGCAATCGAGGGATCGGGACGAGGCGGCAGTAGGCGGAGAGAGCTTCCTGATCAGGGCCCAGCAACAAATTAATAATACACGAGATTGTCCGTGCGAAGGATCCTTCTCAGGATCCATTAGGAAGAATGGTGAGCGGGGAACGGAATGAGAGAAATGGGTAGAAATGGAGCAGTGGCCATGGCTATATCGGGCAAGGCTAGAGAAAATTCCAGCCAATGACGAAACTCAAACAGTCCAGATATTGCTGGTCAAGCATTTAGACGCCAAGTCCGGGTGGGGTAGGAAAGGATTGGCAGGTCGACGGAGTATACTTCCAGGTATACTCCTGTATGCTATCGATCTATAGCCAGGCCGCAGAGGGACGGGAGGGAGGCCTCTCTTACGGGTGGTGGTAGGAAAGAGCAGAGACTGCCCGAAAGCGATATTCAGCCGCATGCAATGAGTAGAGACAGCATAGGCAGGATGATTGACTCATCACTGGCACACTGGCTCGCGCAGGGCTGGCGCGCCTTCCGACAGTTCCGGCAGTGTCCAGATCTGGTCCCATACGTAACCCACTCATGCCACCCCTGCTAACTGCCAGAACGGCAGGTCATCTGTCGACTCCCTATATTTCGGCCCGCGCGGTTCCTCGAGATGGCCCAGACGGAACGACGACAAAAAAAAAAAAAAGGAAAAAAGGAAAAAAAAGCCGGTAAAGTCGCTCACTAAGCCGTCCTATAAATCCGGGCCTGTCCGACCCCCCTTGTCCCCGGATGGTATCTCCGCTGTGATGCTTGATGATAGACTCTAGTCTCACTCATTAGACTTAAGTCTCACTCATTAGACCCAAGTCTTCACTCATTGTTAGCGCCTCCAGCTCTCCAGCTCTCCAGCTCAAGCTGTCAATCTCCTCAGTTCTTCTCCGCACCGCTCAGTATCTAGCCAAACATGACCACTCTCGCATCGCATCGGTCTGGCCGCAGCTCCGAGAGCTCGGTGGACGTCGTCGCAGCCGAGAAGGAGAAGCTATCGACCGTCCAGCTGTCGCAAGCGAACCTCGACGCCCTACCCGATCTACGCAACTCGGCGTCACCGAAACGGTGGAAGACGTTCTGGAAATCATTCCGGTATCTGCAGCACCTGACGTCGAAACAGGTCGACGACTTCATGGCCTCATATATCATCTATAACCTGGACTGGTCGGACGAGAAACAGATGATCGAGACGCTGGGCGAAGACTACCAGCGCAAAGTGGGCGACTGCCTGCAGGCGTACTATGGGGTGCTCAACCATCTCTGCGCGCTCGGTGACGTGGAGAAGATGTACATCCCGCCGTTCATGAGCAGCAAGGCGACCGTCCGCGAGAACCAGCTGCTGTATGAGGAGTCAATAGCGCAAGATATCGGGCTCAAGCCGGGCGACCGCGTGCTGGATCTGGGATGCGGCCGTGGCCGCGTCGCCGCGCACATGTCGCAGTACTCGGGCGCGCAGGTGACGGGGCTCAATATCGACCCCAACCAGGTCGCGCAGGCCCGCTCATTTAATACGCAGCTTGGGTTCGAGTCGAATTCATTCATTGTCCAGGATTTCAACAGCCTGCCGCTCCCGTTCGCCGACAACAGCTTTGATGCTTTCTATCAGATCCAGGCACTCAGTCTGTGCAAAAACCTGCCGGCGCTCTTCCGCGAGATCTACCGCGTCGTCAAGCCGGGCGCGCGCATCTCGCTCCTCGACTGGGTCAGCTTGCCCGACTACGACCCGTCCAATGCCGAGCACGCCGAGCTCATGCGCCGCGTCAAGCCGTTGATCGGCGCCGTCGGCACGCCAACCCCAGAGATCTTGGAGAATGCGCTAATGGAGGCCGGGTTCACGGTCCTGCGGTCAGACAACGCGAGCGTGGGCGGCCTGCAGGCGCCATTGATCGACAAGGTCGACCTGTACTTCCGATCGATGCGCCAGCTCATCCTGGGCCTGGTCAAGGCGCATATGCTTCCGCGCCACTTCAAGACGCTGATCAACCGGTTGTGTCTGGACGGCCAGGCGTTCGTCAAGATGGACGAAATGCGGCTCGTCACGACGAGCTACCGCATCATCGCCCAGAAGCAGGCGTGATCTCGGTCCACCGGCTGGTGGATTGTCCGTCTCGAGCTCGTTGGATGATTTTCATATCGCACGTATGCATGCACGGCATCTCACCTTCTCCCGTTGGCGTTTAAGGGGCAAAAAGGTTGTTTTCTGCACATATCAAAGGCTGCACAATTTTTGGAGCTGGTCAGATCATGGAGTTTTCTCATTGGCATTTTTCTTTTCTTTTTCTTTCCGTTAAATTGTTCAGGATACCCGGTTGGAGTGGGCTGTCCAATTCTGTTGATAGAGCCTGTATAGACTAATTAATTGGCGGTTGAACAAGACAAGCAGTAGAAGCAGGAAGACATCACTTATCTGCCCACGATCAGTGACCCGGCCACAAGGTAGTCCCTCCTAGCCCTCCCACTAGAGTGGGCGAGCTTGGGCAGCGAGCTGGCCAGTGGCCAGCTGCAGCTGCAGCTCCACTGTTCCTGGCCTGGATGCTTTGATCGCAGCCATCCATTTACCCACGTTGCCAGCCCCCGCCCTAACCGCGTCCAGCCCTGTTCTGGTGCCGGCCAATGCGCGGTATCTGCCGAGTATCACGCTGGATTAACGGAACCATATCCTACCTGAACCGCTTAAACTGTTTCCGATCCAGCCCTTTCACACCATGCGTTCCTGTTTTTCGATGGCCGATTCCCAGCAGCTGCTAGCGACTCATGTCAGCTGCTGCGCTTACCTCCAGGTCCAGGCTCAGGCTCCAGGTTCCAGGGAGATGAGGCTACTTAGGCACTCGGTGCCACCCCTCGTCTCTGTCCAGCATTTCTCTTCTGGTTCCCATGACATGTCAGTCTTGCTGCCAATCCAAGCTGTGATCCGCAGATCGTCATTCTGTCGCTTCTATTCGACTTCCATCCACCTGCCTCTTCAAGATCAGTTTAAACCACCAGCACCCTTGTCGAGCTCTCCTCGGTCTCTCCCCAACCATGATCCCATATTCTCACGAACATCTCCAAGACCGGCCGTTTCCAGCCTCTGCCAGACGCGAAAGCACTGCGACCGTCTCTTCCACCCCCTCGACCGCGACCTCGTCCCGCTCGTCCGTCTCCGGCTCCCTCTGCTTCGTCTCTGAACCGCCCTTCTCGCCCTCTCTAAGCCCGTCTTTGTTTCCTTCGCCGTCGACCTCAGCGTCAGTGTCGCCTGCATCCCGGCCGCGAGAGGGCTCCCTCAATGACGAGGTCGCACGATTACCGCTCAACCCCGCGGTGACGGTGTATGTCCACCTCAACCCAAGTGCAATGTGGCGGGGTAAGATGGCTGATGCGATGCGACTGTTAGGTCCTTCGTCCGGAGCAGCAGACTCTTCAAGCTCCGGTATACATTCATCAATATCCGGAAGGATTTCGCCGGCGCCTTGAAATGCCTCGAACTAGGCGGCGCAGTCGGGCAGCAGACTGCCTTTCTACATAGCTGTACGAGCTCACCCTCCCCTTCACCCTTTCTTCCATCTTCCTTTTCAACACCAATATCAGCGTCTCAGGAATCCAACCAACTAATGCGTTACCAGTTAATACAACCCGCCTTCCCGTACCCCACCTTGAACACCCGATCACCTCCTCAGAACCCTACACCCCGTCCTCATTCCGCATCTCCTTCCTGGACGAACAGACCGTCCAAACCGGCGCGACCGTCTTTGCAACCCAAATCTCCTACACATTCGAATCCTGGCTGGACTGTCTACAGTTCCAAGAACTCATCCTCGCCTCGCGGATCGTCTTTATCGCAGGTATCGCCGAGGCGAAATCCAAAGGTCGTGGCGAAGAGTGTATATCGCAGAACCTGCGGATCCTAAGGCAGGACCATACGGGAAAACTGGTGATGCTCTTCTTTGCCAATTCGCAGAGGAAAGAGAGGAAGCGATACGTTTCCATCCCACGTAGGTTCCACCTGCCTTACAGATTTGCAGTGAATTACATTCATGATGGACTGCGCGCTGACTACAGTGGATGGCACCTAGTGAGCTGTATTGAGAGCGTCACGCCAGGCAAAAACTCGCGACGGCCGGTGGTGCTCCAGCTCCAGCCAAACTTTGACCATCTGGCGCAGATGAGGACGCTGCAGATCTCGTTTCTGGATAGCGACGGTAAGTCTTCACCGTCTTTTCCTCCTCTTTCCCTCCTCTGCCTCAAAGACGCTGACATTCTCAATGGCCGAACAGATCAAAAAGCGTTTTGTGAATTCCTCGCGGCCAATAATCGATGAGTGGCTGGCTTGTCTGCTCCGTTTTGACCTCCGTTTACGATCTCGTGTTCCGATTTCGCTGGGCTTGCATGTTCCCGACTTGTTAGATTAGCATTGAGATACCAGGGCGTTTCCTTGTTTCGGTTTGATAGCCACTTTGGTTTGGTTGGTGGCCGGCTTATTTATTACTCCTACCGAGTTTACTGTGTATACACTTATTTTTTTAACTAATAATGACATGCTGGAACATGGCAGTTTTTTTTTTTTTTTTTTCTTTTTTCTCCTTCAAGATCTGCGATTCAAACTACGTAAACCTACATCTTGCAGAAATTTATTGGGATTAGCAAAACAAGCAGACAAGAAAGCCGACACCTATGACGATCACAAGCCCACCCGGTAGCATAGAATGCAGTGACAGTGATTATCCTCCCGCGCCATTACGTCGCATTACGAAGAACAATCGACATTATCTGACACAGCCAATGTGCCAGTTCTACCGCCACCAATAAAGAAGCCCTTTGTTGACATGTCAGACCCTCACGAAGTGACGAGGTCGAACGGCCAACGTCTCTCAGGGCTTGGCCAGGGCACGTGGGGGCGAGAATTGGTTCCTAGGGCTTGTTTGGTCTCCACTACCAAGAGTCCCAGCCCGGGAGCTACTTTAGCCTGCATTGGGACGGCTCCAATCCTGCTTGTCAGAGGATCACGGGCTTCATCATCTTACTAGCGTTTGATAATAGATCTTGATTGAGGGACAGGTACCCCCACTCGATAGTATGTCCACGTTCTCCAAACTCAACTGGTTGGGTCTCCACAACGTGCATGGGACTGGATGTCCCGCCACGCAGGGCAGAATGGGCACGAGCTCGAGCTCGCGCCAGGACTCGGTGAACGTTCGGTGGGCGCGGTTCCTGTGTATATGTGCGGCGCACTACCGTTCTAGGCCGGGCTCAGCGTGGGTTGACTAGGTCTCAGGCAGAATAGCGGGAGGCAAAGACCAGGGCAGTCTTGGTCTCATGGTTGACTGACGGCTTCCAGAAATCTGTTCGAACGGTGTTTTGGTGTCTGTATTTCACACTTATTCTTATCCTTGGCCTATTCATTCACCAGCCGCCGTGGCATGCGTCAAATGGTGGTGCTTCGCCTGACAAGCCTTCTTCTCGTTGCTTAACCAAGATCTCCATCTAATCGCTGGAACATCGCAAGGGATCTTTAAGCCCCTCATCCATCACCATGAGCAAATTCCGCGCGAGACTGTATAAGACTGATCGCGCCAGGGATTTCGAGCATGAGCAGGTACGACCTAATGCACTATAAATCTATGGTTGTTAGCAAGAGGAGAAGATACTGACAATAGGTTCTGATTCAAGGACCGTCATGTTCGCACCCGTCAAATCTACGAAACCATCGACCGCCAGTCCTTCCAGTGGGTTGTTGTCCTCGTCGCCGGCGTCGGCTTTTTCCTCGATGGGTATACCGTACGCTCGTTCCATTCATCCACCGGCGATTCTATCGATCCGATTTCTAACGCGGTAATAGTTATTCGCAAGCAATATCGCCCTCCCAATGATCTCCTACGTCTATTGGCGTGAAGACACCTCTTCCTTCCGACTGACGTGCATCAACATCGCCACGCTGAGCGGCACTCTCCTCGGTCAAGTCCTGTTCGGCTATCTGGCGGACCGCAACGGGCGGAAGAAGATGTACGGCGTTGAACTGGCGCTGCTGATTGCGTCGACGCTGGGCGTTGCGATGTCCTCGGAGGGGACACACGGGAGCATGAGCGTCTTTGCGTGGCTGATCTGGTGGAGGATCATCGTGGGGATCGGCGTCGGTGCAGATTACCCGTTGAGTGCCGTAATTACGTCTGAGTATGTTCGACGTCTGTTTAAATCTCGAAGCTATGGTGGTTAGGAGACAAGTATTAACAACGGCTGCCAACCAGGTTCGCGCCCACCCGCCATCGCGCGCGCATGATCGCCTCCGTCTTCTTCATGCAGCCGCTCGGTCAGATCGCCGGCAATGTCGTCTCACTGATCGTCGTCGTCCTGAGCAAGAAGCAGGGGCATGAAGATGTCACACGCACAGTGGATATCATGTGGCGATGGGTGGTCGGAATCGGCGTCGTGCCCGGCGTCATCGCGACATTCTTCCGCTTCTTTATCCCCGAGAGTCCGCGCTTTCTGCTGGAAATCGAAGACGATCCGGTGCAGGCCGAGTTCGATGCCACGACGCTGTTCAGCGACCCGCCTCTGTCGAGCTTCGGGTCGCCGGAAACTGCCGTTGAGGAGGGATACCGGTATCCCGGTTCGGCGTCGACTGCTCTCACGAGTATGACCACAGCCACGACGAACCAAGTCAGCGATATCAACCTCATTGCCCCGTGGAATGAAATCGTGCTTCCTGCGCCTGCGCTCCCCGCAACAGCCACGACAATAGGCACGGGCAAGGGCACGGGTACAGCTGCCGGTCCCGACACAGCCGGCACCGGTGCTGGAGCCCTAACGATTCGCTCCATGTCCATTGACGACTACACAGACCGGACCCCTTCCCAGTACCACGATAGCCTCCCTGAAGGCACATTCCTCACCCCGGCAACGCTTAACAGCCACTGGCGCCTCACCAAGGTCGACATAACGCAATACTTCTGGCATGAGGGCAACTGGCGCACCCTGCTCGCCACATCGCTCTCCTGGCTCCTCCTCGATTTTGGCTTTTACGGTATAGGTCTCTCGTCCCCCCAGTTTCTCGCGAAGACCTGGGACAGTCTCAAACTCTCCGGTCCCGCCCCGCCCTGGATGACAGACGACACCGGCGCAACTAATATATACGACATGTTCCGCGACACGAGCATCCACTGCCTGATCATCCTTAATATTGGTAGTTTCGTCGGCGGGATCCTGATGCTGCTGACAATCCACAAACTCGACCGCGTCTCGCTGCAGAAATACGGCTTTCTAGCGCTAGCAGCCCACTTTATCGCGCTTGGAACCATGTTTATCACCGTGCACAAGGAGGGCCCCGTCGCGGTGACGCTCTACATTATCGGGCAGATCTTGTTCAATTTCGGGCCCAACACGACAACATACATGATCCCCGCTGAGATCTTCCCAACACGATACCGCGCAACGTGCCACGGGATCAGTGCGGGCGCGGGAAAGCTCGGCTCGATATTGATCCAGCTGCTCTCGGCGTATTATAAATTCGGCACGGGGCCCGGCAACGAGCAGACGGTGCGCCATGGGTATATGTTGATCGTGTTTAGTGCGTGTATGGTTATTGGGGCGGCGGTGACGCATTTCTGGATCCCGCCGACGCAGAGAAAGAGCAGTAATGGGAGGGCGAAGCTTTGGGGAGGCAAGGCGGAGACGCTGGAGACGCTCGGGTTTGGAAGAAGGGGGTGGAAGAGTCGGTTTGCCGGTATCAGAAGGTGATTTTTTTTTCTCTGTTTGGAGGTCGAGAGGTGGTTTTGTATAGAGATTCTTTGCATTCTGGATACCCCGTTCAATGTACAGCTCACACGCTCATACTCATACTCTTAGCCGTATCCGGAGAGATAAAATATATGTAACCTAAGTCACTAAAGATACTGGAATTACAGAATGGAGTTCTGTATTAAAAATACAGAAAAAAGTTAAGTGCATCATCCGTGAATCGAACACGGGCCTCATCGATGGCAACGATGAATTCTACCACTAGACCAATGATGCTTCTTATTAAAAGGACATAATTTATTTGCGTACATATCATTTTGAGAACATTTGGCGCAATTCATTGACTTGCAGATAGTTTGGTTTTTGAACAATAGAAACTCAAATTTCAAGCCGAATCGGCCGGGTGTGGGTAAATCCATTGCAGAGACGTAATCATTTGCTGGGTGCGGGGTCCCGCTATCCCGGCGCAGAAATATATATTTCATGTGGCGTAGGTCTTGTAATTCTTGCACTATGGCTTAATTCTTTCCCTACTAGGGATAAGAATCTGACTTTAATTATGCGTCTACACAAGATGCACTGGGACACTGAGGAAAATATTACCTAATCATGGTCAGTTGGGAAAGGGGGGAGGTTGTGGGATTGCTTTGCCGATCTAAACGCCCAGTTATTGCGGAGCAGAGCAGGATTGGGACGATTTAAAGAAGTTGGTGATAGGGTAAGTGGTACATGCAAGATTCGGCTGATAAGTCATGTTTGGTCTGTCGTACGCTAGAGAAAGTATGGCATGATCTGGCGACGGCAGGTGGGAGACGCCATGGTAGATGCAGCTGGAGGGACCGTACTTAGTATCAGTACTTGAAGGGGCATTCCGCATCAGTTGGGCATTCTTGCTCCTTGCAGTGCTAAGCAAACTCCTGATAAACCTGCAGAGCATTAGGACTCTCAAGGCAAATATCAACTGCAAACCTAACCTAGACAGGCATTTGTGGCCGCCGTGGATCTAGCCCCAGCCGAGCTAGCTACATAGCTACAATATGATGTATCATGGATTCACCTGCTGACACTGCAGTACATACCTTTTACTCAGTATTATGTAGGAAACTCAAATGACGCCCAACCTGGGGATGGAAGCGGGGTAGCGAACTATAAATATCGCCAGACACACCCAAACTCCTCACCTCACCGCAAGCACCCGCCATCTCTCCCAGTTCTCCAGACCAGCAAGCCGCCTCAAAACCAGCCACAAAGCCAGTGGTAGCTGCAGTCACAATGTCAGCCGTCAAAATTGAACCAGGCTCCATCAACATCCCAGTGGGAACATTCCCAGCAACCTGCAAGACCCCCAAAGAATCCATAAACGCACACGCTCTCGCAACATCGATCCTTTCCAGGCTCAATACCGCCCTATCGACCTCCAAGATTCCAGACATAGCGGTCCTCTTCCTCGAGCAGGGCAGTTTCTGGCGCGACCACCTCTGTCTCTTATGGGACTTCCACACTGCGAAAAGAAGGGAAGGGATCGCGTCTCTGCTCAGCCAAGTCGAGGAGGAGAAATTGAACCATCTGAAACTTGAGATCGACATCTCAACTCCATTTCGGTCGCCCCAGATCAGCGCCATCGATGCCTTCGGCGAGGTAATCGGCGTGCAGTTCTTCATCACCGTCTCGACGGCGATTGGATCCGGTCGCGGGGTGGTTCGCCTGGCCGAGAATGACGAGGGGGAGTGGTATATCTACACGCTCTACACCGTCCTCCAGGAACTGACAGGGCACGAAGAGCAAGTCAGCTCGCGACGGCCTTTTGGAGCAGTACACGGGGAGATTAGTGGTAGACCTAGACTTAACTGGCAAGACCGTCGAAATGCGGAAACCAACCTTGACGAGAACAAAGAGCCAGCTGTCCTCATTGTAGGCGCAGGTCAAGCTGGACTCTCCGTCGCAGCGCGGCTCAGGATGCTCGGTGTTGATGCGCTGATCATCGACCAGGAAGACCGAGTAGGTGATAACTGGCGAAGACGGTACCACCAGCTCGTCCTGCATGATCCCGTGTGGTTCGATCACATGGCGTACCTTCCATTCCCAAGCAACTGGCCTGTTTTCACGCCAAAGGATAAGCTTGCGGAGTTCTTCGAGTGCTATGTGAAGCTGCTGGAGTTGAATGTCTGGACACGGACGACGGTCAAGGAGGCAAAGTGGCATGCTGACGGGAGAGAGTGGACGGTAGAGGTTATACGGAGAACGGATTCGGGCGAGGTGAAGAGGGTTCTCCATCCGCGACATATCATCCAGGCAACTGGGCATTCAGGCGAAAAGAACCTGCCTGAATTCAAAGGTATCGAGACCTTCAAAGGCAGCCGCATCTGCCATAGTTCCGAGTTCGAGGGCGCGACAGACGCAGACCCTCGCAAGGGTCAGCGGAAGGCGGTTGTCGTAGGGTCCTGCAATTCAGCCCACGATATCGCGCAAGACTACTACGAGAAGGGCTACGATGTCACCATGGTGCAGCGCTCGTCCACCTGCGTCATCTCATCCGACGCGATTGTGAATATCGGATTGAAGGGTCTCTATGAGGAGAACGGGCCCCCGGTCCACGACTCTGACGTTTTTCTCTACAGTATCCCCAGCGAGCAATTCAAAGCACAGCAGGTCAGAATTACGGCGGTGCAGAATGAGCACGACAAAGAGCTCCTTGACGGCCTCGAGAAGGCCGGATTCAAAGTCGACAAGGGCCCTGATGACGCCGGGCTGCTTATGAAGTACTGGCAGCGGGGCGGGGGATACACGATCGAAGTTGGCGCTGGAAGACTCATAGCGGACGGGAAGGTCAAAGTCAAGCAGGGAGAAGAGATCGCAGAGATCCTCCCGCAGGGACTCAGGTTCGCTGACGGCTCTGAGCTGGAAGCAGATGAGATTGTCTTTGCAACCGGGTACAAGAATATGCGCGAGCAGACCAGACGGATCTTTGGTGATAGGGTTGCCAACCGCGTAAACAGTGTCTGGGGGCTCGATAGCGAAGGCGAGATGCGCACCATCTGGCGCAAGACCGGCCACCCCGGGTTCTGGTTTATGGGCGGAAATCTGGCGATGTGTCGGTACTACTCGCTTTTATTGGCGTTGCAGATACTAGGCATTGAAAGGGGCCTGAACGAGGTCCAGTAAAAAAATCAGGCGGATACAGAGTGGAGATGTATGGGGTGGTATATCGAAAATTATGGGTATACGCTAAAAACAGACCAACAATCAAACGCCTGTCTATCTTACTCAGTTGACCCATCCCTCACCCTTCGCAACCCACACGCCCATCGTCAGGATGAGCGTGTACAGCCCCGCGCCTGCGCCCGAGCCCCCAGCGCCGGCGCCGTCGCCAACGCCGTCGATCAACGCCCGAAGCCCCGGCTCGTCTCGCCACGGTTCTAGTCCACCCACATGGACGCCTCGCTTAGACAGTTGCGCCAGCCAAGGCCTCTTGGTGTGCGATGACGTCGGTTCTGAAACACTCACACTGAGTACAAACCTCTCACCGTCGTCATTCTCCGCGGCACTAGACGGATGCGAGCGCGAGGGAGGGCGTTTCTCCCATTCGAATACTATCGAGCTCCCATCGCTCTGGAATCGATAATACCCAGGCCTGGACGAGGTCGTTTCCCAGGTCTGGTTGGTCTGGGGAAAGAAGAGTTGTGCGTCTGCGGCCGTTGATTTGGGAGAGGTATGTATCATCGCGACGACATCGTCTTGCTCGCCGTCGGCATCGTTTCCGCTCTTCCGTCTAGCCTTGAACTTGGCCTTGCACTCGCCCTGACCCTCATCGCCTGAACTGCCCCCGCTCGATCTCGACTTGGGACGACTGCTGGTTGCCGAGCCAGACGCTGACCCAGACACTGAGCGTGACCCTCCAGACCCCGAGCGCGGTTTCGTCGTGTGCCCATACCCATTACCATACCCATGTCCATACCCAGTTCTGTACCCACCCACCGCATCTCTCTTTCTTGGCCGTTTGAGGTGCGTATACATCTCGCTCTGAGTCACATACAGATCCCGCCCATGCACCTTTCTGCTCCCGTCTGGTAGCGCGATCGATTTCCCAAACGTGGACGGCTGGTAGAGCTCCAGAATCGGGATCGCACGGGACTGGGACGATTGCTGGATCTGCAAGACCAGCCGTGAGGAAAGACGGAGACGCGGCGATTTGTTCGGTGCGGACTTGGATTTCGGCGGAGGGTGGGCGAACGGGAAGAGCTGGCTCTTCGAGATTCGACTGGATAGCACCTGATTAATACCCATGTTGCAGCAAGGGAGGTATGGCTAAGGAGGGTCGAATGGGAGAGGGTGGTACCTCGAGGTCGAGTCAAGGCTGTCTTTTGATCTGCTCATTTATGGCGATATCCGAGCAACTTGAATTGGGAAAAAGAAGAAGAAAGTGAAATGTAATAAAATGGAGATTGGTATGAGGAGGAAAAGTAAGACTATTAAGTATAATTGTCGACGTCGACGTCAAGTACCTGGGCGCAGCACAGCCCAGTCAGACCCAGCTACTACTGTACGGGCAAACAAAGTAAAACGGCTATCGATGGAATGGACCCAGTTCCCAGCGGTAGGTCAGCCTTACGAGCAAACCATTGGGGTCAGCCAGTACTTATATTCCTCCTACGTGTGTACTCGATCGAGTCCACGCCAAAAACCCACCATCGCAGCCTAGGAGAAGGAAGAATAGACCGACTGTCCCACCGAACGGCCGTCCGACCGAGTCGTATCTCCGGTCCCTCGTGTGCTTGTGCTTCTGCCTGTGCGCCTGTGCGCCTGTGCTTGTGCATGTCAGACGAACCTGTCAAGCAAAGTCGGAAGGCACTTCGTAGGCTACACGCAGTAATAACGCCAAGTCAGCCAGATTGGGGCCTTTCGTATTCGTTTTTGATGATGGACGGCTATGATTGGTGTGTGGTAAGATGAGCTTGACCCTTTTTTTTTTTTTTTTTTTTAAACAATTTTTTTTTCTTATTCCCCCCTTTTGTGTTAATTCGGTAGCCTCTGCTCGAGTTCGTTCTCGTGTTCTCTTTTCTTGCTGTTTAGGGAATTCGAGTGGCAGTACGGAGTACAGTTCGAACTGCTAAGTAGGTGCCTGGTGATTGTGGGACGATTGATCGACGTTGTAGACGGATACGAGTACGATGGTGCTGTTTTTGGACTGGCAGTTGGGGCCAGCCGTCAGGGGTGTTCGAGCCCTCACTCTAGATCTGACATGAAGACTGAGGCTGAAACTGTGGGCTTCCTGAAGTCCAAAGTCCAAAAATATCCATACGCGGATTGACCAAGCTCCGATCAAGATGTCCTGGAAACGGGCCTTGCAAGGGTGCCAACACTCCGTGACAGATGATGCCTGGAAGGACTCGGACTCGGATACGGCCTCGGCGTCGGACAGTGCTTATAACCTTACGGAGTAACCACTAGGAGTTGTACTCTAGCAGCGATGTCGACCTCGCATAAGAAGAGACACGTGTTTATTCCGTTCCGCCCTCTTGGCAGATCCCGCCGTTCACGTGGTTTAGCAAATTTTGTTGCGTAGCACTTAGATGCTTAAAATAACCTCAAAGAGAGCAAGTTTACAGAGCAGAGCTCGAAGGTCCGGACTGAGGGTGCTAGTTGATGCCGTGGTAGGAATGGAAGCCAGTTGGACGGCGGCAGGAGACCGCGGATTATGCGCTGTGCAAGTATATATTGCACTATTTTAAGGGGCCCACAGAGACAAGGCAGAAAAGGTAGATGGAGCAGGCACCTCTTGCTAGGAGAGGCGCCAGAGGCGCTAGTTTAGGACGGAGAGCAAGTTGCTCTGAGCTCGGAAACGGCGTGGACTTTCGTCCGGACATACGCAGTAACCGGCTTACGTGCAAAGGGTATTCATAAAGGCTTTATGCGTGATAAATGGCAAGGCTGCTAAGCAGTCTAAAAGGCATTACGTGTGGGAAACGATCCTGATGGAGACACTCGTGGCTTTCGATAGTCGATGCCTAGTATAAGCCTTGGTGGAAGTCTTCTATCGTTTAGCTCCAATTCGGTTATTGATGGGCTTTAGGTGGATTTCTGGAAGCCATCTGATTATAGGTGTATAACGAGCGGATCTTCTGACCTTGGTCTTATAAAATTCTTTTCTATTGCGTAGCGCTGCTATAGAACATTCTGCGGAGATTCAACGGCTCAGTAAGGTACCGAATCCGAGCATAAAAAGGTCAGACAAGGAACAAACGAGGCAGCGGCAACCAAAATCCGCAAGTTCAGCGGGTAGCATTATATTGCTTGCTGGGAGGGTGCGATGTGGATTAGGGCATGATGGATTCGTCTTTGGTTCGTCAACCAATGCTCGAGTAAACCACGCAGCTTCTGGGGCTGCCGTGTCATTTGGCTGAGACAGGCCGCAGGAAAAGGGGAATCTTGCGTGATACGGCTTGATAGGGCTATTGTTCTGCTTTCTCCTTGCAAGGTCTCGTCGGCTCGGAGACCGCCATCGACGGTAGGGAGAATATTTGTTTCGGCTGTTAATGCAGGCTTTGGCATTGTATGTGGACAGACAGCGTATGGAAATGGCGGATCCTGAAGTGCAAGAACTCTCCTCCAGGGACTTTTACTGGTGTCCCGGTTCGAGCCCTGCAGGAACCTTTGCTATGGACTTTTGAGGTCATGAGACCATGACCAGACTAGGCAAACCTGAAGCTCATGTAGTAACCAAAGTACCAGCTCCCGTTCCCCAGTAATCAGTAAAGTTCTTGAGTAGAGGGCTCGATAGACCGACGTATCACGGGAGAATAGTTCTTGAGCTCCCATGCCAGACCTTCGACCACCGAGGACATCCTACCTCTTCAACATATTGATGATTAAGACTTATCCTGAACTCAATTCTCCTTTGCATAAATGAACACCAGCAAGAACGTTTGCGGGCTTAAATATCTCTGTCGCGTGCGTCTCAGCAAACTCACGATACCCTACCGACTGCGCAAGCTCTTGGCCCAGTCACCTATAGCGCCCTGACCTTCAAATGATTATTCTCCATAATCCAGGCCTTGCTTTTGCTTTCTTTTTTCTCTCGCGCATATTTGAATGCTGGTCAGGGTACACCTCACAGCGCTGCACCCTTGGCTGTCTGCATACTCAGACCATTGTACCCAGTTCGCCGGGCCATTCGCCAAGAGATAACAAGGGGAGGGAAAAGTGTTGCAAATAATAATATCACCTCCAGTCGCTGGCACGTGATCGGTGGAAAAAGCAAGGTAAATTGCGGCTACTACGCGAGTCGTGGGAAGTCTGTCCTCGGCAGCGGTCATTATCATGTCTGGATCGCCGTGTGTTGCGAAGAGACGAACGCGTATGCCGACAATATGAACATGTCTTTTAAGTAGGCAGGATGATATCGATGAGGTGCATGATACTGGCATGCAGTGCATGCTTAATTTGGTAGAAAATTTCTGCTTGAGGAGAGTCCGCGGAGGTTGTGAGACCAGGTACATACCTCAAACGGAAACGATGGGAGGACGGGCACCTCTGATGACCCATTGATATACGGCGCTTCTATGAATCCAATGACGAGAGGACTGGATTCTTGCGGATCGGTGAACCTTGGACCTTTTATTTAGCAAAATCGTACTCTTAATCGCGAGCGGGCTACTGGTCAGTGTTTGCGATGCGGATCCTGCCGCGTAAAGCTGAAGAGGATACTGGTGTTTATGATGAGTCCGCATGGCGGATGAAATCACGGAAGAAGCAAGCTTTCAAGTGGGTGGGTGCGATTGCAATGGATGTATCTAGGTAAGCTTGTCCCTGGCGACTATAAGCATCAACATCCCACTGTTTGACCTTGCCGTAGCCACTGTGCTCGATATTCGTTCATTCATTCTAGCAAGCTGTGGAAGAGACTCAGACACGTCGTTGTAAGCCATTTAGGGCAAAACCGCGGTGCGCACGCTGGACCGGTGCTGGCTCCGTGAATCAAAGCTAGGGCTGCCTCGAAAAAAGCTGAACAAGACGAACTCAAGATAAGGTCAAACTCGTCCAAGCTCAATTAAGCTCTCTGGCTTGCTCAAGCACTGGGTCGTGGAGTAGAGGGAGTGGGAAGGCCGCCGCTCGGACTACAAAGCTATGCACGCTGTCTGAGCATAACCAGTCAACTCTCATTCTAACTGGCAGGAGCAAATTGCTCCGCACAACTGTCTGCATTATCGGGCAGAATTTGCGAGGTGCAGACCCTGAGTGGCTGACTTAAGACTGGCCCGGTGCAGAACTAGCGTGGCTTTGAGCCCCTGACAAGGCGCAGTATAATCATACGGTGTAACTTCGGTTACTCCTGCAGAAAAACTACCAAAGCCTCAAAATATAACCCACAGGACCACGACATGCGGACTGTGGCAGGCTCTGTCCGAGTCGTATCTCTGCTGCCCGAGTCAAGTCAAATCACAGCCCGTCGTGGCCTGCACAGGCTGACTCGGCCCCCAATTGCCCCCACTTCGTGTACATGACTAGACGTATCAGCAACGATGCTGTGGGCTGAGTCGGTCGAGCTGAACTGTAAGGAACAGACTAAGAAGACCAGAGGTCCGGTTGGGACTAGCCTGTAAGCGCCAGGAAGCAATATTGCGATTAGTAGGGCTTTGGTTCCTTGCACCGCATCTGCCAAGGCCCCAATTTCCTGGCATCCTTGGCCTTAGTCTTCGTCTAACAGTCCCACGCTCAGCCTCCCTTTCGCCTCGGATCGGCTCTTCTTTGGTTTCTTATTTTTGTTCTTGAGGCAATCGCCCGTGGACCACAGCATCTCGCGATCCACACTTTTTCCATCCTCTCATTCATCCCGGGAGAAGATCTGGCAGCATCAGCACCAGCCATAGCTATAGCTCTAGCACAGCAACCCGTTCTATTACCCGCCGACCTCGCCCGATCGACGCCAAAATGGTAGCCAAGTGCTACGACCGCGACGGCAACGAGGATGTAACGCGCATTCCTTGCTCTCAGGACGGCAACCCAGCGCAATGCTGCGGCGAGGGCGAGTACTGCGCAAGCAACGGCCTCTGCGGGCGGCTTGACGACGACGGCATGACATTATGGCAAAACACATGCAGCGTACAGGACTGGATTAACGGAGACGTCGAGACGTGCCCGACACAGTGCGCAAAGATCCGGAGTATGTATTGCCTTCGCTCAACTTCCCATCTCAAATGAAAGCCCACTAACCGGGCGATGTGGACGGTTCCAGATTCCGGAAACGGCGTCACAGCCTGCGGCACCGAGACGTTTTGCTGCACCGGGTACGGAGGATGTGACTGCAATAACTCAACCCAGACATTCTCGATGCCGGCCGTCGAGTTTGTAGTCAGCAGTCTCTCGCCAGAGAGCACGAGTATCTCATCGACTTCGACTTCAATGACGACCACAAGTACAGTTACGACGGCCTCATCACCGACCACGACACCAACAGGCGGCAGCGGCAGCGACAGCAGCTCAGACAGCAACCTCGGTGTTGGTCTCGGAGTCGGGTTAGGCGTCGGCATACCACTGGTTCTCGGTGCGATCGCAGCGGTCTGGTTCTTCCGGCGGCGTAAGCGCCCGGCGGCTCTGGCCCCGGGCGAGATGCCGAACTCGATGGAGGCATTTGCGCCGACGCAGCAGGATAAGCGGGTCGCGGATGTGTATGCGAATGCGAACAAGCATGCCATGCAGGCGCCGATGCAAGAACTGCCGGCCTCAAGGCCGCCACCGGCGGAGCTGCAATAAGAGACGCGGAAGATCTCAGAGGGATGCTGGCGCGAACGAGTTCGAGGTCTAAGCTGATGGCTATCGTGTACGCCTGGGTATCGAGTAACAAAAGGTCGGCTGGAGGTCCATTGAGCTGCAATAAATACCATATATGTACATACTTACGTTTAATATTCATATTGATCGCGTTATACCCTCCCACTCTAACCCACTGCATCACATTGCATTCATTACTATACTGATGCATCGCTCAAAAAGCCAAAAACCCAACCAACCCGCCAACCAGCGGTAACAACCCGCGGATCGCATTAAGCACCTTCCATTTGGCCAACAACTCCTTCACTTCATCGGCCGTCTTTTCCGTGACGACAAAGACCTCCTTTGCCCTCTCATGCAGCGCATCATTTGTCTTCGTCATTGCGAAAAGAGTCCAGGGCACAATACCCACAGTCAGCGCCGCGGCGGCGCTATACAGGTACGAGGCATTCGCGGGCGCAAGAACCTGCAAAGCTGCCGATCTCCCCGAATGCACCGACCAGGCGAGGTACGCAAACGCGGCGGCGGTGGCCGCCGCAATCGGCGGGTTCTGCGCTTTGCCTCGGGCATACAGCTCGCTCCATTGTTTTGCGAGGAGGGCCGCGGGCGCGCCATGCTTGTTCTGGGAGCTTTCGAGGGCTGGGATCGTGGCGAAGCTGTAGGCGAAGATGTTTCCTGTCATCGCACGCTGCGTCAGTATTGCTGTCTCCAGGCTCATTCTCAAGGGTTCAGTCTCGAGATTTCATAACAGTTTAAGGGTCCTGAAGTCACCATTGCTGACTGCAGGCGGCTGCAGTAATGCAGGGATTCCGGGACTGCGGGGGTTGGGTTAGAGTTAGGGTTGTACGACATACCGGCTAGATATGCGGCTCCAGTCAAGCCAACAGCCTGGGCGAGCCGAATCGGAGTTGGGAACTGGGACATTTTGATTATTTAGAGCTGGCAGTTTGTAGCGTGAAGGAGGACCAGCAGATGCAGCCCCGGTCCTTATGAACCCCTGCTTGCGAAGGGGTCAGACAGTTCTAGCCGGGGTGGGTCGGGATCGGTGACGTAGGCTATGGTGAATCAGGTGATACTGGCTTTATTGTAGTGCATCAGCCCATTTCTCTGAAAATATCAGGGTGGCTGTCTTTGGCTGATTGGGCAAGCCTTCTGACAGCTTTTGGCGTCTTTGTTTTCCTTTCATTGTACATCGAACAGCCATGAAGCCTTCCTCGTTAGACTCAAAGAGAAAAGATCCCGTACATCTCCAGCCATCTCCATATTTACCCAATTTCGACCCATTCAAAGTGGACTCGGGTGGATCCGGCCCTGTGGAGAATCAGATCGGAGTTGATAAGACACCGACGCCGATATTATTCCAGTTGTTCGTCCGTAGCTTATGGCCACCTCCATTGGTGATTACGAGGCACTAACAAGAAGATCCGGTTTCGCCTTCCGTCGGCGGCTGCGGCAAAATACCTTGTCTTGGAAAGGAGGTGTAGCGCTGCTTGCTACAGTCCCGTCGTCAGCAGCCCGTCTTTGGTTTATGCATGTCTAAAACATCTTGCCTAGTATATCTGCGGCATTAGCCGTGAGTAGTCGTGGGTAGTCATCTAGTTTATTTTGGTTGCTATCTCTCAGCATCAACGCATTTACGCATTTGTACCGTCTAGTCGTCTCTGAGAACTGAGCTTCATGGTGGTTCATCCTGCTTATGCCTAGCTATTGACTGATGTTGCTCGTTTGCGCTCAGCACGCTGTTGGGCTAGATCATCAAGCATGACCAATTGTCCGTCGCCTGGTCTTCGTGGTAAGCCCTCAGGCGTAGCTCATTCAGCTCGTCAGCAGAAAGGAGTTGGCAATTCGGCGCAAATTCTATGCTATCAGGAGCCCAGGACATGAAGCAGGACCACCTCGCCGGTTCAACTCGACGATGGCTATATACTGAGATGATACTCGAAACGACACTCTGAATCCATTCGCAAGAGGGTAAGTTCTGATTGAAAAATTTAGCAAACTGATCCTAGTCCTGGCTCTTTTTATCTACGGGCATGAATTATCAAGGTTTCCCTTGGCAGCTGCTACGAATACTAGAGAGACAATGGTGGTCATAATCCCACTAATTGCAGACTCTCATAATTTCAAGTCAGTATACTCTCAGTGTGTAGCCCGACATATGTCTCGTGTCCCGCATCCCAGGATAACAGACGACTTGGAAGTGCATTAGGGAGCGGGACTGTACCTAGTTTAATGGGGCGAGGGTTCAGTGAACATGCCCTACGGCGTCAGTTCTCGACCTTCGCCAGCAATACAAACAACTCTTCGTGAGTCTCTTGGACAGTGGCCGTTGTAACAAATCCGCGTTCCAGATCCTCCCAGCAGCGACTTCAGATCCCTAATAACAACCCTCTGGGAATCCTTCAAAGCGTCGCCCAGAGCTACCTGCACCTTTCCATGCGCACTTTGAACGATGATCGCGAAAGCAGTCGAGAGACGCATAGACGCCAACTAGCCAGATACCACAGCAGCAGCCGGAATGTATAGGGTTACTACAGAGAACCAGTGGACTTCACTGCAGACAACCAGTAAGACTGCGGCCCGAACAACCTCAACTTCTTCAGCCGGCTTCAGCAGAGTCTTACGCGCTATGCCATTCACCAGAGTCGATGATATGCCCAGGCTGCTCGACAACACCAAACGCAACAATGCTTTGCGCTCGTTGTAGTAGATGGGAACACTGGCATATCCGTAGCCCATGTCCTTGCGAAATTATTCCAATGCCGCGGGGATCGCACCTTTCCAGGTCCTGCCGGAAATCAATCGAGGCCTCGGGCCCAAGTGGATGGAGTATTTAATGCTATGTCCATGACTTTTCCCTCCTGCAGCCTGTCAAGAGTAAGCAGCTATATACTTCAAAGAGAACAAAGTCTCCCTCATCTCATCCAGACATATTGACACCGAATCAGGAAGCCGAGCGTACTTCATGCATTCATCCTCCACACTGGGCCGATGATAAGACTAAGTATATCTGATCAATGGTAAATGCAAGTCTCTTGCTGCTTCAGGTTCTTTATCTATAAAAGATTTCTTCCTCCAACGGTTGATACTATCATCCAAACCACACCGGACATGGGGATGATGATGTCGCCGTCGGCTACAGAGCGGACGAGAGTGCTTAGAAGAGTCTCTCAACTGAGCTGAGCTTCAGGACTGCAATTATGGCATGACCCGCAGCTATATAAGCTTCTAATTGAGGCAGACCATGCATAGAGAAGCAATCACATGCGCCGTAGTTGGAAACCCAGCTGGTGTTAATCAAAGTGGATGCAAGAATCAACTAATGGATATTCGTCTCCGGTGGCGTTAAGCTTATTGCAGGCTCTCAACGCAATATGCAAATCATTGGGAGGCTCGGCTGCAGATACTTGATCTAAATTAAGACTATAGGCCCTTTTTTTCACCATTGCTCCCATATCGCAGGTGAATCATCGAATATTCATCGACAAGGTGTCTAGTCTAGCTTCGCTTAGGGCTGAGAATTCCTTATCCGCCTCGGATCCTCCTTTTCTGCGCGGGAGACCCAAACATGCTGTTTGATTTCACACCCTGCAGGTTTAAACTCCTGCGTATCTCAACAGCACATAGAACTTAGCACACGCGGTGATCTTCTTGTTCTGAGTCGTTAACCACAATGTTATTATCTACTTACAGTTTGTAGCCGAGGGATCAGGATCGTTAACTGAGAGTTAGCGGAAACTGCCATGGTGTGGTTATTTGAGAAAGGTGTGAACACTCCTTGCCTGAAAGCAAATAGAGCCGGTTGATATATGTTCTCAGCGCAATGGCTCTGGCCGTCTTTGCCCAATAACTTCACCTTTATAAGCTTCTGGGTCTATCTACGCTTACGGATCTGCAGTTGAAGTTCGTCTCTGACAGACAAATCGTGCGCTTTCTGGGAAGAGGTATATCCGCCACAACTGGCCAGCCATGCTACAGAGATGAGGGTTTACAAATGCAATGCAGAACGATGGTATTTTAAACCAATCCAAGAGAGTGTTTGTCTAGCTATGCAGTGCGGGTGAGCCCTAGACATGAAATCGACAAGCTGAGTTCAGAACAGACATAAAACGACAGACCACAAAAGCAGAGAGTATAGCAGCGAGAAGAATCGACGTGGAAAAAGTAGATTCAAATCGCACCACGTATGCCCTCCCTAGACTCTAGAGCGCTTCGGCGAGGCCAGCTCACTATCTGGCCTCATCCTTGGTTATACCTTTGATGTTAAGCTCATAAAGCACCTCGACGCAACTGGGGTTCCGCACAGTCTCTCCTGGAGTTGGATTACTTGGCGAACACGGCGGCATCACCCCAGGTTCCGTATCATAACTGTTACGTTTACCATATACCAGAATCTCCGTGCCCGACGGAAACTTCAGGCCAACATCATCAAGGCCTTTTCCGTTTTCCGCTTCCGTCTCATACGTGTAAATAGCGCCGTCTTCCGCATGGAACCTGTTTGGATGATCCTCCTCGCCATTTCGGCGGCCTCCAGTGGCATATGCAAGCCTGGGCGCTTTGGTCTTCCAGTCCGCAGCCATGGCCTCCGCACCACTTCTACGGGGTATCGTGGACAGGAAAATGCCATTATCGGGCACAAAAAGGGCTGCCACGAGGTTGTAGCCTTTCACGTATATAACTTCCCCCCGGGGTTCATCTTTGAGTCTCTTGTAGATGCCCTCGGCAAACTTCCTCAAGTTCTGGCGGAAGGTCTTTTTGTCCGCGGGTGCTCTGATGGCGTCGTTTGAAAGCTTCCATTCAAAACACCAGAGACGGTTTCCCCACGAGGAGATCTTTTCAAAGTTCCGAAATCGTACTCCGGAACCTCGAGGTTCGTGTTACAATTTGCGCGCTTGCATACTGTGCTTCCTGTGGTTTCACCGGACTTGCCGGGGATATAACTGTTTGTCTTGGTATCATGACCGTTGTCGTTGTTGCTGTTGCTGCTGTCACTATTGGTTTTGGGCCCGCTGTTGAGTGCACCGTCGGAGTTGGTAGGGTCTTGCCCGGTGGCCTTGGAACTACGGCGCGGGCGCCTTTGTCTATGTTCGGGACTGGATGGGTTTTAGCTCGACCCTTATTGCAAGGCTTTATTTCAACAGATGCTGGCGTCTCACGTACCTGCTCTGGTGGTGGTCTGCAGGAGGAGGCCTAGGAAGATAGCCAACGTACTTTAGTTGGAAGCGCATACTGCTGGTGCTTGGCTTGGTACTGCCAGATATAAATGACTATGGAGACAATATGTGTGCTGGAAAGATGCAGATATGGTTGATTGGTGCTTGGCGTGGAGGAATTGGGGCCTGGAGGGCAGAAAAGATCTGTAGGCTGCTGAAAGACAAGCTGTATTCTAGGGCAACAAGAATGTCTCGAAGCCCTTTATATCCTACTTCAACATAGTGTTATCTTCCTTTACATTGTTAAAGTCAGGCAGCATTGTTTCTACAATGATAACCAGCTCTACATCTTTAATTAGAGATGCTGAGTCTCACCATACTGGCGCAATAAGTAGGGCTCTGTATCAAGGGACCTGTAGGCTACTAGGCTACGAAGCGTTGCACAGATCCCAAATCCAAATGTATTGACCAGTAGAATCGGGTCAATTCAACTCACAGTAGACGTGAGTATATATCTCTGACATACTCGCAAAATAGCTAGGGACAGCCCAATCAAATGCGCTTGGTGCCTGATAATACTGCAAGACATATTAGGGCCAGGATTTGCAGTTGGTTGGATATTCAGATGTTATGCAGCTACCTAAATGAGCAGCGAAGCTGTTGGTTTCAGGTCTATACATCTAAATGTACATATATATGCAAAGTCACACGCAATTAGAGCTTGATATTCCTGGAACATGGACTAGAGTTTTTGCGGTGTATAGATGCGTACAGTGTTTTTGGATAGACACTGACTTAAATGTATAGAGCACGACGGTTACATTGATATTTGCCACTATCGGAAGGTCACAAATAATTACGGTATTCCTTCACCTTCCCCCTAGCGAAACTGTCGTACCCCTTGCCCATGACCTTCTGTTCAAGGAGAGCTTCGCGAGGACGTCTATTGGCATCAGAATACTCATCTAAGCCACCGTAGTTATGGACGAAGAAATCTTTAAGAAAACCCTTCCATGGAATGACAGCAGACACAATGCGATCGCACAGATCCCAAGCTTGTTTTGTTTGGTAAGGATCAGGTGGCCAATCAAGTACGGTCTGGTAGGGGTAATTAAAGTGTAGTTCCAGTGTGAAACTAGAAGGTCGAATTGCTCCTGAGGAGAATAGCGCTGTTAGACTGTTGGACCAGTCGTCTGTCTTCTCGCTGTAGCCGTTGGTGTCGGGACGACGCAGGCAGCAGAATACCCAGCGGACATGACGCAGATGTTGCCACGAGTGAGCAGGGAATTGGCGGATGAACCGAGAGGTTTGGGGGCTCCATGGTGCTTCGACGGGGGGAGGCACATGAGGAAGCAGGCCCCGTTCTTGGTAGCACACTTCAAAGGTATTCCTGCTGTAGAAGACAGAGAGGGCGAGTAGACGGACTGTCTTGCTGACTAGGAACAGAGCATCCGGAATGAAATCCTCGCACGGGTAGGCAGTGGAGAAAGCGGTATGGGTAGACGGACAGTAGTTATCACCACTGTTCCGGAAACCGATTGGGTACCCAGCGCATTTGAAGAGCCTGCATTCGAGCGAGGTGAAGCGTTTGTCGATAATCCGGAATATGAAATGCCGGGATGCAATGAGGCCGGTGTGTTCGAGGGCGCGAAGTTGAAGCTCGACGGGCAGTTTCAGGAACGGAAAGGACCTTTCTGGCTCTGGGCAAAAGTACGTGGTTTTCTGACGGATCGTTTTCATGACCATGTTCTGAATATCGAAATTTCGATTCGGCCCGATGCGTATGGACAGCGCCTTCAGCCGCGGAAGGTCATGGATGGGAGCCAAAAAGGCAGCGGCCGTTTCTGTCGACGCCGCACCACAGATCAAACGGAGCTCGAACTGATCGTCCCGTGTCTTGTTAGCCGCCAGCATGGAGCAGAACGATCGCCAGGCCTCGAGAACACCATTCGCTGTCAATTGGGCATCGTTCTCCATGATCTCGGCCACGGTCCCATGGCAGCCGCCCCGGGCCTTATAGACGCGCAGACTGTGGCTACCGTCGCACCGAGACGTTCCAATGGGTCACACCTATGGACCTCAATGATATCAATGATACCGGGGTCAGATTCAGCAGGTCTTGCATTTCATAAAAATGCAGCGTATTCACGGAATAGAAGGCGGCTCGCGCATCCTCAGATATCGCGCGAGACACGTAGAAGAGCTGATTGCAACTGTAGGGAAATCCATCGCTATCGTCGACCAATCGTTGCTCGCGCGCCGACCACTCTCCCTTGAATGAGTCAATGCTTCCTGGGTACGCATAACCAATTATGTTCAGCAATGTGTAGATACGCAGCGAAGAAAGGACGGTTGTTCGGCCATGTCTGTGAACGTGAAAATTGTCTGGGTGATCCACCGGCTGGATCCAACCGCACAATTTATCCTCCCAACAAGTAGTGGACTTGGCAAGCATTGAAAAGACCGGGATATTTATTGGCTATCAGGCGTTGGTTGTTGGTGTTTCACGGCGTTATGGTGTTGGTGGCTGCCTGATAGTAGCCTGAATGGTTAGGCAGCGAGATTGTTCACGAGCAGGCGATCGCCGACGCGAACTGGACTTTCAGCTCAATTTTTCAGTTTGGTATGTAAGAAGATCGGCCTGATCCAAGGGCTCTGGAATTCTGAGACTCTAATAAGACTCCCGTAAGACTCGTAGGGGGGCTCGCAGTGGATTGTCCTCCGGCAACGGCATAGTAGGCGACTGGCGTTGGCCATCAGCAAGCAGCCACAAGAGCCCAATGAGATCAATCCATCGAGCTCTGATCGACGGCATGGACATGTCCCCGAGGTACCTGGGCAATCAAATGCTCCTGGAGTGGGAAAGGACGAAAGGTACCGAGATCTTAACCTGGAACAGCCTTGTGGGCCCACATTCTCTATCTTTTTTCTGACCTCTATCTCAAATGACATCACCGCGAAATCATGGGACCAGCACGACGGATAACACACCAACTTCTCCAGGCGGAAGTGACCTTTTCCACTTCGCAACCTTACAATACCAAAGAATGGTTCAAGCTCAGAACAGGGCAAAGACCATCTCGTCTGAGGACTGGGCGCACGCCAGCTATTCCTCTGGGCGGGCGGCCCACAAGCTGTACGAGGGCCATCATGATACTGGCGTGCGGGTGATGGGTACGTTTCTCCCAACCACATTTACAAAAAGCCCATTTCTCGAGATACTGACCTGGTTGGATGCAGAGGATGGCCGTCTCAATATCAATCTCACACCGCACCAACCCTGGTTACAGCGGATCGTCCGCCACACACAACAACACCCGTACCCGCGCGACTCGATGCACCGCCAGCAATCCTCCGCATCGTTCAGGCCGAATCCAGAAGATATATACTACCCACTTCGATTGAACATCGTTATTCATGTTGTCGGCTCTCGGGGCGACATTCAGCCGTTCCTTGCGATTGGGAAACAGCTCAAGTCGCATGGCCACCGCGTCCGGCTGGCAACACACCTCTCATTCCGGGAAACAGTCGAAGACGAGGGTCTGGAGTTCTTTAACATTGGAGGAGACCCGTCAGAGCTGATGGCCTTTATGGTGAAGAACCCGGGACTTATGCCTGACTTGCGGACTATTCGGAGCGGGGCGATTCGTTTACGGCGGAGGGAGATGAAGAGTATTTTCTCAGGATGTTGGCGGAGCTGCTATGAGACTGGCGATGGGACAGGGATCGATCACCACATCAAAGACGAACCAGATCCGTTAAGTGGTGACGAGGCTGTAGACTTCAGACGTTTGCCATTTGTCGCAGATGTCATCATCGCCAATCCGCCAAGCTTTGCACATCTCAGCTGCGCGGAGAAGCTGGGGGTTCCCTTGAATATGATGTTTACGTACGTCTTCTCTCTCCCTCTCGTATCGATGAGGAGGCTAACTGTGAGTAGAATGCCCTGGTCAGCGACACAGGCTTTCCCGCATCCCCTGGCAAACGTACAATCGCAAAATACGAAGCCGTCTGTTGCCAACTTCGCATCGTATGCTATTGTTGAAATTATGATGTGGGAGGGACTCGGAGATCTGATTAATCGATTTCGAAAGCGCGAACTCGGGCTGGACCCATTGGATGCTATTCGCGCACCGAGCCTCGCCCACCGGTTGCAGGTGCCATACACGTATTTATGGTATTACTGGCAAAGCAGATACACAAGAATAAGTGCGGAAGCTAACATGATTCCAGGTCTCCCGCCCTGCTAGAAAAACCCCTCGACTGGGGCGACAACATCGACGTGGTCGGCTTTTCAACCCTCCCCAGCGCACAAGACTACAAACCCCCCCAGGACCTGCAAAGTTTCCTGGACGCCGGTCCCGCACCAGTATACATCGGCTTCGGGTCAATCGTCGTAGACGACTCCAAAGCACTAACGGATATTGTCTTCGAGGCCGTGGAGAAAGCCGGCGTACGCGCCGTGATCTCCAAGGGCTGGGGTAACATCGGAGCCGATCACGCGGCGTCTGACTCGATCATGATGATTGACAAATGCCCACACGACTGGCTATTTCAGCATGTCAGCTGCGTCGTACATCATGGAGGTGCCGGCACGACAGCCGCAGGTTTAGCACTTGGCAAGCCCACAATCGTTATTCCATTTTTCGGTGACCAGACATTCTGGGGCTCAATTGTTTCGCGGGCTGGGGCCGGGCCAGGCCCGATTCCGTGGAAGAGACTCACAGCGGAGAAGCTGGCGGAGGCGATTGAGGTGGCGCTGAAAGACGAGACGAAAAGGAAGGCAGAAGAAATTGGGGAGCAGATGCGGTCCGAGCAGGGTGCTCGCAATGCGGTTTGTAGCTTCTACCGTCATCTCGACGCAGAGAGCCTACGGTGTTCGTTGTGTCCATATCGGCCAGCCGTGTGGTGGGTGAAACATTTGCATATCAAGCTGAGTGCGTTTGCGGCGACGGTGCTCGTTGAGACGGGGCTTGTCAAACCACATGATCTTGTCCTGTGCGTCTCTTCTTCCTTTTTCTGTTCATAACTAATCTGCGCTAGGTACCGCTCAAAAGAATACGATACAAGCCGCGACCCAAAAGGCCCCATCACTGCCGGTGCAGAGGTGCTCTACGGCGTCATTACAGACTTCGTCGCTGCTATGGCCACGATGCCAACGGATATGGCGGAGATGTTTCGCGCGGACCACCGGCATGGTCGGTTACGCATGAAAAGGCACCCTAAGCATGGCAGGAAGCCTCTGTCGCCGGTGCGGAAGTGGAAGAAGGAGCATTATGGGCATCGCAACCCGGACTCGGGAGTCGGATCGAACAGCTCCAGTCAGAGCGATGGGCGAACAGACATTTCTGAAACTGAAACAGAGAAGAGCTCTACAGTTACTGATGACAGTGACGAGAATGTTGAAACTGGCTCGGGTGATTCCTCGTCGCGTACCGACATCGCAGATCTGGACTCTATGCCCAACCCAGATGCGCATAATGACAGAAACAACAATAACAACATCGGGCTTACCGCCCATCAGACGCTGAGCTTAGAAGACACACTCCGCCGGCAGCAGACACGCGACAAATCAATCGACACCCATGAATTTTTCATGGATGCTCGGTATCATCTCGCCCGAGCGGGAAAGCACATCCTCGACTGGGTTCTCCTGATCCCGACGGATCTGACCTTGAGCTTTTCCAAGGGATTCCACAATGCGCCGAAACTCTATCATGATCCAATGGTTCAGGAGACGCCGACGGTTCGGGGCGTTAAAGGAGGGTTACGGGCTGCTGGGACGGTAAATCTAACCACGTATTGGGGGCGAAAGCATTGCTGATTCTGTATGGGTATGTAGGAATTTACACAAGAATTATACCAAGGCATATCTGGGATCTTGACGCAGCCCAAACATGGACGGAAAGAGTCTGGGACGAAAGGGATGCTGAAAGGCGTCGGCAAGGGCGCTGGGGGTGCTGTCCTCAAGCCAATGGCAGGTATGTTTATAAAATACCCAATGTCCCAACTCATCGTGTTATACTAACAGCGTAGGCCTCTGGGGCCTCGCCGGATACCCGCTCGAAGGACTGCACAAGACTCTCCGGAGCAGTCTATCAAGGAGCAAGGTCCGAGACATATTGGCTTCACGCATCCAGCAAGGTCTAGGGGAGATGGTTGCCGCCACGCCGGAAGAGCGGGCGGCGGTAATCGAACGATGGAACAAAATGCAAGCGGAGAAGTCGAATGAACGCGCATGATACCCCGTTTTTGTGTTTAATATATCTAGATCGTGCTTACTGTTTCTTATGTTCAGTTTCCGAAACTCGCTTCCTTTCCGTCAGTCTTACTTGCACGGCAAGTGTCGCCCTCGCGCCAATTGAGGATCCTGGTGTTGATGGTCGCTTTTACACGAACGCTTTTAACGTGAACTCGGTCTCATCCGCCAAGTTGTCTGCACTGCCAGGCCCACTTCACGAGCTATCATCGCTCAGGTCGCCTCGCGCCATAACCGGTCCAAAACGAATACCAATTAGCAACATATAGGCAGTGGCGTACTTTCGATCCATACTTAGGACTGCTAAACATACGCAACGAAGGAAAGACACATAGGGCCCGTCTGTCTAAATGTTACTAGGTGGTTGATGAGATAACCTTCGTTGTCAATGTGGTCCAGAGGGTCAAGGTTGTCGATTTTCGTATACCCATCGTCTTTGGCTGTTGAATGACGGCTATCCCGCTAACCGGTATCAAAAATCTTCCGTCGACTAGATACATAGAAGTGTTCTGTCGTCATCGTGGAGAGCCTGACGCCTCCATCGCGCCGCCTGAGTCAAGCGGCATGCTGATGGCTCCTGGCCGGCGACCAAGAATAGGTGACTTTGATGGTGCAGAATATTACAACGTCAAGACATTGCATTCATTGCTCTGCGAGCGATTCTCCAAGCAAGATACCAACATTGCAGTCATTTTTCTGGTCGGGAAACGGCAGCTACGAGAACTCACCCGCTGAATCATATCCGAGACCCACAGCGAGGCTCATCAGCTAAACTAGTGGGGAACTGATCGAGGTAGGGCATTCTGATCCTCGATGAAGTCCGAATGGTCAAGAGTCAGAGGACCGCGCGACCTGGACGTTCCGACCTGGACGTTCCGACCGTCTGAAATTGTTACAAAAACCGCACCAGCCGTCAGGGGCAGTGATGACGATCTGCAAAATCGCAGTTTGGCACGCGTTCTGGCTTTGCGGCTGTGATAAGAGGATCCAATGGCCAGGGTGGGGTGCTGAAGCTGGAGAGCTAGAGCTGGAAGGATGAATGACTTTCTTACTGTCCTTCCTGAAGTTTTATGAAGCGAGCGCAGAAGAAGATACATATGGGCAACTACTTATACCCTTCAGCTCTCTTGTTTTTGTATTGTTCATATAACTGTACGTCGTGTCAAGATAACGACGCCAGCTCCTTCCTGGCTGCATCGGTTGCCTCGAGTCGGTTGTTGCGTGATTGGTGGCTATGTGCTGGACCCCTGGACTTGACACGAGAGCGCTAGCACTATTAGACCTTCACTAGAGAAAGAGCTAGACCCTATCCAGAAGCACAGCACTGGCCTGTTGTTGCACTAGCACAGCCACAGCAGCCTAAACAGTAGCCGATTCTCGGACTCTTACTATTAATGAGAGGCCAGATCCGCTGCCCCTCCTCAGCCTCATCTCCCTTCTCCTCGTTTTCTGCGACACCTTCATCCATCTTTGTCGCTGTTTGGATTTGATCTTGCTGCTTTCATCATTCTCATTGTACTTTCTGCAGCATGTCCTATCCACCACCTAACTACGGCCACGGCCACCCGCAATACACCCAGCCGCCGCCGCCGCAGGGCTACCCCGCCCCTGGCCCGTACCCTCCGTCCTCGTACCCAGCACCTACCGGTGCCCAGAAAGCCCATCCCATCCCAGCTCCCTACGGCGTCCCCGGCGGTGGAAGTCCCGCCCCCCCAGGAAGCGCAGGCGCATATCCCTCGCCATCTCCACAGCCTCCGTACCAGGCGTCTCACGGCCCGTATCCGCAGTACCCTGCACATGGCCACCCCGCCCAACCTCCCGCCCCGTACCAGCAACCTCCTTCCGGCCCAGGCTCCTACGGCCAAGCAAACCCGCCCTGGGGTTCCGCCCCTCCTCCCGGTCCATACGGGACTCCGCCGCCCCCGCACGCCGCGCCCTACCCGCCAGGCCAATACCCGCCGGCGGCTGGATATCCGCCCCAGGGATACCCGCCTGGCCCGCCTCCGCCGGGCGTCGGGCCCTACGGCGCCCCAGGGGGCTATCCGCCTGCTGCACCTGTGCCCGCGCCGCCATCACTAGGCTATGACCCAGACCAACGCGCTTCTGGTGACGCAAGCAAGGAGGCGGACGCCCTGCGCAAGGCCATGAAGGGTTGGGGCACAGACGAAGCAGCGCTGATCAATGTTCTCGCGAAACCGGATCCGCTGCATATGGCGCTGATCCGGCACACGTACATGGAGCGGCACGGCCGCAACCTCGAGAAGGATCTGAAGAGCGAATTGTCCGGTGACTTCGAGACCATCATGCTCTCTCTTGCTGCGGGACCGCTTGGCCAAGATATCATGTACCTTCGCGATGCGATGTCGGGTATTGGAACGGACGAAACGGCCATAAATGACGTGCTGATCGGCCGCTCGAATGCGGACCTCCGCGCTATCAAATACGGCTACGTCCAGCGGTACAATAAGGCGCTGGTCGACGATATCAAGAGCGACCTCTCCGGCAAGACGGAGAAATTCTTCCTCATGCTCCTGAACGCCGCGCGGCCCGAGCGCGGGACCTACTTCGACCAGGCGAGCGTCGACAAAGATGTGCACGAGCTGCACCTCGCGACGAACGCGAAAACCGGAACAGACGAGCTCGGCGTCGCGGCCGTCTTCCTCGGCGCAAGCGATCAAAAGCTTGTTGCGATCTCGCAAGCCTTCGAAGCGAAGTACCACATCTCGCTCGAGAAGACGATCAAGGATGAATTCAGCGGGCATCTGGAGAAAGCACTCCTTGCCATTCTGGCCAGAGCAAAGGATCCGCTGAAATTCGACGTCGAAACTATGCTGGCTATTGTGCCGCCGGGCGGCGTCAAGGCGGATATCAAGAGGCTGATCTACTGGGTGGTCCGGTTGCATTGGAACCCGCCATATCTGGCGCAGGTTAAGGAGGCGCTCCAGACGCGGACGGGCAGTGACTTTGGGAGGAGAATTAGGGGGGCTCTGCCGGGCGGGGATCTTACAGAGGCAGTGCTGCGGGTTTGGACTTGAGCTCGATCTCTTGCGTTAACGTGATGATTTTGAATTACGAGCACTTTAGTTATGTGGTTTGCTAATGAGCTAGTTTATGAGTCAAGAGAAGGGCAGGATGGGTGCAAGGTAGTTTGATGTATCAATGCATGTACGTATGTATGTAATGATTCATAAAATGATCTATTGATAAGATTCTATCATCATATCGAGAGTAATCCATACCGTTCAACGCCATAAATCCCGAGATAAGGCCATGCTCTTTATACTCATAAAGTCCATTACCATGTTCATGTCCATGAGTAATCAAGTCGTGACCGGCACTGCCGCCGCAACCTTCAGCCCCAACCGCTGCGCATACTGCCGTCCACGCATTGTGATAGATCTCCCGTGGCCCTGTGGTCTGCTCTGCAGCTGGCTCTGACTCTGGCTCCTCTCGAGTGTCCTGGCTGGCTTGGACAGATGCTCGTGGATGTGGATATAGACCGGGATCTGGCTGCAGCTGGCGTTTTTGGCGGCCATGTGAGCCAGAGCCGACTGCGCTTCTGTCTTGGAGGCAGCCTCCGGAGGAGACGCGGTAGATGGAGGTGTTAAAGGGGAGGGGCCCGGGGAAGGAGGGAGAGAGGTCGAGCTCCGCCGTCGGACAAGCCCGCGCACCGCACCGACGATCTTCTCCTTCATCCAGACAGGGCCTGGGGTGGAGCTGGAGTTGGAACAAGGCACCATCGGCGCTGACACTGACTGTGGTACCGGTGCCCGAAACTGATACTTTAGACTAGTATCTGGATTTGGCGCTGGAGCTGGATCTGCAGCGGGATCGGGGGATACAGTTATAGAGGCAGGAGGAGCAACAACCTCCTCTTCTTCCACTGTCGGACATTCGTCCTCAATATCTTCATCCTCATCCTCATCCTCGAGGTCATCATCGTAGAGTTCATCATCATCGTCATCGTCATCATCTTCATCGTCAACAAGCTCATCCTCCTGGAGCAAGACCTCTCCCTTTCCAAACTCGTACTCCCCGTAGATATCCTCGTCATCTTCGCTTTCACTCTCCAGCACCTCCCCGAGATACCGCTTCATACCTTGCTTGGCCTCATATAGAGACCGCGCAAGGAGACGGTGGTGGCCGAGACATCGACGGAGATCTGGGTCGCCCCTGGCTGCCTCAGCGGAGAGCTTTTGCCTGGAGAGGGTTGCGATGCGGGAGAAGGGGGGTTCGGCCGTTGTTGTAGAGTTGGGACTTAAGCTAGACGCTTTGCCGGCGGCAAGGATAGGTGGTATCCGGGTGTTTGGCTTTGTGGGATGGGAGGTCGCCGTTGGGAGGAGAAAGGCCGGACGTTCCATTTTTACTGAGAGTGATTGTATGATTGTGCTGCTGTAAAAGCAAATGTAGAAGGACAAGGTCGTATGATGCAGACGTAAATATAAAATATGTTCAAGAAGATAAAGAGAAAGAAAATCAAGAGAAGTTCAGATACTAGAACAGACAATCAATGCCCGCTTGTTTGTCTGCCTGTTTTCTTAGACTCTAGACAAGAGAAGATCATCCTTTATATCCTGTTTTTCTCAAGTCAAGATTGAGATAGCCTGATCCTCAAACTTTCGAATCGGCCGATCCAACCCGAAACCTCAACCCCAGTCAGTCCACTGGCATGACGAAAGCTAAGGGCACGCCATCCCCAGCTAGGCGCAGCTCCCAGACTATGACTATGTGGACCGGGCAATACTAGTGCTCTTGCCACGGATCGTCCATGTCAGAGCTAAAGTATAATACGTCGATTCGAAAGGTCTAGAGTGTTGTCGGCGGTTATGGTAGGCTGGCCCCGACTGGAGTGGCGGATAGCGGGGGGAGTCTGGCCTAGTGCCGTCATGCACTGTACACTTACTGGCTTCCGGCTAGGCCGGATTCTGAAGAAATTGCTGATTCGATGGAGCAGAGATAAGGTGAGCTTGGGTTGGTGAACCATGGATGCAGGGCTCGGGGATTTCCCGGCTCGGCGGCTTCGAATATCTTTTTATGGAGTACATAGGGCTAGAATCTGCATGGGGATATGGATTACATTCGGAATATTAGATTGTACAGGAATTAGGTGGAGAAAACTGGACTGGTATTAGGTGAAGACAATTCATATCAGGCAAGAGAGTAGGGCTAGGCCCGTCAACCACAGTGAAGCCATCTGTATAGCCATCCCACTCCCTGTCTCTGTATCTCCCACTTCATCCCCGTCGCCAATGCCACTCCCACCCCGTTTCACGGCCGTGGCATTCCCAACCCAGGCATTCCAGTTGGTGTGATTCCCCAGACATTGATCGTCAATCGGCTTCCCCTTCATCTGCACCAGAACCTTCTCGGCACGCGACAAGGTCACCACAACCTCTCCGACCCTCCCATCAAAGGGGACAGACCCATGATACACTCCTCTCGCTCTATCTGGCGTATTGGTCCACTGGGCGCTCCGGTTCACGCCCCCTACTGCGACAGCCACATCGGCGTCCTCCTCCAGCACGGCTGAGTAGAAGATCCTATCCTGCAGTATATCCCCCGGCCTCATAACAGCTTGATGAGAGCTCTTGCTATTCCCGCTTGTTTTGCCGGAATCGCACGCGTCTGCAGGCGAGAGCCGATACCAGACACTTAGGGCCTCTTCAGCAATCTCAACATCCTTCCGGTTCTTCCCGTTCTTATACTGTGCTATCAGATAGGGAAGCAGACTCCTCCACCCATCATGCTCCATCCCACTCACATAATCAAACGGGGCACCTTCGGCGATGACTCTCGTCGCATCGCGCCTCACAGGGCCGATATAATGGCTTTCGCCGTAATCATTCCATGTCAGGATCTCGACGTACGCCGGCTGCAGCTCCAGGACCTGCTGCCACCGCGTGTACCACAAGTCATCGCCCTGCCATACCCAGTTCTTGTGGAATTGCCGCAGATTCGTGTAGAACCAGGGGCTCACCGGCATAATGTAGGGCCTTTCGCCTAGGAGCGACATGTACTGCTCGTCCCGTGTCGTGTTCATCTTTTCGTTGCCGTACGGCCACGCCTCCCAACTCATCAGACCGTCAATCGCGGGGACTTTAGCGGCCTCCTCAGGGCCAGCAGACGTCCAATCTGGTATGAGCACGCAGCAGGTCTCGTTCCCAACCGTCTGGGCGATCTCCTTCTTGATCTCGGCCCAGTAGTTCGCTGCCTCAAAGCCCTCGAATGTGGTAATCAGCGCCCTGCCGTCAGTATGTCTAAAGTATGCTTCATGGGTTGTGTAGTTCTCGAGCAGAGAGATGACCTGGTCTTTTGGCCAGTGTCCTTCACCGGAGTAGTCGAGCGAGAAGAAGAGTTTGAAGTCGAGCTCAGAGGCGACGGTGAAAGCGTTGCGGAAGGAGCGGGCGTTTTCGTTTTGTCCGTACCCGGCGTTCAGCGCGAAGGCGTCGATATGAGCGGCTTTTGCGAGCGCTATGTCTGAGTTCCAGTCGCTCAGGGTGTAGTTTTCTGTGTTGGAGACCTGGGTTGGTTAGTCAGACGTGATGCCATCGATGGACGATGGGGTGAAACGGTATACCATAAAGTGGGCAAAGACGGCCTTTGACTGAATGACTGCAGGAAATGATAGAAGGGTCAATATGGGGAGACCCAATGTCCAGCTCAATGGCATTTTGCTTCAGGTTCGCTTCAAATTGGACTGATAATCATGTCCAGAGAAACCAACAGATACCAAACCCATGGCCAGACAAAATTCTAACATTGCCAGCGCGTCTATGATATATTAAGATGCTTGACGGGAGCCTTTTCTGCGTATCATGTTCTGACTCTATCTCGCAGAGACTATTCACTCGGCGCACTTGGCCGGCCATTAGAGTATGCTTGTGAACGCCATGGGAGTGATACGGCTGAGACCGCACTTCAGACAATGATACCTAGGTACAATTTGAGAATCTAATTCGTGCAACGAGGAATGGCCGTACGTAAAGGAGGGCAAGTTTAGCTAGTTGCTGCATCTCAGGAAACTATTTGGTGGACGTATCAGATGGAATGTGATATAAGATGTCTATGTGATAACAGGTTTGTACGGTTTTTCCCACACAGCTCGCGCGTTCAAAAACTTTACTAAACTTCAACTGAAGCTGAGTGAAAAGAGCTCATTTAGTGCGCCATCTTTGTAATGTGAAAAGTGCCAAATTTACGCTCCATAGGATGTGCCCTGATTACAACATAAGATTCCACAAGAACCCAAATAGAGGACATAACTTGCCGGCAGTCTGACTGCATATAATCAAAGTTATCATATAGCAATGAGAACAGAACTGTGTCTCGTAGAATCAGCTGCAAGAGCCATTCCGTCCAGAGCGCGCCATCCCTCACAGCAGCCACCGTACCCAACCGCGTTGATAGTGCTGGTACGATTCCTGACAGCATGTCAATAAGCACTTCGTAATAATAAAGGTTGGGACTTGACAAATCAAATATTAAGAGTAGACATGGAAATTGGCGTAAGCTGTTGTAATTGTTACTCGAGCATTTAAGGCAGTTTGATAGATTATCTGGTCTCAATAGCTGTACGCCTAACCATTGCATTGCCTGTTTACTCATAGTTCATAATCCACAGCTTTGCCAGATCGTAGTTAGGTTCCATCGCTGCCATCGTTATCATTCATCACCCACAAGAAAAAAATCCAGTTGGTAAAGGTGTTAGGCTACGCCAACCCATCCCGCAAAAGCCGCCCTAGCCCTAGGTAACTCGGCCCTTCAAAATATGTTTCGCTGCTATTACGTCTATTGCCAGTTCTTGCTGACGGTCGGGACCGGATGCAAAAGGTCAGTCGGCAGTTGCAAGGACAGATGGCCGATTGAGAACGTTTCATGGATTTCAGATATGGACCGTAATTCCGGGATGCTGAGCCGTTTCGCTACCTTGATTCTCATGGCAGGACGCTGGATAAAACGGGTCTTTGCAGTACAGTGGCTTGCTGACGGATTCTTGAGAACTGGTAGAGTCGCCACAATGCCATTGCAACTGACCGATATACTGATACTACCCTAACATCTGGAACGTGCATACCGTTGGTTCCGAAAGGCCCAACGATCCACTATTTTGTCTGGTATTATGGGTCGTCCATGTTTTGCTCGTAAATTGAACATGGATCTAATATATATTTTAGTCTAGACCGCGATGTCATGAGACTTTCATCATCAAACACATCCAAAGCTACACGGGGGGTTGCGGCCGAAACAAGGTCGAAAAAACAAACCAGAACCTTCCGTATTTCCGTTCACCACTATAACGAGTCTAGAGAACTGACTCGAAGGTCGACTAACTGGTGCTCCAAGAGAGATAGATAGGCGACGTGGAATGGCGATTGCAGGTGGAGACCTGGTTGAATGACTTCATCACCCGAGGTCGATGTCTACGTCGTATTATGGACAAATAATTATGATCACAAAATCATACTACGCTGAGAATTCCATACATTATCGCTGGAGTAAGCTATTCGAAAAATTCCAGAATCTCAATGTCCAGCCCTCCCGGAACCTCTACCTTCCTGAGCTCGTTGACGTCGACATCGTCTGGAGCGGAAACCCTATACTGGTTATTAGCAACGCTTACTTTCATAACTGGAAGGAAGTAGAAATCGAGCAGAATAACTCACTGCATGAAATGAACCGGCGGCATTGTCAGCGTAGAGTCAAAATCGTCTGGGATCTCGAGCCCTTTCCCCTTGTAGATCTCGCGGATTCTGGCGATTCTAGTTAGCGTCACGCAAACCGACCAGAATCCCTATCGCAACAGGATATAATAACTAGAGCAGAGGGAAGCCGAGGCCCTACCGATCCGCAAGTCTTTTCCCATCCCCGTACTGATCGTGCGCCGGCACACTGGCGAAGCGGATATCGAAGCTCTGCAGCAGTAAACATATTTAGCAGGGCCTTATTCGCGGCGGAAGAACTGACCAGTTCTTTAGTCATTGTTGCACAGATGAACCGATGAGAATTGGTTGCCTGAAAGTCTGCGAGAGCTGGGGCGTTTATAATCTCGTGGCGAGAGCTGTAGCTTCGACAGTTCTTGGATAGAGCCCGAATCGCAGCACTGATTGGTGGGTGGATGGTCTCATCTCTGGATCGTAGACGCATTCGGAATATTATCCAAAAAGTAAGATAGTATTTGGGTGGGATCGTTGGAGCTCATGAGTATATAAGATATGGCCGGTTCTCCATTCGAACAATATCCTAGTTTCTTTTGACACAACGGCCGGTCCATTTACAGCGGGCGTTCATCCTAACCTTCCGTCACCCATGTAAGTGCTCAGGATGGGGGTCGGCTTAGGCCAGTATGCCGGGGAGGGAAATACAACAGATCTGCCTGTGGATTTTGCCACTGGACACAGATATAGGTATGGCAGATTTACCCGTATAGCATTCGCGTTTGCTAGGAATAGCTCATGTCAGGGGGCCGGCATTAGCATTGACCTAGATGTAGCTCCAACTTCTATTACCCCTATCTCATGAACTCTTGGGTATACCCGGATAGACGCGGAAGTCAATATCAAGCAAGAAGATGTGCAATGTCAGCCAGCCTAAGGGAATCGTGTGAAGTGGTATAAACGAAGATAGTATCCGAATTGGACCGAATAATGATGGCTTGTTTTCGGTCGAGACTGGAAAGTTGGAGGATACCCACACACAGGGGAGCTACTCGAGGCGGGATTATCGGCCCCCTTCGAAATAGGTATAACACGATTTGGTGAACGAAGGCCTTGGGGGTGAACTGAATAATCGAGCTGCATAAGATTATGTGAGCGGTCGGCTGTGAGGCAGCGCGTTTCTAGATAGTGCTGGCTTGTCTGATCACGTGGAGGGAAAGGCCTGTCCTCGGGCAATGACCACTTAAATGCCGTTAGAGAGTCTGATATGGACTTGGTGAGTAATTTTGATTAGCCAATGAAGCAACGCGGATTAGGTAGAGAAAAAGCGAGGATTGCAATGACAAGTCATCGTCCGGCATGGGGCATTGCTTCCGGTCAGTGGCGCTTCGTATTGGCTCCAAATGCCATGGGCTAGACCAACGACTTAGCCGCTGTAGATACGGCCTTTGCAGATGGATCAAGCACCCAAGGTGCTGTTCGACGTAGAAATATAGACGACTAGCGAGTCGAATCAAGATGGTTTGTCCGAAAAGTGGCGTTCCACGCTTTAAGCATTGCGAGCTGGTGCAGCAAATCGACCAGAGTATCAGTGACGCCGACAAACTGCCACTTAGTCTGCTAGAGACTCAAGGAGCGCTGCCTTGGACATCGAGATCCGAACGGTGGATACGATGGGTTAATTATGTGGATCTCGGTTCTCCTGACAGATTTTAGCCAGGCAGGCTTGTGACCGGATCTCCGTCGTGAATCTGGAAGTCCAGCGCCGCAAGCGATCAAGAAAGATATTTAAAAAGATTAAGGGGCTGCGGGTCAATATGTACACTGATCAGACCATCACGAACCTATGGAAGTAGGCTAGAAACCCTGCCGCCTAGTAGACCGGGTTAGGGAGTGTCCTTGCGCTACGTAGGCAACGCCGAGATTGAGCCCACTGTCTTCGCCAGCTCTGGGTCGTCAGGTTCTTAGACCCCCTTTCTAGACAAATGAAATGTCTTATGAACTCATCTCGCCAGATTAAGCCCGATATTGGGGTTGCCGCCGGTTAATATCAAGCACCCGGTTACCGCGAACCCTGAAACGCCAAGAATCTGGTATAGATTAAATGGTCCCTGGAAGTCCTGCCAGGGTCGTTCACTGGTCGGACTGGCCCGACAAGCGAGCGCCAAGAGGCACTAAGCACTATGACGGACTGGCGTGAGGTCCAAGACGCAGTTTTGTATAGATGAAGCCCGCCCTTGGCAGGGGTCTCTCGTTACAGACTGCATCGGTTCCAGGACGGAGGCGGAGGACCGAGGAGTAGCCCTAGTATAAAGGCCCTCCAAGCTGCTTGCTCTAGTCTTTGCTTCTGTTCTGCTCATCAGCTGCTGTCTTTCTTGTTGTATCCTCTCCTTCGCTTCCCATTTCCATTCCTTTCCTCTTCATTGTCCTGGGGACATCACTCTCTTTTCACCACCGTCCACTCATTCAATCACTCATTCTATCAACATGAAGTTCTCCAGCGTCCTCGCTCTGGCAGCGAGCGCCAAACTCGTCGCTTCCCACGCCACCGTATTCGCTGTCTGGATCAATGACGAAGACCAGGGCCTCGGCAACACCGCTGATGGCTACATCCGCACACCCCCCAGTAACAGCCCCGTCACTGACGTGACCTCTACTGACCTCACCTGTAACGTCAACGGCGACCAGGCCGCTGCGAAGACCCTCGAAGTCGCCGCTGGTGACAAGATCACCTTCGAGTGGCACCACAACTCCCGCGATTCCTCTGACGACATCATCGCCGACTCTCACAAGGGCCCTGTCCTCGTCTACATGGCCCCCACGGAGGCCGGCTCTGCGGGCAAGAACTGGGTCAAGATCTACGAGGACGGATACAACGACGGTACATGGGCCGTCGACACTCTCATCGCCAACAAGGGCAAGCACTCCGTGACCGTCCCCGACGTGCCGGCCGGTAACTACCTCTTCCGTCCTGAGATCATCGCCCTGCACGAGGGCAACCGCGAGGGGGGCGCGCAGCTCTACATGGAGTGCGTCCAGTTCAAGGTCACCTCTGACGGTACCACTCAGCTGCCGGAGGGTGTCAGTCTGCCGGGTGCCTACACTGCCACCGACGAGGGCATTCTCTTCGACATCTACAGCTCCTTTGACTCCTACCCCATCCCTGGCCCGGCCGTTTGGGACGGCGCTTCGTCTGGCTCTGGCTCTTCTGGCTCTGGCTCTGGCTCTAGCTCCAGTGCTGCCGCTACATCCAGCGCCGAGAAGACAGCTACCTCTACCACTGCCGCTGCCACAACCACCGCTGTCGCGACGTCCACCTCGTCTGCCACCCAGGTCCAACCCACCTCCGTGGCGACCTTCACCACCAGCGTCCGACCCACCACCTCTGCGCCCACTACGTCTGCCCCGACTTCCTCTGCCGCTCCTACCGGCAGCACCGGCACTGGCTCCATCCAGATCTACCAGCAGTGCGGCGGAATGAACTACAAGGGTGCCACCGGCTGCGCCTCTGGCCTGACCTGCAAGCAGTGGAACCCTTACTACCACCAGTGTGTCCAGGCTTAGATGCACCTGATCGATAGGACAGGTTCGCGTTGAGGTCCTGGGTCCAGACGATCTATCTTCCTTCTTAGACTAGAATTAGGCCAGGTAATGAGGCCTGACCCTAGTCTGGTGATTTGGTTAGCTTGAATAAATAGATGGCGATTTCTTATACTCTTGGATTAAAAAGATCTCTCGTGCTCCACCCTGTAAGAAACCGACTAGCGCTTCGTCGAGGAATTTAAAGCCCATACTATTGCCCTTACTCTACACCACGATCTCTTCCAGCTCCTTTGCACCACCTTCCCCAAACGGACTCTCCGCCGCGATCCTCTTGACCAGATCCTCATGCCCTTTACTCCGAGGCCGGATATCCAGCCTGTATGGCACGGGATGGCTGATGACGCCCGGCAGAAACTCCGCCTTCGCTGCATCCTCTCCAGCACTCGATATCTCGAAGACAGCCAACGATTGCGCAATGGTCAAGAAAATACTCGAATCAGCGAGGAGCCGGCCCGGACAGATCCTTCGTCCGAACCCGAACGTCAGAGTAGACGGATCTAGCTCGGGAGTGTCGCCTAGGAAGCGAGACGGATTGAAGGTCGCCGGGTCTTTATAGTGCGAGGCGTCGTGTGTAAAAGCCCAGATATTCGGCATGATCAGCGAGTTTCTCGGAATCAGGTATCCCTCGTAGATATCGTCTTCCGTGCTCATGTGCGGAATGCCCATTGGCGCGACAGGGTGCCATCTCAGCGCCTCTTTGACTATGGCCTCAATGTAGGGGAGTCTAGCTCTGTCTTCAAATGTAGGGAGCTTGGTAGAGCCAAGGACGGTGTCTAGTTCCTCCTGCGCTTTTCTTTGCACGTCTGGGTAGAGGGCCATGGCAAGGAAGAAGCAGGAGAGTGTCGAGACGGTCTATTGGCGCTGCCTGTTAGCAAAAATGCTCCTAAGGACGGCTCGTGATTCAGACTGGAGAACGTACAGTATCTGCACCACCGGTATACAGCGACCCGGCTGTCCACTTGATAACCTGCTCTTCGTCTGCGCTGAGGGCGCGGCTTTTTGTCTCTTCCAGTAGATTCGACAAGTATGAGTCAGGGTACTTACCCGATTCCAGCTGCTTCAGTACAAGCCGGTACGGCTTCTCAATCGTCGTAAGCAGGGTCTGTTTCCAGGATGCAGCGGTGCGCTTGAAGCCAGTGCCGGGGAACCAGGATGGGAGGTATTTCACTAAACGTTCCTTCGTCAGCTACAATTCAGGCAAAGACGTCCATCCGGACAGGTTTGCACTGACAGAATGGAATCGTATCGACAATCCAAGCCCCCGGCGTTCCTGCAACAGCAAAGTTCGCCAATGATTCATTCGCGAGGGCCACGAGGGGATCTTTGCCATGCGGCTCGATATCATACCCGTATGCGATCTTCAGGATCACGGCGCCGGTTTCACTAGAAGCGTTAGCATTTTCTTTTCTTTTTCTTAATCTTATCTTATTTTTCTTTTCATTTCTTTTTCCTTCTTTTCTTTATTTTTATTTTTATTTTTATTTCTTTTTTCTCGCAACAAATGGACACGGGTAGCGCAACTCACGTCCGGATATGCTGCACCAAGTCACCCGGTTTCTCGAGGACTCGCAGAAGAAACCGGCGGGTTTCGACGTCTTGCAGCTCATTGAATTGTGCGATCACGTTTTTCGTGCCGAGGACTCTGTGCATGGCTTTGCGGTACGCGCGAAACATGTCAGAGTATGGTTGCATTGCGAGGATGTACTCCCATCCGACCCTATGCCATTTAGCTTATTGTGCTCAAGTTAGACAAGGTACAGAGTGATACATTTTTCCTGCGAAGACCATCCTTGGCCGGGAAGAGTAGATATTCGACCGCTTCTCGAGCAGGTCGAATGCGACGCGCGCATCGTTGAGAATGACGATTGTCTGTCCGAAGACAGTCAAAGAACTGATCGGGCCTGCATATCCATGAATCAAGAGTATTCTTCTATGCAAGGTCCCGAGGGTCATCCTTACCATAGAGATCCCTGTGCTGCAGAAAGTGCACCCAATTCTTCTGGTCCGGAGACGGCAGATCACGCAGATTCCCAATGAGCGGCTTCGGTGGCGGGCCTGGCGGGAGTGGCGCCCTTTGCTTTTTTGTGATAGACGGCCTGATGAAAAGGAGATAGAGCAGGAGGCCCAGAGGCACAGTGATCAAGATCGCAGTCGGCGCCATGGCGCTGTTTGTCTCTGCATCCGAAAAAAGCTTAGAAATTACAAGTGTCAGCCTCGGTGAAGCAGGGAGGCGAGCCGGGACTTTCTGCATGCCTTAAATATGCATCAAAATGCAGGTCTAGTGGTGTGCATTGGGCGCTGCGTCTAGTCCAGCCTTGGATCGGAGTCGGAGTAGTGCTGCTAGATCTGGTTAGAGGGCGCATTGATAGTTAGTTATTACGTATCTTCACAAGACGATTGGCCAGCCATTGCAAAGGTCTAATCTGCAACAACGGGAAGTTTTGATACTTGCATCTCGACGGTTGAGGTATCTGACGATCGGCAGTTGCGAAGCTGCTGACGGGCTGTCGAGCGGGCATCACACATTCTCAGCGGGAGCCTCTTTATGCCGTGCAGACGGAATGAGCATACCAGAGTCGGAGAATGGCGGGAAGAAGGATGCCAATTGGCCAGCTCATTGGCCATAGCCGGTGGATGAAAAATGGATAGTGCCGCTGACAGGCCGATCTGCTAATATTTGAGTTGTGTCTTCTCGTATTCCTCAAAAATCGAGCACGACCTGTAAACGGATCTCCCCCTCCATCGTTATCGAGATTCGCGATCAGCGAATGCACCGTGCTTTTTCCCTGGAAATGTCCGATGTTGTTTTCTACTTCAATATAGCGCATCTACCCTTGCATAATCGACCGGCCGGGGCATTCCTGGCCCTTTGCCGCACCGAAGCTAGCGTTGTAGCAGCCAACGGGCTGTAAGAAGCCTAAAATGAGAAGTTGACAAGTTGAATTGATCGACGATATCCAACTTCCCTTGATTTAGTTGTCTGATGAATGGCCGTTCGTAAGGGCGATGGTTGAATATTTTAAGAGAGCTCGCAGAGCTCTCTCTAGGGCTGCCGGCCGTCTCATCGATCCGAACAATCAAGTATTTGGGAGAAGAAAATGGCATCCGTTTCAGCAAGTCTCTTAAACACTCTACCGCAATGTGCGGTCAGTATAGTCCCTTCCCTCTGGTACCTCCAAAGCTCATACTCTTACAGGCGGCGTGCGTTTCTACGGCGCTGAGGGCTAGCAGTTGCGATACGGGAGACACAACTTGTCTCTGCACGACTGCAACCGCCCTCGAGTCCGCATTAGGATGCTACAGTCTGCAGTGTACTGTCAAAGAGGCACTTTGTAAGATGACCTGCCCGGAATATCCCCGCTTCCCTCTGCTGACCAGCGCAGCCTCGACGAACATGACCCGGTCGACGTGCGGACTGCCTGAAGGGAGCGAGGCGAACCTGACGCCAGCCCTTGCTGGATCTCTGGGCATGCTGGCACTGATCATGGTAGGACTACGCATTGGATGGCGGACGGGAACGAAGAAGACATTTGGATGGGATGATGGGTTTATCCTTCTGGCCATGGTATGCACTCCATCACTCCATGAACGGACTCGAACTGAACAGTGCAGGCCTGTGCTATACCGCTGAACTGCATGGCCTTTCCCAGTATGTGCTCTTCATGCAACCCTTAAGCCTCACAGCCTGACGGTGCAGTGAAATACCACGGCCTCGGAACAAACCTGTGGACGATCCCGTTCGACAGCATAACCGCTCAGCTTAAGGTTGGCAATGCCTACCCCTTCTTACTCCAACGCACGTTCTTTCACTGACAAGAATCAGTATCTTCTCATTGCAGAGGTCTTCTACATGCCCGCCGAAGCCTTCACGCAGCTCTCCTTCCTGGCCTTTTACCAGCGCATCTTCCCGCCAAAATACAAATATCCAATCTACACCTTGTCTGCAATCTCAGTATGCTTTGGCATATCAAACACGCTCATCATGATTTTTCAGTGTACGCCCGTCTCATTCTTTTGGAACTCATGGACGGGTGAAGTATCGGGCACCTGCATCGATATCAACACATATTCGTGGTACCGCGCGGCCATGCAGATCTGCATGGACGTGAGCATCATCAGTCTTCCAATCCGGCCGCTCTCGAGGCTGGCCCTTAGTACAAGGAAGAGGGCAATGGTCCTGGTGATGTTCTGTACTGGGTTTCTGTACGTGCTTCCACTCCATTCCGCTCCGGTCCCTTCACCTTCGTCCGCCGCCTTTTTGGCCCACATCCACCAATTACTACAGACATAATGACTAGACCAGGATCACGATCGTCAGCTGTCTCCGTCTCCAGTCTCTGATCAAATTCTCAAAGTCGCCGAATACCAGCAGTAAGTTCAAGCCTCGCCAGCAGTAGACAGGGCGATGGAGCTAATGCTCATTTAGTGGACAACAACCCGGCCATCTACTGGAGCATGGTTGAATGTGACGTCGCAATCATCTGCGCCTGCATGCCCTCTCTCCCCCGGCTGCTGAAGCCGATCTTTCCCCGATGCTTCGCGACAACCCAGCAAAGTGATCCCGAGGAAGAGCGAACTCCGCAGCCGGTGCGTCTGAATCAGATCATGAAGAAGGACGAGTTCAGTGTGCTTTCGAGCAGCGCGTCGGGAGATAAGTTGGTGGCATGAATGAGGAATGGATGTAATAGCGTTGTGGTCTTGGAATGGGATAGTGCGGATGGAACAATACCTCGGCCTCTAATGCTCGTGGCGTAAACAGAGATACATCTAGGAGTTAAATCAACGCAAACTTGCAGATGGGTAACCCAGATTAATGCCAACCGCTAAATGGCCTCTAGATGCTGCCTACTTGCCAGATCTGAGTGCCTTCTCTGATGTGTCCAATATTCCTTGCGAACGTACCTTGACTTGTTGGCCTGGGAAAGCCTACGCTTGTTTTGCCGTCCAATAAAGAGGAATGACTCAACTGCGCAAGTTGTTTGTGGTTTCTACGCTTCTTGCGGTCTACATGTCATACGCTACTGCGCACTTCTTTCAACCGTTCAAAAGTACTGCCCGCATCCATTAAAGGACGCAAAGCAGCCACAGCCTCCCTTCGCTAGTTTATTTACCTCAGACCGATGTTAGGTGGCCACGGTTGCGCCGGGGTATTTTGCTATGGAGTGAAAGCCTTTTGTCATAACCAAACCAGAATACTGATACCTCGTGCTTGGGGCGATTGAATCAGCCTCGGTGATGCAAAGGATGCGTTGATTATTGATATCTAGCAACATTTTGTTTCTGATAGATCGTTCTTCAAAGTGCAATGCGCTAGATTTAGTTTCACATCTTGCAGCTTTATGAGCAGGTCCATCATTCCCTCTAAATTATCGTGTCGTAGGCACTTGCTCTGGAGAGTGATCTTTGAACGCTTGTAGTATGACCGACACCATGGGCCTCTTATCATTGTCTATCATGGAAATAAGGAACGAAAGCAGATCTCTTGGTTTTGGGACCAAAAGCCGAATTTCTTTCCGTCTTGTTGTTTTCGACTCGAAGGCTAACCCGTGCGTAGCCTGTCGCTTCAGTTTTCACATGCACCCGTTTCAGGAAATTCGTTAACTGATATGGCGATCAAAAGAAAAAGCGGATTGTTGAAAGGCCCACAATGGGTTTAAAAGTCATTACGCAGGGGTGACGGCCAGACCGATTCCATATTTAAGGGCCCAGCGTGACCCTTCTCGCGTGATATCAACCACACCCCCCCCCCCCCCCACCTCCTCAAAGGTCCCTAGATTAGGTTCCTGGCTTACCCCGGAGGTCCGCCGGCATACTTCCCGGCAAAGCAGTGTAAAGATGTCCAGATTGACTGCGGGGAAGACTAAAGAACGTTGGGCGCGATACTGAAACAGCGCACGGGATGATGCAGCCTGAGACCACCGGGGATTCGAGCAGCGTTTGCTAGGTACCCAATGATGTTCAATCCCATGGTGCGTGATTCTCTGTAAGCACATACTGCCGTTATACCACTCCATGAACGGGTTGTAGCTCCTTGGAGAGTGTTGGCTTCGTGACTTGACTTGTACTGGTGCTTTTAAAGCCGCCTGCATGGGTTGCATGGATGGAAAAGCGGGGCGACATTCTTTCTGCCTTCACGCAGTCAACACTTGAACTTTGGATGTGACTTGGAGTTCAGGCAGACCCTTAAGTAAGCTGTGTACACTGACAATATGTGTTGTACTGCTTTTGTGTTAAGTACCGGCACAGCTGACCTGTACTGCACGGCCACCGGCTACGTGAGTCTTCTGACAGGATACTTGATATGAAGTGTACACCCTGGATTAAGTGGAAGAAGGAAAATAGAGCTGTCTCAATGATCTTTCTCAAAATGTAACATTTACCTAATTCTGAGCTGGCAGATACCGGATGGGACAAGTCGCATGCATGGCATCTCAGGAGGAAATCCAAGCGCGGAAGGTAGATGCACTACAATCAATAGAGCACGCGCATATATTAAGGATCTAACAATCAAGACTAAGTGCCAATGGCATCGCTCAAGCTGGATGTTGCGGACTGTTCGGATCTCCCATTGCTTCTTTGTGTAGTGTAACCCAACATTCCTCAGGGCCCGCGGATAATATCTGCTGAATGGTAAACCTGATGAGGGAGGGCTGATACCCATGCTCTTCACCAAAATCACTGCGTGGGCTCGACATAGCCTTGGGCCATCTCATTTTGAATACGCGTATTGCAATAAAGAGCTTTCAAAGACAGCCGGTAAACGGCAACCTACTAACATTCTAACCGAGATGGGCTTCGGAAGACGAGAAGAGGGTTGCCACTCTTGCCGCAATCCACAAAGCTACACAGTCAAAGAACCAAAGACTGACATGATGCGAGGAATTGTGTAAGACTGTTTGTTTCCCCCGCAGCTTGAAGTGTTCGTGAGACCCTTCATGTAAGGATCAGACTGTGCGACAGCAAGTACCAACAAGTTGGAATATTATAGCGATTCGAGACGCGGAAGAAGAGAAGTAGCAGTGACCTATGGTCTACCGAATCGATTATCCCTGTAGGACATCCAATGCTCACTTTAAAAAGGGGAAACAGCTCGCTTCATCAATTGTATCTTTTGCTGGTCTAATAGTCATAAAGCCGTCGCTGAAGAGAAAATACCTACTCTCACAAAATGGAAGAGGCCCGCGTCAATCTGCTTGAGTATCTCCGGTCAAAGACTCAGGTCGACCTCGACACCTTCGATATAACAGGTATGATGGGAGACTATCCTGAGCCTTCCAAGTGAAGCCGGTAGGCTGATCCACAACCCCAAACCAAAAGCCGTCGGACAGTTCGGCCAATGTGTAGATTGCACTTCCAACCAGGTATTTCGTTCCCCCGACTACTAGAGCATAATTTAAACCTTGAAACAGTACGAGTACTATACCGAGCTGGCGAAACCTAGCAGGAAAGACATACTCCAAAGGACAATCGAGGTTACCGCGGGCCTCCATGATCAGTTCTCGGAGGTTACCTTTGATGAACTAGGCGTGGAAGTCGGGGTAAGTTCTCTTACAATTACCTTTTCCTTATCCCATGAGATTAACGATGCGGTGCCACGGCCAGGCGGTCCTTCTTGCAGGAGAAATGGTCCCAGCTTTCACCGGGAATCTCCATCTCATGGTCAATCCAAGCTACGCTTACTCCAGGGGGAAGGTTATCGAGGCCGCAAAGAGCACGCTCTCCCCCATCTCTCTATACCCAGTTCGTATCTATCTAACAGAGCCTAAACAGGATTTTATCGTCTCTTCGCCCTCATCAACCCTTCCTTCCCCAGCTCCCGTCTCGTGATCAAAGTCCCTGCGACTTGGGAAGGACTCCAGGCATGCCGTGACCTTCAAGCTTTCAAGATCAAAACTCTGGGAACTACACTCTTCTCTATGGAGCAGGCCATACTAGCTGGAGAGGCAGGCTGCGTATCCATTTCGCCATTTCTGCACAGCCTCAGGATCTTGGTTGATCCCGAGTAAGCAGCCACCAATGCAACTTCTTGCATTTATACCGTTGTGAGTACTGTACTCACCACATGTAACAGATACAAAGACCCTCATCCTGTGTACAACCTAAGCGCCCAAGCGCAGCGCTGGTACAGGCGGCAGTCGCTGCCGACAAAGGTCAAATCATGCGCCACAGTGGGCGTGGATGAACTCCTGGAACTTGCGGGGATCGATGCGCTCACCATCATCCCTGACGACCTTAGAACACTACAGTCGACCTATCGGGATGCGAATCAGGTTTCTAAACTGTCAATCGTTGAGAATGGAGCTCAGAATGACGACAAGATCGAACATATTTCGTATATCGATGACGAAGAGAAGTATCGGGCCGACTTTGGGAAGGCAGATGAGGGGAGAGCAAAGGCGAAAACGGCCGAGGTACGTTATCAACCACAGATGGGCTTATTCCAGAACTCGTCGATAGACATCATCAGGGGCAGAAAGCTGATCTGCGCGTCAGGCAATTGACATCTTCTGCGGCTTTCAGGCCAAGGCTGAAGATGTCATCCGGAAGGCGAAGGGTCAGTGAATATAAGCAGGAGATATTGTCAAGGTTATTCCTCAAAATGGGACAGTCATCACTCGTGGGTTGTTGAAGGGGTATTATTATCGGCCGTCTGCTGTGATTGAATCTATCTGTCCAGATCTAATAATCTACCGCATAATCAAGAATGAAGTTTGTCTCCTCGTTTTAACTACAGAGTTCATACCCAATAACCCAGTAGTATATTATCATTGTTGCATACCTCAAGGTCATCCTGTATGACTGTGGTCCTCCATCCCCTCCAGCTTCGTTAGCGAACTCTAATCCAGAAAAGTTATGCCCGGGCTCCCTTGTTCCTACTTTTAGTAAATAAGGTATCAGCGAGCTGAACGGAACCCTGGATATATGTGACACCGCACATAAGCTGAGACGGTAGACTTGCAGACAGTTGCCAATGCCGCTGTAGCCTGCTATTGGACCGCCTCTGCTCGCTCCGTTTTGGCTGAAATGCCCTATAAGAAGGATCTCTCGTATGCACGCCAGGGCAGCAACTTTGAGCACGTCCAGCTACACCCCCGAAATGCGACTCCAGCACATACTGAGTCTAGTTCAGTCTGTCTTGACCGCCTCGCCGAGCAGTTTCGACGACGGTCTTCGCCAAAATGTCCGGTATCTCTTCAGTTTGTGAGTTTAAGACCGATCAGCAGCATGGATAGTTGACCTAGGGACTCAGTGTCATGCTTTGTATACCGGTCACTGATCAAGACCGTCTCCTACCAGCGGCGACTCCTACACTACCACAAGCTTCAATGCCTCCTCCATCCAGCCTTCACCAGAGAACCCTATGGGGAATCCACCGCTTGGTACGGTACATGATCCTGTCCGTTCATTGGAAAGACAAGACAAATTAACCCGACAGGTTCCGGCACGGCCGCAGACTCGATCAACTGGGTTGGCTACCTGGCAACAGTGTACAACGATACTACAGTGCTGAGCTACAATCATGCAGTGTACGGTGCGACAGTCAATAACACCCTTGTTCCAGGCGTGCCCCGCGATCTAGCCTACCAGGTGTCTCGCGTCTTCGAACCTCACTACTGTCTTCCTGCCGAGTCGGAAATTGAGGCCGAGACAGGGGAAAGGTGGACGCCAGAAGCGGCCCTGTTCACTGTCTGGATCGGAATCAACGAGTGAGTGCGCTGCAGCAGCTCCGGGCCTGAGAGTGATGACTGGAAGTATCGTACTTACGTTTCGTTCCTTGGTCTTGAACAGCATCTACTCCCTTTCGCAGCGCACCGCCCCGTTCAAAGACATTCCCAGTATTTTGCAAAGCTACTTCGATCACATCGACCGGTTGCATGACTGCGGTGCCAGAGATTTCCTCATATTCAACGTTCCACCCTGCGACCGCACCCCGAAGATCCTGGCCCTCGAGCCGTCAGATATCCGGCATTACGGCGCTGTGACCGAAGAGTTTAATCGCCAGCTCTTGAATGCCGTGGAGCAATGGCGATTGGCTAATGCGGACGTGAGTTCAGGCTAGTTCCCTTTGTTTCCCTTCGTTTTCTCAGCAATCCGCTCCCCCGAACTTGGCAGAGGCTTGACGATGACTGTTTCTGTTCTAGTCCACAATGGCTACTTACGACGCCTGGTCATTCTTCACGCAGATCCTTGACAGTCCGCAAGGATATGGATTCGTGGACAGCAAGTGCATAGGGGCCAAGAAAAGATGTGTCTGGTGGGATGATTTCCACCCAGTCTCGGCCTTGCATCGGCTTCTCGCTGCTGATATTGGGAAGTTTTTGGGGTGGCCGGATGAATGATTGTCTGAGACTGTCATTTCATGCTTTATATATCTTTATTGGCTAGTTGCGTTAAACAGCATCTGTATATGTCGCAGGGTGGATCTAGATCCCCTTCCACTTCCCTTAAGACTCACCGTCCACTCCTTCCAGGCATGTCTTCCATTGTTGCACTCGAAAGGGAATGACGATACACCATGATTCAGTCATAGATAATTCAATCATAGTAGACTTGTCACAGCTTGAACACCTATTTAAACTTCGCGCACTAGGCATGATCGATCAGAACAATTCAGAAGCCGCCAAAGAGTACCTCTGTTGACACAAGAGACTCAGGATGCAAAGCATGCCTGATCGTATATCTGGATAGAGATTCGCCCGGGGGCTCCGGGAATCTTGGAGAGCTGAAAGTCTGTACGACATTCAGCTCTGTGAGTCCGAACCCCCAAATTGTAGTTTGCAGCTAGTTATGTTCTTATTCGTTGCCTTCTGCACATGCTTTCATCAGACTGGTCGGCTCTGGACATCCAAGGTTCCGGCCATCGCCGGCTTGGGTGCTGCTCATCAGTGGTCTTACTCTCGACCGCAGCTGGCTGGTGTAACGGTAGGTATCAGAATCCCAGGCACCTGCTGCATGTATTTGATCATAATCATTAGCGAAGCCAACCCGTGGTGGCCACAGGACTTTGCAATAACGATATATACGCAATAATGTATAACATTTGCTGCTAGAGAAGAGCAGGTGCATACGACCATAGGGTGTGGAAAACAGGGCTTCCCGTCCGCTCAGCCGTACTTAAGCCACACGCCGGCTGGTTAGTAGTATGGTGGGTGACCACATGCGAATCCCAGCTGTTGTATGTTTCTCTTTTTTGTACTTGACTGTCATAATTATCAACGCGGATACAAGTGCAATAAGCCCTGAGTGTGTTTCTCCTTTTAGGAGTGATAGATACTAAGCCTAGGGTGAGTGCAGGTGAGATGGGTGACAACAAGGTGAGTAAATCACCCACTTCTTAAGCGAGTGGGGGGTGAGAAGTAAAATTTAGGCCACTACTATGATCTGTATCCTGCATGAAGTTGTACAACAAATAAGGACCCTCATCCTCCCAAAGAAGTTCAAGCTCTTTCCTTTCACTAATAAATATGCTTGGGTAGTTACTCCAGGTTTAATAAATAGCTGTTATGGTGGCGGCTGTATCTATATACAAGAGAGAGATATAGATTCTTAATAGTATTATATTAGGAAAATATACTACTAAGCCAAGAAGGTATTTGTAAGGCGCTCGAGACAACAGTATGCGGACAGCTGTCGGGGCACCGGGGGCAGCAACTGACGAGATACCTAGTCGGTTCACTAGGGCAGGAAATTTACTATGGAGATACAGAGGTGAAGGCAGGTCAGGGCAGGACAGAACGAATCGCTTGGGGAGCTAAGTCGCTAACAATCTTGGTGACTCTATATACGTGGTACCCCGCCGTCGGGCTGCATCCATATCCGCGGATATGCGGATTTGGATATGCGGATTTGGATATATCGCGGATGTTACCGCAGTCTACTTATCTCTGACGCCTTAAAAAGGGAAGGCCTATCAGTGCTTGTGCAATATGAAGAGCATAAGGATGATTTTATGAGGAAATGATCCAAGGGGAAAAACCTGCGAATAATGACCCATTTGTGTTTACATTTGTGGAATCTTTATTACATATTAAGGTTACCGTGCTTAATTATCTGTCAACCGGAGGAGGTTCCTCCTTACTAATCAATATCCAGCGCCTCGCTCGTTTACGTATCTGTTTTGTAATCATGCTGAGGCCTTGAGAAGCATGCAGAAACACTTCTAACTCGTCACTATAGGCCTTTGATTGAGGAGAGAAGATCCCAACGTCAAGAGGCTGCAATGTATGAGTAGAATAAGGGAGATATGTAGCCAGGAGGATCTTAATAGCTTTATAGTAGTTAAGAAACTTCATGGTGACATGCAAGCCATGGCACATCCAAAAATAAAAGCCTCCAACACCTCCTTGCCTTTGCCTTTGTCTCCCTGTCAAAAATATCTTGAAGCCATGCCAGTCCTATCTTATTATTGATCTATCTAGAAGTGGACAAGGTAAAGAAGCAGCTGTGGCTTTCATATCTAAAGTCTTGAAGCCAGGTATCTTGTAGTTTGTTTGCAGCAGATTGATAGACAATGTAACGGGCGTAGGCAGTATTGTTTTCAACTGGCTGCCTAAGACGGCAAGCCAATCAGAACATTTAAACGACCATTCTGGCGTTCATATTCAGAATCCTAAGCATAGAGAAGATGTCGATCGGAGATGGCCTCTCCTTACTAATCAACATACAGCACCTCGCTCGTCCGCTTATTTGATACATCACATTGTCTATATGACAGGTCACATCTGCTTATACAAACTGAACTATCTACTGATATCGAGAACATTCTTTTGAAGCCTTTG